>JAJJMC010013921.1:114901-238340 GCA_023531435.1 Papaver californicum | reverse complement strand
CCAACTTTCTCGATCATATGTGTCCTTCATGCAATTCATTGTTCAGACGTTTCGTGTCTTTTCGATATTTGATATCCTTAATATTGATTGTGTGATTCTCGCTCTTTTTAATTTGATTGCTTCCTATCTCGATCTTCTTCCACGTGTCATGCTTCTTTTATTTACTAACAAAAATCACAAATTTTAGGTGAAGAAACAAATTCTGAGTCACCTAGTACGTCTTTAGTCAAAAAAAAAATATATTTTTTAATCTAACAGCAATATGTTAATTCTTATTCCTCCTGCAGCGTGACATGCATTCATTCATGCAAAAATAAAATCCTTACAAATCTTGATTTGGTTGACTCTCGAATCCAAATCAAATTTAGCCGTCGGATTAAGTGCTTATCTTGGACCCCTGTTGCACTGAATCATGACATTTGCTGATTATTTATGGAAAAACGAAAGGCAATCCAGGGAATACTGCCTGAAACTTTTTTCTCTGCAAGAAAAAAAACGTCTGATCTTAATTAAGAACCCAAGAGAGAATGAGAATATATGGAATTATAATCGCTGTAATTGGTTAAGGGTGTTGCTGAGGATAATAGTCCATGTAGACCGAACTCCTATCCTATACACATTATATAATATGAAGGGTCATTTCATTCATTGTCAATTGGTTTTGAGTTGGATGCTTACATTCTATCATGGCATCAGAACTAGCCCGTATACGAGTAAGTCCAACGGCTATCCATACTTTGTTCATGATGTAGAGGCCCTAAACTCGTACCCACCGAGAAGGGAGCTACTCGTGCATGATGTAGAGGCTTCAAACTCCACCCTACCGTGACGGGAGCTACCCGTACAAAGGGTCCACGTTGTAGAGGCTCCAAACTCCGCCCTACACGTGGAGAGGCATGTTGAGAAAAATAGTCCCACATAGACCAAACCCCTAGCCTATACACACTATATAATATAAAGGACTACTCCACTCATTGTCAATTGGTTTTGAATTGGATGTTCACATTCTACCACTTTTATCACCTTATTTATTTACCTTATGCTATCCAGATATATATCGTGACTTATCGACGAACGAGGATTATGAAAAATAATGCTTTGTATAATGGAAAACTTACATTGCCCAATTCCTATACCCGGAATTGCTACTGCATTTCCGGTACCCTTCCAGATTACTGTCATGGGCCTTACAAACATGAAGCAGCAGGATCAGCTAGAAGATGAAGATGCAGATGCTACATTTAGAAGATGCTGCTATTGATGGATGCGATAGGCAACATGTTATTCTGTATCCTTATCCTCTAATCTTTGCTCAATTTTAATATTAAAGCATGGGTTGTAGTCAAATGGATTACTCGTAGGTTGATTTTTTTTATAAAGCAGAAGAATCAAAACAAAGAAAATAAAAGGCTAAGTGTGATGTTATAGACTAGTCAAAATGTATATTTGAATCCATGGGTACCATAGTGGAACCGAGTCAACCGACTATGGGATTACATAATTTATGATATAAAATTACAAATGTTTGGTGAAGCGGCAAATTGAAATTACGGGCCCCGGAACATATCTTGGGTCAAGAGGTAAATTTAGGTTTAAGAAACAAAACATATTTTAGGTCACGAGATAATTTCTAAGATAACCATGTAAATATTTTTGATCATATAATCTCTTTTCCTGGCCGGTATACTCTAATTATCTGAGGTCTATCTAATAAGTTAAAATAGATCGTTACGAAGTAATTTAAAAAATCATTTATTTATCTATTTTTGTTAATTGTTAATATATCTCTGATTAATTAGTGTTAGTTAATTTAATTATCAGTCGTTTAATCGTGTTATTTAATCATCAAAATGTGAAAAAATCTAAAAAAAATTAAAAGAAATATTAAATTAATCAAAATAGAATCGGTGGATAAGATGGATCACGGATAGCGATTATGGGTTGGTGTTTTTCAATCACGAAGAACACTTGGAATCGGTGGTTCTTTTTATAAACGCCGAATGTAACAATCGACGAATGTGGATATTCTTAGGAATTGGTGTTTTTATAAACGTTGAATGTAATGAGGTACATATCTTTCTTTCGGTTTCCATGTCATTTTCCCAGCTCTATTTGAGTAGTGGATCAAGTGGGAGTCGACAAAAGATGTAAATTTGGGGTAAAAGGTTATTTCACCCTTAAAGAAAGACCCAACGACTAGTTTTTTTCTGAAAAAACTCAAAATATGGGTAAAATAATTTGTCATAATCGGTCGATATATATGTCCACGTCGACCGATTGTGATTTCTCAAAGATGTTGAAAAAATAGGCTTATTAAAATCGGTCGATATATATATGTCCACATCGTATAATTTCGTCTTATCAATAATGTTAAAAACTTGGCATGTTCAAATTGTTTGATATATAAGTCCACATCGACTGATTGTTTCCTAAAAAACAACCAAAAAAATTGGCATTTCCTCTACCTAGAATCAGTCGATATAAATTTCCACATCGACCAATCGTATCCTAAAAAACAACCAGAAAATATGGCTTTTTCGCAGGCTCCAAAATCTTTTGATATGAATGTATATATCCATCGATTTTGTAATCCTGACAAACTTTTGGCATGTTTTCCCTAGAACCGTTTAATATGAATGTTTATATTCACCGATTATGTAACACTTATAAAGTTTTGGCATGTTTGCCCAGAATCGTCGATACGTATAGCTATGTCGAACGATTATAAACTTGTAATTTATGCTAAAAACTAGAACTGGTCAATAGGTATGTCCACATTGACCAATTTTATTGCTTAAGAAACTGCCAAAACACCTGCATTTTTGGCCCAGATATTAGTTCTTTTGGGGCGACTTAGCCAACACAACAATTTTAAAACCAACTAAATCTATTCATTCATAAACTAATAAACCTAACATGTTTAAATTCGAACAACAAAAATAGGTTCGAAAAACAAGAATCCATTCATTCAACATCAGCACCACGCTCAATACAACCATGACCACCTCGACCTCATTTGGCAGGTCCTTGTTGAGCGTCATCATTATCGTTACTATCATGTTGGTCATATCTGTTTTAGCCCCTGTTTGATTCACCTCGAGCACCCTTTCTCACTCTAGATTTTTTTTTTGACGTCGTCTGCACCGTCTCCCTATATATAACACCAGCTTGTTCATCCTCCATAGCTTTGTATTCTGTAATCTTTCTTTGATTTGCCTCAACATGTTCTCCTCTTACCATACATGTTTTTGATTTGTTGATCAGACTCTGATTCGTCTTCTCTATTTTCATTTCAAACAAAAAACACTTTATAAGTCATGCAAAAACTTTAACAAACCATAAGAGACTACAATACGTACAAGAACAACGAGATTTCTATCCAGGTCCTTGATTAAGGGCCCCTCGTCTATTCAAATCACGAGTATGAGAAACGTTGTAGTACCACTCCATGTAATCCGGAGATGCCAGCATCTGAATTCGGATACCTATCCATTTTAACTATGCGATACCTTATATCTTCTTAATCCGAGGATGATGGTAAATGATCATGAACAACCACAGTTTCGTTCTCAAGGGACTTACAATTGGACTTGTCCACTTTATATTTGTTTACAAAAGAGGCCATGGGGATTTGTCGTACGCCATCATATTGTCTCACCGCTCTTGTTCGGTTGTGCAGTACATATCCTTTGGGGTGCAACAGAGGTCCAAAATAACGTTGTTCCTCGCACCCAACCATCCTTCTTTATGCTAGTACTTTCCTGTAAGGGTCTTCGTCAAGTTGTCTAATTGCTTCCTCAAATCTAGGAGGTACTTCTCCAAACTCTTTGTCTTACCAATAAGGGAGTATTTTTTACCAAAAAAAAACACCATCCTAATTCCCTTTCTCACGGTCCCTTTTAATAAACTCGGGGAAGTACAAGTATATCCATACATGCATCAACATAAGAATATATGTGAGAAAAACAAAAGTAAGATAAATAAAATATAATAACTACACCACTTGAATTACCTGGAGAAGAGCCACATTCCCTCCGACTTGGGTCTTGTGTACCCTAGTACACTTTCCCATCTCGTTCAATAAGAAGTAAATGCAAGTACTACCCCATGAGTAGTTGCGGAGTTCACATATTGATTACATCTCCCTCTTGGTCTTGTTATCATCCCAACCAAACACCCTTGATGTAAACTCATAGATGTTCTCTCAACTAACCTCACTCACGTCTTTACCTCCTGCACCGAGACCTGTGATCAACTGTACATCAGGTTTATTATCATTTCCCCACATTGAAGATATATAGTACTTGTTTCCACGTTATATCTCTTCAGAAAGGTAGAAACAAGGGGTTTGCCAAACCTCAACCACCGAGTTATTTACTCCAAATAACAACCCCGAATTACCGATAATCTTGACAACTTGGGGTGCTTCTCCAGACAATGGCCATAAAATCATTTTTCTCACTGACGATTGATGTTTTGGAAGATTCGCAACATTAATGTGATCCTAAATAACATATCACGGAAAATTAGAAAGTGCATGGTAACTAAAATAAAAGTAGACAATATAATATAAGTTTCCGATATTTACCATGGTTGCACAAACCCTAGCAACCTAACTGTATTTGTACCCCCATAACAACTCTCCTCCATCAACCAATAACCTATGAATATAATCATTGGGGCCACGACCTAATACCCACTCATGCTTTGGCAAGTATCCTCCTTTCTTTTTCCTTTATGCAGTTGCATCTTTATCTTTATCTCCTTGTTGTTGTTTTTCTTCTACTTCTTATTTACCTCCTCGTTCTTTTTCATCATGGCTCTCGTTATCTTCATTATCACTTACTTCTTCACTTTGAACTCTATCAGATTTTGTATGAGAAGATGATTCTTCTTCTATTTGGTGCTCCATTTGAATTGGTTCATTAATGGAGATCGATTTTCCTGTCAAACCCCTATGGTGTTAAGCTTCCAAGTTCTTACCGTCCTTTCGACGAGGTCCCAATTTCCAAGGAGAATCAAGATCATGTTTTTTCTTCGATCTCTTTTCCATTTGCTTACCTTTTCATTTTTCCCTAAATAGATATGACAACATACGATAAACAAAAATCGAATTCAAGTGAATTTAGGAATTCCAATACTATAATCGTCTATCACGATACATCCACATCCATCGATTCCTAGAAATTTACACTATATAATCGTTTGATATATATGTTCATATCCACCAATTCTAGGCTAAAAAGCCATCAAAAAAATTAGGCATTTTCTCAACATGCAACCGTTCGATAAACCACTTGTATTGAACGATTCTGGCCATTTGACACACTTTACATCTGATCTATGTGAATATTTCACATCTACTGATTCTACAAAAAACACCAACAAAGAAATGTTTATTTTCTTCAAAACCAAAATCATTCGATATAAATGCCCATGTCGTACGATTCTGGGTTGATATTCTTCGTGGCTTTTCAAATACTTTATAATCGGTCGACGTTGCCATAAACATCGACGTTTCTTACATGAATCGTTCAATATGGACACAATATCGACTGATTCTGGTTTTGAAAAATAAAACCTAGATTTCTTAATTTTTAATTTTTGAGTGTGTTTATGTTGATAAAACTAATAAACAAAAATGGGTGATAGAAAAACACCTGATTCGATCCATTTGTTGTGCTTGTATTGAGATGATTGTTTTTTCGTCTTCTGTTTTCTTCTTCGATTGTTTATTTCGAATTGCTTTTGCAATTTTTGGATCGCTTCCACTAGGTTGAGTATTTCCAATGGGATGCTTTACTTGTTTTTTCATTGTTATTTTATAGAAAAATCAAACAATTAAATCATTTTTTGAATCGTTGATTATCGACGATGCTTTAGTTTGAAATGGAAAAAAAGAGGAAGAAGAGAGGAGAAGAGAATAACAAGAAGAATCAGTTGATATGAATTGGAAATAAAAATAAAAAATAGATTACAATATTAAGTTTTAGTACTAGGTTGTAGTATTTGGTTTATATAGAGGGTAATTTAGTAGTTTCATCCTATTTTAGACACCCCTTATCCACTCATATGGGGGGCCGTAGAAGTGGGTAGGCCACAAATAAAATGGATATGCCTTAAATTAGGCCAAGTCCTATGCACTTGTCAAATAACCAAAATTGTCCATTTTAAGCTACTTTGGAATACCAAATCAACATATTTGCTTTCTTTTGTCGGTTTGCATATCACGACAGAGATTCGTTGAGTTCTTATCTCAGTCGTTAATTTTTATTTAATCCAAGGTTTCCTATATAATTTATAATTTCGATGATAGCCTTTTATCTAGGCTTAATCCAACATCTATTTTTAATTTTAGCAATAACCTCTTCTAATGTAATTCTTAGTTTTAACTAAATGTAATTTGATTACAAAAGAGATAAAACAAGCTTGATAATTTGATTGCGTTAACTAAAATTATACTAAAACACTAATCAAGCTTACATTAATTTACTATACTATTCTCTTGTACAAGATATAAACTAGGACAATAAAATTTAAATAAACAATTCAATAAAAATCTGGACAATATTTCGAAGAGTTAACAGTTGACGATATAATCTTTGTCGAACGACAAATTTTTTAACAATTGTTTCATTTTTCATAATGACACGGCTATAATAATTTAACCTACCATCTAACTAGACAACTAACCAATTTGACAATGTGCATACGCCTCAGCGTGAGCAAGGCAGATTAACAAACACACGGCATGTTCAAAAGTGAAAGTGACACGAAACCATCAAAACACGTGAAAAAGACCCTTTCAGGCAGCAGAATATCCTTTCCCACTCCCGAAATTTCAAAGTAGTAAACCAAAGGTCACTTTTGGAAAAATAAATTTGCCGGAATAAGAGCATGGGAATGTGCTTGTAAACAGAACGGCCATAATACAGCACATTCTCCACATCGTGTCAACGCGTCTCTCAATCTATATTTTTATTTTCCTTCCTTTCTTATTTTGAATTTTTTTCTTTCTTGTAAGAAAAACAAAAACCCTAGTTTCTCTCCTTCTCACTCTAGGAATAGGAACAGAAATTAAAGAAATCAGAAAGTTTCACTGTTTCTGGAGAAATTTTCAAGTGTATTAGGTTTTTGAAAATGAAGGCTTGAGAGAAGCTTTTAGCTACTTGGACTGTAGTAGCTTGTTATGATGAAGAAGATTAGATGACTTAGTCTATTCCACCAAAGTTGAAGTTGATTACAGTCAGATTACATCTCATACAAACTTTAAAAACTTTCTTATTTAAGTGATTACATCTCGTACAAATTCAAATATTTTTAAGTAGATCTTCGCCAAGAATTTTTTTTTTCGGTGAGTGCTGATTATGAAGAATTTATGTGTTAGATGATGATCAAGCTGTTTCTTTAGGTAGATTTGTTTTGTTTTTTCATAAATTTGAATTTTGGATTTGGAAATTTTGCAGGTTTTGATCGGTGGAAATGACGTCGAGATCGTTTAAAGCGAGTCGATCATCAGTATCGAATTCGTCGGATTTTCAGGAATCACAGCATAATAATAATAATGGTAGACCTCCTATGCCTCAACCAACTGTAACATTTGGTAGAAGAACATCATCAGGAAGGTATGTTAATTACTCAAGAGATGATTTAGATAGCGAGCTTGGAAATAGTGAGCTTGGAAATGCTGAGTATTTAAATTATACTGTTCATATACCACCAACACCTGACAATCAACCAATGGATCCATCGATTTCACAGAAAGTCGAAGAACAATATGTTTCTAATTCATTATTTACCGGTGGATTTAATAGTGTCACTCGAGCTCATCTTATGGATAAGGTAATTGATTCTGAAACTAATCATCCACAAATGGCTGGATCCAAAGGATCAGCGTGTATGATCCCTGGTTGTGATGGAAAAGTTATGAGTGATGAACGTGGATTAGATATACTTCCTTGTGAATGTGATTTCAAGATATGTAGGGATTGTTATGTCGATGCTGTTAAAGGAGGAAATGGAATTTGTCCAGGTTGTAAAGATCCTTATAAGAATACTGATTTAGATGAATTGGGCGTTGTGGACGGTGCACGACAGCTTCCCATGCTACCAGGTGGAGAAGGGATGTCAAAAAATGGACGGAGGTTGTCTTTAATGAAGTCGACTAAGTCTGTGTTGATGAGAAGTCAGACTGGTGAATTTGACCATAATCGATGGTTGTTTGAAACTAAAGGAACATATGGGTATGGGAATGCTATATGGCCAAAAGATGGTAGTGGGTATGATGGGAAAGATGATGAGGATGGTGTTCATCATGAGCCCACAGAACTTGCTAGCAAACCATGGAGGCCACTTACTAGGAAATTGAAGATCCCAGCTGCTGTTCTCAGTCCATATAGGTATAATTTATAATCATTATATTAGATAGCGTTTGCCATTTTTTTTTTATTTTCGGTGTTGAATTGTCTTAAACTGATAATCTGTAGTATTTCTCATTGTTTATGATACTGTTGTTTTTTCATGATTGAGTGCGAAAAGTGGACATCACAAGAAGAGGGGAATTAGAAAATGACCCATTATAAGATTGGTCTGTCTTGGCCCTTAATTTTCGTTCGTTCCTCTGTGTGTGAGACTCATAAAGTGGGATCAATGGGGTTGGTTGATATTGTCTCATTTAACCAGATTATGATCATAGTTAAAATTTTGCGCTGGTTAAGATGCTGATAAATCATCAGCTGTATGCAGTTTCTGGATTTGGGTCTTGATTGATAGTTGTTAGAAGTTGTATACCTGGATCCCAAACTTGAGCCACTATTTTAACTAGATATTTATGAGTGGGCCCAAATCGTAATCCAGTTTTTTAGCTTTTATAGATCGTCAACCAGAGATCATTTGGGTCAGTGTTGAGTAGGTGTTTGGTCGTACTAACTAGTATTTCTGTAATATCACCCATTTCAAAGAACCCATCTTATCATTTATTCCCTGAAACCTCTTAACATGGATTAGGTTGTTTTAGCAAACATCTCTATCAGTTGATTCTCTCTTGTTTTCTTAGTTTGATCTGTTATCTATGTGTCTTGATTTATATGTGCACATCTTCGTTCCGATCTTATGGTTAGAATTGCCGTTATGGATGGTTTCTGAGGAGAACCTGTACAGGTCTTTTATTGGCACTTCGGACTATTTCTGTAAGATATTGTTTAACGGATTTTATACTCTTGTGTCAGGCTGCTAATAGTTGTGCGAGTAGTTGTTCTCGCACTGTTTCTTCAGTGGAGAATTAAAAATCCAAATACCGATGCCATTTGGTTATGGGGAATGTCCATTGTCTGTGAGCTGTGGTTTGCCTTGTCTTGGCTACTTGACCAGCTTCCTAAGCTCTGCCCGATCAACCGTTCGACGGATCTTGCTGTTCTGAAAGATAAGTTTGAAACACCTACAATCAACAATCCCACAGGAAAATCTGACTTGCCTGGGATAGATATTTTTGTTTCTACTGCAGATCCAGAGAAAGAGCCTCCTCTTGTCACTGCAAACACTATTCTTTCTATCCTTGCTACTGATTACCCAGTTGAAAAGCTTGCTTGTTACGTTTCTGATGATGGAGGTGCCTTACTAACCTTTGAGGCCATGGCAGAAGCTGCAAGTTTTGCCAACATGTGGGTTCCATTCTGCCGGAAGCATAATATCGAGCCTAGGAATCCCGAGTCGTATTTTAGTTTGAAGAGGGATCCTTACAGGAATAAGGTGCGTGCAGATTTTGTTAAGGACCGAAGAAGGATGAAGCGGGAGTATGATGAGTTCAAGGTTAGGACTAATGGTCTACCTGAATCTATTCGTCGCCGTTCTGATGCCTATCATGCTAGGGAGGAGATCAAGGCTATGAAACTCCAGAGACAGAACAGAAATGATGAGGAGCCTGTTGAAAGTTTGAAGATTCCAAAAGCCACTTGGATGGCAGATGGAACCCATTGGCCTGGCACTTGGATGGTTCCTGGATCTGACCACTCTAAGGGTGATCATGCTGGAATTATTCAGGTAATATATATATATATATATATATATTTATTTTTCCATTCTTTTGATGAACCGATCAAGTCTCACTCTTCAACCTTTTCGACCTATTTTTTATCTTTAACATTTTCTGACAAAAACGAACTTAACCATCTACAGGTTATGTTGAAGCCTCCCAGTGATGAACCACTTCGTGGAACTGTAGATGAAACTAACATCCTTGATGTCACTGAAGTGGACATCCGTCTTCCTTTACTGGTCTATGTTTCTCGTGAGAAGCGCCCTGGCTATGACCACAACAAGAAAGCTGGTGCCATGAATGCCCTTGTGAGAGCCTCTGCCATCATGTCCAATGGTCCCTTCATTCTCAACCTTGACTGTGATCATTACATTTACAACTCGCAAGCAATGAGGGAAGGCATGTGCTTCATGATGGACCGTGGAGGGGACCGCATATGTTACGTTCAGTTCCCACAGAGGTTTGAAGGTATCGACCCCTCCGATCGGTATGCCAACCACAATACGGTCTTCTTTGACGTCAACATGCGAGCACTTGATGGTCTTCAGGGCCCTGTTTATGTCGGCACTGGTTGCCTATTTCGCAGAATTGCTCTTTACGGGTTCGACCCACCCCGCTCAAAGGAACGTACTAATGGTTGCATGAGCTGGTGCTTTCCTCGTAAGAAGAAAGTTTCTGTTTCTTCCAACTCTGAAGAGCACCGAGCTCTTAGGATGGGCGACGATGATGAAGATGAGATGAACCTGCAATTGCTTCCAAAGAGGTTTGGCAATTCAACTTTCCTTCTTGATTCAATACCAGTCGCAGAATATCAAGGCCGTCCGCTTGCTGATCACCCAGCAGTGAAAAATGGTCGTCCTTCGGGTGCACTCACTCTTCCTAGAGAACTTCTTGATGCATCCACAGTTGCGGAAGCAATCAGTGTTATCTCTTGCTGGTACGAAGACAAAACTGAGTGGGGTGACCGTGTTGGATGGATTTATGGCTCTGTTACAGAAGATGTGGTGACTGGGTACAGGATGCACAACCGAGGATGGAAATCAGTTTATTGTGTTACCAAACGTGATGCTTTCCGTGGAACAGCCCCTATCAACCTTACCGATAGGCTTCATCAAGTCCTTCGATGGGCCACTGGTTCAGTTGAAATCTTCTTTTCTCGTAACAACGCCTTCCTTGCGAGCACTAAGATGAAGTTTTTGCAGAGGATTGCATATCTCAATGTTGGAATTTACCCTTTCACTTCCTTCTTTCTCATCGTCTACTGCTTCCTACCAGCTTTATCCCTTTTCTCTGGTCAATTCATTGTTCAGTCACTTAGCGTGGTTTTCCTCACTTACCTTCTCGTTATCACCATTACACTTTGCCTGCTTGCCATTCTCGAGATCAAGTGGTCAGGGATTGAACTTGAGGAGTGGTGGAGGAATGAACAGTTCTGGTTGATTGGAGGAACAAGTGCTCATCTTGCTGCAGTTATCCAAGGTTTACTTAAAGTGGTCGCTGGAATTGAGATTTCTTTCACTTTGACATCAAAATCTGGTGCAGATGATGTAGATGATGAGTTTGCTGATCTTTATGTCGTCAAATGGACGTCTCTTATGATACCACCTATAGTAATCATGATGACTAACTTGATAGCAATCGCCGTAGGATTCAGCAGGACAATTTACAGTACTATACCACAATGGAGTCGTCTTATTGGTGGCGTGTTTTTCAGTTTCTGGGTCCTGGCACATCTGTACCCATTCGCTAAAGGTCTAATGGGAAGAAGAGGAAGGACACCCACAATCGTGTTTGTCTGGTCAGGTCTCATTGCTATTACCATCTCTCTTCTTTGGGTTGCTATTAAGCCCCCAGAAGGCGCCACTGATATCGGAGGATCGTTCACATTCCCTTGATTCATTTATCGTCAACAATATCAATTCAGCTAACTTCCTCTCTCAATATTTTAAGGTAAGAATTTCGTTTTTGATCGTCAAAAACACTATTCTTGTTTACTTTTTTCTCCAAGGAATCATCTTTAGTGGTAGTAGGTTGTTTTGATGGACCAGAAGAAATGTTCACGGTCCTTTAATCATCGTCATCATCAATCCATTGTCATGTTTTTGGTGAGCAATTCAAAAACTCCAGTAATGGAAGCCTAGAGTCAATCTACATCATCACCAATCAGACACAACCAGGATTTTGTTGTTCTTTCTTTTCAAAAAAATATTTTGTTGTTGGTTTCTGAGGTTCTCATTTGGTGGCAATCGTTAAGTACAGTATGAACTAATGAGCTATACACACAATTCATATTCATTTGTAATTTGGTTAAATGTGACAATCAAAAATTAAAATTCGTTACTGGTAATCTTGTCTTGTTTTCACCATTTTAGACATCGATTACACATTTTAGTTGTTACCCTTTGTACCGCAGGAATGGTAAGAAATGGGTGCCTGTTGACAGGTTAGGTCTGCATCTGCAATGAAGTGCCTGGCAAATGATTTTTCTGCAACTGCAGATTCTGTTGGATTGAGGGGCTTATTTTGAAAATGCCAGCTATCCCTCATCCATGTCCCCCAAAATTTTCCACCACGAGGTGTCATGGAAATATTGGTCTAATGCCACACAAAAGAGCACCCCTGTTAATCTCAAGGGAGGGGATTAAGATTTAAGGGGATAAAATTTGACACTCCAGAAGGGAAATTTGTGGGGGAAAGGAGGGGGGAATGCCACACAAAAGGGCACCCCTGTTAATCTCAAGGGAGGGGATTAAGGGGATAAAATTTGACACTCCATAAGGGAAATTTGTGGGGGAAAGGAGGGGGGAAGTGTAGCACTGCCGGGCTTATTTGCTCTTACAGTTTCTATTGATCAGAACATAAACAGTTTCTTCGATTGAAATTCGAGAGCTCTTTTTTAATAGGAAAGAATCTTTTATTTCATTAAACTAAGTTTACAAATTACTTTTGTCTAGCTGGATCAGGTTCTGGATATGGCTACCCCAGTTTAAAATTACTTTCTTACAAATTTAGCTAGGGAATCAGCTATATGGTTTGCATTTTTGTGTACATAAGAATATTTCCAAAAAGAAAATGAACTAAAAATGTTTAAAGCATCGCTTATCATGTTGTAAGCAGTACATTTGACAGCTGATTCAACTCCATTTAAGGCATATATCATATTTTGACAATCTCTTTCCAGGTGTTTGTTGTTCCAATCTTCTTCTTTAGCCCACATTACTGCTTTAAGGAGTGCTAATGGCGTTCACAACGGTAAGACCAAACCCAAAGATCAAAGAGTAAATTTTTTATTTTTTGATCCGGCTCAAAAACAACGGGTTCAACGCTAAAAATGATCGGGCGGTGGTCTAGGATGACGCTTGTTATTGGGAGGGCTTCTGGGTATACGTCTGTTGAGACGGGCGGTTGTTTAGTGTAACGCTTGCGTGAGGCGGACATCTGGTCGAACGCTTGATGTAGGGCGGTAAGAAAGATTACGCCTGATGATAGACGGACTCCTAGGTGCACGCCCAGAGACGGACGCTTTACTAGACAAACGCCTGATGGAGCGGTTTCCTAGCATTACGCCTTATCGATTGCGTACATGTGCGAGAGAAGCGTGTGAGGAAAAACACGGGCGGTGCCCTAGCGTCCCACCTACAAATCCAAGCGGACTCCTACAAAGCCGCCCCATCAAACGGACTCTTCTTCTCCAAAACCGCAACAACATTTTCTTTTCTCTTGTGAACCCTCATTTTCTCCTGTGAACCCTCTTCCCTCTCCTGTGAACCCTTTTCCTTCACTGACGAACCCCCAAAGATCCGCCTACGTTTTTCCCTCCAAATCAAGGCTCCGCTCAATCTTTTTTGAAACACCCAAGTGGTATTATAACAATCAAGGTAATAAAATTTAATTTTTGTAAATTAAATTTGTTTTGTAAATTAAGTTTAGATCATGTTTTATTATTATGTTTTGTTAATTAAATTGGTTTATATATGTTGAATGATTAAACATGTGATTATGAAATAGAGATATTAGGTTTAGAAATTGTAATTTTGGAATTGGGATAATTTTTAGGGTTTATGGATGTTGTAAATTGGGTATAAAAAATTGATAATAATTTGTTGAATTGAAGTTAGAATTGATTAAGTTGTTGGTTAATTTGAGTTCGATTGTGATTAATTTTATGATGAATTGACTAGATTGCCTTTCAAATTTGGGAATTAGGAATGTTTATGTTTTATAAACAATGTTTATGGAATTATATAATTGGGGAATTTTGATGATTTTTGGTACAATTGAGGATTTGATTAGTAGTGGAGTATTTTGTGAATCATGAATTTTGTTCAAAAATGTTTGATTTTTGTATGTTGGTACATTTGATTATCTAATTAGATAATTACTTTTGTAATTATGAAATTATTATGTTTTTCCTTGATTTATTGATTAATGTAGATTGTTATATTTGTGCATTGTGAGGATTACTCTTGATTTTCAAACTTGTATGTACTGTTTGCCTAGATGTCGAACAGTGTGACGTCGAGATTCGTTGGTCGACTAAAGAGGAACAAAAAGGCTGAAATTGTTGAGGATTCAGATGAAGAACATATTACCGAAGAAAGGGTCGAGGTTCCCGGGTTGGATAACTATAATGTTGTGGAAGATACTGAGGGTCACGCCTCCACCAATATTACTTATTCAACCGACACCAAATTCAAGTTTTTACATCGTGGTTCCCTCAAATCGGTCATTCAGACCTATGCAGGTATTGTTAAACACAGCCCTAGGGTAAAATATATTATTGAAAAGGGAGGATGAGACCGTTTACTTACCATGGATGTAGTAGATTCATCGCATGCACTGATTGACTACATTTTTGAGCGTTTTTGGGACACCAAGAACACTTTTCACTTCTCGTTTGGTGAGCTTGGGTTCACACCCCTTGATTGGGTAATGTTGACAGGACTAAGTATTGGTATTGGTAGTGCTATTTCATATGACTCGGGGAAGTACCAATTTGAATATGTCCGGGCGCATATTTTTCCTGAAATTAAAGATAGTGTGGTTTGTAGAAGAGAACATATTACCAACCAGTGGGTTTCAGATGCAATTACGGTTGCATTTTTGAGCACATATTTTGATCCACAAACGTTGGTTGCGGCTAACGTTGATAGCATAATTGCTGATAGAGTCGCCAGAGCCTTTTATATGTATGTTTTGGGTCAATTTTTCTTTTCAAATGCAAAAACCTATACTGATGCTGGATGGTTAGCTGCTTATGAGGATCTAAATGCAGTTAACAATTATGACTGGGGTAGTGCTGCATTTGCGAAATTGTATTCCGGTCTCGCCGCATCTGACAGGGGACAAAGGTCATTGGCCGGACCCTTCCAAATATTGAAGATAAATATCTTAGTCTTATTTATAATTCTTTTAAATTTTTATTTCCTGCTCACTTATTTATTCCATTGGTTGTCTTCACATTCTAGTTTTGGGGGTACGAATATTTGGGCATATGTCGACCAAAGAACCCAACGAGTGAAAGTGAATCAATGTGGCCCAGATGTTCTCGGTGGAAGGGTACACGAAGGAAGAGTATTGATGTTGTTCGTTCAAGGACTTCTCTTAATCAGTTGTCTGTAGATGATGTGACCTAGTAACCGTGGGAATCTGCGATCTTAGTCCTGGAAAGTGATATTGGACGTAAAGCAATAGAGATCTCAGAGAAAAGGGTTATATTCTCTTGGCTAGGCACTGTGAGTTTATAATTTATTTTCATAGGATTGTTATTTATTTTCTTTGAATTTCGGTTAATTGATTGATTTTTTTTGTTGGTTGTAATTTTCTTTTCACAGAATAACATGTATCTCGGAGAACGGTGTTGGTGTTGGAGGCAGTACCATGAAACATGGGGCGTTCCTAGCAACCCACCTACTCGTATTACCAACTTGAACAACGACGATGCTGAGGAGATGAGGGAAACGGTTTTATCCCTACAAGTCAATTAGTACGTGTTGTTACGTATAGTATGTATATGGAGTATTGGCGACATGTAACTAACCTGCAGAAATATGCCACCAAAGTCGATTGGGAGGTTGAAACATACGGTTATGCTGGTGACCGTATTAAACACAACATCCAACATCCTCATGAACATGTACCCATTCCGCCTCAACAACAATTGTCATACATAAGTATAACACAAACCATTATATTTTTTTTAAGTATATAATAATGGTTGATAATTTTATTTTATTTTTTTCATAACAAGTCGAAGCTTATGGTTTAGTTCAAGAATATTCTGATTTTATACAAGAGTTTCGTAACTTTACGTTAAATGAAACAAAGGAGAGGATGGATTTTTGCATGGCCAAAGATGAAGAAATACGGGGTCTACAAAATCAAAACAACATGTTGGAGTCACAGCTTGCCCATTTTCGTCATCAACAACCACCCATTGGGTTTGGAACGTATGCTCAAACCATGCCACCACCGATGTGGAATACCATGGGTCAGGGATCATCATCAACAATGCAATCAAGTAACTATAATTCCATATCATCTTTGCCTCCATTTATGCCCCCGCGCTCGGCGTCCGGGAATCAAGATACGGAAAAGTAGTAATTCATTTGCATTGAATTGTCAGTTGAACAGAAAACTTTTTCTTTTGTCAGATTTGAATTGTCTTTTCAAAATACTTTTCTTACATTATCGTTGTCTTTTACCTGCTTTGTGTTGTCATCTCTAAAGATATTAATAATCTTTTCTTTTGTCCTTTATATCTGTTTTGTATTGTCAATTCAAAACGATTTTTTTTCCTTTGTCGTTTTTCCCGTTTGGCATTGTCTTGTCAACCGACACTTCTTATCTCTGATGCGTCTGTTCACCCCACTGGCCTGAACTTTGTTTTTGCATTAAAATATCAAGCGTGTTTGGTTATATCAAAACTCAAAGACTTATCTAAATTTCCCTATAAATTGAACACTCGATTCTCCAAGTATGCAAACCAAAATTACAAACATCAATAAACAAATGGCATACGATCAAAATGACAATCACTACTATGCTTCTTGTTCTTCTATTCCTTCTTCTTCTTCTTCTTCTTTTTTTTCATCTGGTGATGATGATAATAATAGTTTGTACTCGTTAGTTTGTACTCATCAGACGAAGGTTTATTTGCATTGAGCCAAAATAACCAAGCAGTCATTGCGGGATTCATCGTTTCAAGTATGAACTGGCCACATACTCGTATCATAATACCAAGAGAACGTGATTCCGGTGCAAAACTTCTATGGAAAGATTACTTTTGCAGAAACCCGACGTTTCCTGCTAATGTATTTCGTAGAAGATTTAGAATGCAGCGATAATTATTCAACCGTATATTAGGAGATGTCGTAGCTGTAAATAATTATTTTGTTCAAAGAAAAGATGCTTGTGCTGTTCTTGGATTAACCTCTCAGAAAAAAGTTACTGCAACAATACGAATGTTAGCTTATGGATGTGCGGCCGATGCAATAGATGAGTATTTACGGATCGGAGAAACCACAGTTTTGGAAGCAACTCATAGGTTTTGTAAGACGATAGTGCATTTGTATGAAAAAGAATATTTACGCACACCAACTGAGCGAGATGTTGAATTGCTTCTTAATGAGAACAAAGAAAGGGGAATTCCGAGGATGCTGGGTAGTGTAAATTGCATGCAATGGAAATGGGATAAATGCCCAGCGGCTGAATCAAGTGCTTACACTGCGTACAAAGGTAGCGAAAGTATTGTCATGGAGGCAGTGGTGTCATATGATCTCTGGTTTTGGCATGTATTTTTTGGTATGCCTGGTTTTAACAATGATATAAATGTGATGAACCGTTCTTATATTTTCAAAAAGATTATCAACGGGAAAGCACCTCAGATAAACTTTGTTGTCAACGGACATCAGTACAATATGGGGTATGATCTTGGTGATGGAATATACCCAGAGATAGATACTATTGTGATGTCGATTAAACATCCATATTCCTAGAAGAAATAATTTTTTTTTGCAATGCAAGAAGGTTGCCGAAAAGATGTAGAACGAGGCTTCGGCGTACTACAAAATCAATTTGCAATCAACAAGCAACCAGCACGAATGTGGAATCCTGACGTACTAGCATATATAATGAAAACTGTAATCATTCTACATAATATGATAGTGGAGGATAAGCGTTTACCCGGTGATTGGCCACATGAGTATGATCAACGCAACCAGCATGCACCGGTAAATATTTCAAGACACAACACTGCTGAACTTTCGAGAATGAGAGTGGACCAACGCTGACGTGCAGTACACAACAAAGATACTCATATTCGTTTGCGAAATGACTTGATCGAACACTTATGTTCAGATTTTGGTGAGGAATAAAAAATTGTAAATCCGCTGGATAGGTTTTGTGGGTAAATCTCTTGTAAACCCGCCCGAGACACCACTCGGCCGCTAGGGGCACCTAGGGGTTTAAAGGCTTGCTGCACATGCTAAGTGCAGCCGCGATGCCTGCGAAAGTGAGTTTAGGTCTACTTATTAGCTCATGTATTATCAATATATTTTAATAGATGGATAAAGTGTCCACATTTGATTAGTCCTAAAATATGAGTGTATTAGTTAATTGCTTTTGTAAAACAGTTGAATGTAAAATCATTTCATTGAATCGAAAAGGCATACATCGCGTAACATTAAAGAAAATGAAATACAATAAATCATTAGATTACACTTAAACACTTAAGCAAACCTATAATCAAACCTTCAACGGGTCGTGTGACGCCCTGGACGAAGTTCTTCACATCTTTGGAGAATAATCAACACAAAAGGATTGTATTCTTCCATCACCCGTAAGATCTCGAAATGAGGTTGGTACCTGAAATCTGAACCTTTCCATCTTCTCCATTCCTCCAGAGATCTGACAACAACTTCATCATCAGTTTCATTCCTAATTCTTCTTTCATTCACCTTTTAGCGGTTAAAGTCGAAAATTGGATTACTTCCCTACCTATTTCCTGAAATCGACAAAAAAGACCTGCTTTGTTCCGGTTATTGGGGTTACCGGTTTCATTATAAAAGTTAGCATGGATATGTTCTAACCATTCCATGCTCATTGAACCATTCATCCGACGTTCATGACCCCTTGCTGGATAATGTAATACTATGTTTCGACATAGGGATAAATCTTCCTCTATGGTAAAATTCTCTGCATTAAGGCTAAATTCGTAAGCCATAATTATGAAAACGAGAGATTATAAATCTTCTATGAAATGTAAAAGCTGTGGATTTGAAATGGGAATGAGAGGTATAAATTCATTTATAGGTGTATCAGAATACAAATTATAGCCGTTGATCAACGGTAACAAATTAAAATCAGAACGGTAAACAAATCATAACGGTAATAAATCATCTAGGCGGACACCTAGACGCACGCCTAGAACTAGGCGGAGCATCAGACGCACGCTCTCTGTTGGGAGGAGCTTTAGCATTACGCAAGGACCAAGCGGATTTCTAGCATTACGCTTCAATGGGGCGGTGATTTGGTTACCGCATGTTAGTGGGCGTGATCCTAGACGAACGCTTCATCAGGCGTAATCTTAGGTGAACGCTTCATCAGGCAGAGATTTGGTTAACGCCCGTGTTTTCAAGCGTTACGCTAGAAGAACGCCTGCCATCAAACGGTTCACTACACACCCACTTAGAATCAGACGGTTAACTACACGACCGCTCGACTATAACTCATTTGGTCCGGAAAAATACCAAACTTGGTCTTGAACAGTGTAAAATCCGGACCAAAGAGGCTTTATACTCTCCCCACTGAGGTATGCTTTTGACGGACCAAAGACCATAAATGGGTTTGGTCCGTCTTATACTCTAGCCTTTGTGGATGCTCTAATGCTTCTACGTGTTTAGGATCAGTTGCTAACATACTCTTCCTCGCATTCCATTCGAGCTACCTGAAGAGTTTCTACAAATTAGTCCCATTCGAGAATAACCAATAGAGTTTATGTAAGATGCATCAATTTTTTTTTAGTATTAAATTATTCTCTGGTGGATGCTATTTATGAATTAAATTTGGCTCAATGTTTTGGCCAGCCTCAATTTGGATTGTAGACAAGTTCTATTTTCTCTTGATAGTCTAGAGAAAATAAGAAGAAAAAATCGAATTCAGTTTTGTTAAAAAATTTGTTGGTCATGATAATTTTCTAAAAAAAACTTTTTTCTGTTTATAAAAATAATAGGTTTTTACCGATTATAGTTAAAATAATCAGTTATTATAAATTTTAACAAACACCCATATAATGAATTATGGACTGGATAATTGATTATAGGCTCAGAATCCATTATAAAAATCAGTAAAAACTATCTAACTATATGCATATCGTTCAGTATCAACATTATCTTTACTAAAAAGTAATGTTTATAGATCTAACTCGTGTGAAAAATTTATAAGTTCCAGAAAAACTTACAAATCAAACTCTCCTATCAAGTGGATTAAAGTGAAAAATTTATAACTTCCAGAAAAACTTACAAATCAAACTCTCCTATCAAGTGGATTAAACGCATCTAAATTAATACCCCTCGTCATACTTTCTCTTCTTTCATATACTTTTTACTTTTCAGATTTTGACTTTTTATTTTGACTGACTTTTTATAACGAACTGATTATTAGGTCTGTTTGCATAATAGGATAAATACAATTTCTATATTATATTGAAAACAGGTACATAATGAATTTCTAGAATTATTATATTGTGTATATCAAATATATATTAAGTTTTAAAAAGTATCTTTCCTAAAATATTCCCAAGTATCTCATAACTGGAGTATCCTATACATATCTCTAAATATCTAATACATATTTTTAAATACCCAAATTTGATACTCACTAATAAGGATATATACCAATTCTGAAATATTAGTGTTTCATACGTAGCCAATTTAACTATATCACGAAGACAAATACAAAAAAAAAATAATTAAAAAAATTAAACTTTTAAGTATGATAATGTCATTTCTCCTTAAAAGTTAATTTAAACGTCTGGAAAATTAAAATGGCCTGCAACTTCTTCAAAAACTTGTGTGTTAACCTCTCAATTATCATTGCCACAATTGGGATAAATAAAATTGAGTATTTATGGGAAAAAAGATCCTAGCCCCGCAGATATACATTCCTGGTTTAGTTGTCGTTTTTTTTTCTTCTTGGCAGAGAGGACTGGACAGTGGAGTAGAAGAAAGATAAAAATAACTACAGTTTTTGTTAACAAAAAAATAAAAGAAGAAAATGTCACATACTGTACATACACAATACGACTTAAGGAATCATATTGACCATGGTTATCTACTTTCTAAAGTTAACTTTGTCGAACCCCTAATGTACAGGGGTGCATTTCATTTGGTTTGACAATTTTTATCGTGCCTCTTGCCCCTTGGGAAATGAAGACTAGATCTCAGTTTCCCCTGAGATAAACACACAATATTTCGGTAGCCCTTATGGAAAACACTAGTTTGATTTGATATATCGCTGTTCCATGAAAACGCCGGCAGTAGTGACCGTAGTAGATGCATGAATCAAAGCGGATACTGGAGTGGGACCCTCCATAGCATCGGGTGACCAAGTATGCAATCCTATCTGTGCAGATTTCCCAGCAACACCAATAAGAAGTAAAATACAAATTAGAGTGACGGCATTCAATCTCATATTGTAAAAAATCCAAGAGTTTCTAGGGGCACTAGCACGAGCAAAAATGGTTGAAAAGTCTACTGTTTGAAAGAGAGTAAAACGACCCAAAATCCCAGAAATTAATCCAAAATCACCTACTCGATTGACAGGCGTGATTATAAGCATTAGATAAATTTCGTTGGATATATATATATATATATATATAAATCTACACATAGCAACCTTAATGGTTATTTTGATTTATGATAATTATCACTTATTTTTACTATTTAGTTCATGTAGTTTATCAACTTAACGTTGTATAATAACAATAAATTTTGAATAAAAAAGGCTCGAGACCCTTGTTTTGCTTAAGAAGAAAAAAAATTAACCATATGCTTATAGGGTAGACATGAGAACATGAGTATCTTTCTGAGTTTAATTGAACGATGATTTTCCAGAAGTATATTTAAGATATCTTGTATTTAAATGTCCTATATGGATGAAGAATAATTCAATAATTTTAACTTAAATTGTCTATATTCAATGAACCGTCTTTATGTGTATTTTATAAACTCACCATGAGACTTAATCTAGCGATAAGTTTCTTATTCGTCTATAACCTCCACCAAAAATATTATAATCAAGAAATTTGTCTTTCAATGGAAAATTTACTTTGCTGGGATGATGTACATTTTTAATCAAAGCCTTTTCTACTTTCCTAAGAAAAAAATCACCCTGTACAAGCCCTACCGCCAGATAACACATACAAAATTTTAAATTTACAAAACTAACAATAACAAAAAGAAATAAAAAATTACTTATATAGATGGTGATTTTTTAATCAAGGGTAAATAATCATTTTACGATTAAAGATAAAATTATTATTTTTATAACTACGGGAAAAAATATTATTTTAAAAATTAGCTAGTTTACTCTAAGTCTGATTGTCTAGTTAAGACATATTCAAGTTTCATGGGTATATTTAACTTCCAAGTCCCACGAAAAATCTAAAAATGGATGAGCCTCATCAACCAATGTGGAAGGAAAGCCTTTACATCCAAAAGAGCTTTCGCACCTAGCTGAGCCTCAACATTCAGGAAAGCCTCAACACCCAAGGTTGACGCCTAACCTCAGTCTTCACCTTGCTTATATGACTGTACAAAGGCTCCTCATTATTGATTTGGTTGGACAAGCCACATCATGCCCTATCCTCTCTACAAAGTTGGATATGCCTTTGCTCATCTAATCGACAGACGACCATGCTACGTCAACACTTGATCTCTATCGGGCCTAATCCTCTCTAAAGAGCCAGCCTTGCCACATCCTCTCTTCAGAGTCTGCCATATCGTGTTTTTTTTCTAAGAAAACGCCTACAACTGGGTCATGTATGACCTTAGCTAAGCTTGTACTCTCTTAGTGACACACACGACTATGTTAATTCTCCTTGAGCTCTCCGCACGAACCAGGCTTGCCTCCACACAATAAAATATTCATTTGTCAAAAGTTATGACAACTTTGGTGAATACTACCACATCACACGACATGTCACATATACAGGTTGATTAGGTCACAAATGGAGGGAGGATAAACTTGGTTTTTTGTCGTTGAGTTGTAGAACACTTCTGAAATACTAAAGAAGAAATATAAGAGGTGTCACCTCATCAACGAATGACTCCATATCTATTACATACATAACCAAGGCTGTCGCCTTATCACTAGGGGTGGAAGCTGAGACGCAGGTTGAGTCTCATCACCCAAGACGAAGGACGAGTCTCATCACCCAAGACGGAGAATGAACCATCAAGGTTCGATCAAAAACATACGGATTATACACATTTAACCAGAAAGGGTACTGAAACTTCTAAGAATGACACGAATAAAAGCCACAATGTAATAAGCCTTACTAGTGAAAACGATGTTCACGACGAGCGCGGGAAGCACATGAATAACCATCCAACTGGTCTCATTACTCTCGGCGACTAGATGACATTTAAAAATTAAAGTTTTTTTGACAAAAATTGCTCCAAAATTCGTCCAGGTCAAATGCCCCTCGACCTGATCATGGGGGACCCAAAAAGTTTACTGCACTTCACTGTTTCGTTCATAACTCCTTCATTATTATCAGATTAATATCCTTCTTTTTATATTGGATTCGTCTTTCCATCGCCTACATGATAAAGATAAAAAAAACTCTTGAAGAGGCTTCTCCAAATTCGTGACTCGAAGAACACATTGAAAATCCGCTTTACCGTTACATATCACCTTATCCAATCAAGATACAGCTTGTCACTCTTCTTATGGGAAATAAATCCCTAGATGGTCATGATCAAAACACAACAGAGTATAAGAAGAGACTCGAGACTAAGGCAAAACTCTGTCTTAAGCTCGAGTCAAAGTTCCAGCTTAAAGCAAAGACGAAGCTCGGCCTTATCCAAAAACGTAGTTTATCCTTATTTTAAAGAGAAACGCGATCCTTACGAAAATTGAACCTAATGACACCTGATAGAGATACACATCAACAACATGTTCCCTATCTACTGAGGTCTAATGGAGAATCCCCGTCTTCTGACGTTTTCGAAACTTCACTATGTTTGAAATCTCAACACCTACTATATTCGATAGCTCCAGACCTTTCAAGGGAAAAAAGTCGTCATAGTTATACTCAGTGAGGGAAAATACTCTGATATGCTTTACTACTTAGCAATTATCTACCATCACTAAAACAAGCATGAGAGATTCAAGACCGTAGATTCTAACAAGCCGTACGTTACAGTTCTACACGGTTCCCATCATCTCCTACATGTTAACGCCTCTCCTTTCAAGATAACCAGCTCGCGGGATACTTCAAATACCATGTCACAGTTCGAAGGACAAGCTACGACCCAACCGCTTATCTCCTCCCCAGGTCAAAACGCTACTTCCTTATACAAAGGCTTGCCTAGCGGATTTTCAGATAATTCTCTTATTAATAGGGTTAAAAAAATATAGTTGATATCTTATCCTCGAACCATATTCACTTTTCTACTATCTTTAGGGCGCATTTAAAACTCTCGAGCTTTGTCACCTCCATAAAGGAAATCCCCGACAAATACTTTACTATAAAACTCTAGATGGGTTCTTGCCAAGATATCTAACAGAAATAAAAACACGACTTCATCTTGTCAGGCTTGTTTACTTAGTCCAGTCACAATTAAATCTCACAAGTGCGGTTCATCCTTTAAATCTCATAGGCATGACTTGGTCTTAAATCTCAAAAGGCGCAGTTTAAGCCTAGGTCAAGACGAGACTCAAGCCTAAGAAGGAGATGTGATTCAGGCTTAATGCTAAATCCCAAGCCAAGGGTCAGCCTAAGCCTAAGGGGACCTGGGAAGCTCCAGACTAATCCCAGTACGAAGCTTTTCCCTACCCTCAAGACCTATACGTCCTAGCACTTGAAGTGACCCCCTATAGACGTCTCAAACACTTAGGTTATCGTTGGCCCACTTTGAAGGCTCAATCTCGAGCACTATATATTCCTTGCTTCAACTGCCAAGCACTTCCACATCAATTGGAATCCCTATTCGTACATCAAATTAGGGACCTGGCGGAGAATCGAACACCTAATATCTTCGCATACAATAAAAATCATTATGTCATAGCATGAGTCGTTGTAGCAAGTGAAATTCAATGGGACGTGACCTAAGCATCAAACTCTTGGATATCAGTCATGAATTACAAGTTACTACCACTCGTAGACTGAGACTCATCATCCACAACAATGGTAAAAGACGTTGGCCTATGACTCATCATCCACAACAATGTATCTATTCAATCTCTTTAAATTCATCATTGTCGCCATCTTCTTTATGACTGCAACCATGCGTGGATCTGGGTTACAACTATTGGAGATCTGGATTACTTTTACGGAGGAAAGATGTAAAGATTTAAAATCATAATGGATCTCGTCACAAAAAGAGAAAGACTCACCCATCACGCACCTACACTAGGGTTTACAAACCCATTCTAGGTTTTTATGCTAAAGACGCATGTACCAAGGCTCATACCAAGTGCAAGACGTAGTGAAGTCCTCCCTCTACCCCGAACGCACACATGAGACAAACAAAGGTTTGCTTGATCAAAACGATTCCGCAACTTCTCTTCCACTCATCCTCACACTTCAGCCTGCTAACTTGATGACTGGGACCAACGGGTAGATAGTTAGACGATGCACCCTTGACTAAAACTGTTCGTCTATGTCTCTGCTACAACGTTTGAAAATGGCTCGGTGTTTCGTGACACAGTTTAAGAGATACTATCGATGCACTGGATTGTATTATTGATGAGAATCTCTGGATTTCTCCTGAGTTCGACTTTGTTCGTACTTTTCAATGTCCAGACAAGCCCCAAATCCGGATTTTCCTCGAATATATGAAAGTTAAGTATTTTATATTTGAAAATTGGGGTTAACTGTTTAAATCAGATATTAGATGAAGTTTCTGTTGGATCTGCAACAATAAACATACTAAACAAAAGAAGATGTTAAGGTTAATGAAATCTCTGAATTGATATCACACAATGGACAGAGCCACCTGCTCTCCCATACACAAAATAGTATAAACCCCTAAGGACCCTCCCTTAGATGCAACTTTCTAGGTAATAAGGAGAGGAAACATCTTTAGTTTTTCCAATGTGGGACTAAAGGTTCATTCACAAAAGTGAAAATGAGCTAGTTTCCTTAGTGACCCTTTGGTCCTAAGATGCATTCTCACCAAGACCAAAAAACAAAACATAATAAGTTCATTTTCTCCAACAATCCCCATATGAATGAAACCCGATGAAAATCAGAAATCAGAAAGCGAGAAATACCACTATAGGCAATAGGTGTCCATAAGTTCTTGAACCTTTGCTTAGTGAGAAATTACCTGAACTACTTGATGGACAATGAACACGATGTCTTGAACTGCCATAGTTTAGTGTAGTTCATCGATAACTTCCACGCGTGATATCACTCTTGGTGCTGTCAAGTTCGTGTCGTCGTGTCCATTTTGGCCCTGGACGTATCCCGTTTCTCAGATAAGTGAGTTCTATCAAGAGTGTTTACTGCTACACCCCACTTCAATCTTAAATTGAAACTATAGAACTCATTAATACTTAATAAAAAGTCATCCTTCACATGCAGTCACACTATCACGTCTACACCATAGGGAAGGGACATAGAATGAAATTCTCTGATAATGTTTCCTTTAACCCACCACAAATTAGTTGTCTCATTCAAAACCTTGATCTTGGGATCTCCAGTCAGCAAGGTTGAGTATCCTTCATGGCAAGTTTATTTGATGAGCTTAAGCCCCATAACCCTCGATGCATTACTAACTATCTCCTTGGACAAATCTTTCGTCAAAGGGTCCGCGATATTCTCCTTAGACCTCACAAAGTCAACAGAAATGACGCCAGTTGAGATTAGTTTTTTTAGGGAATTATGTCTTCTACGAATGTGTATAGACTTCCTATTATAGTTGTTGTTTTTAGCATTAGCTATTACATCTTGACTATCACAATGTATAGATATAGATGGTACAGGCCTATGCCAAAGAGGAATGTCTTCTAAAAAGCATCTTAGCCAAGCGGCTTCCTCTCCTGCTTTATCTAAAGCAATAAACTCCGATTCCATAGTGGATCGAGCTATACATGTCTGTTTGGAACTCTTCCAAGTTACAGACCCACATGCTAGAGTGAACATATATCCACTCGTAGACTTAGACTCCTCTGAGTCTGATATCTAGTTTGCATCACAAAATCCTTCAAGGACTGCAGGGTATCTCTCATAATTTAAACAAAAGTTCAAAGTGTACTTCAAGTACCTTAACAATCTAATAAGTGCATCCCAATGCTCCTTCCCTGGATTATAGGTATACCTACTCACAGCATAAGCAATGTCTGGTCTCGTACAATTCATCAAATACATCACACTTCCTATAACACGTGAATATTCAAGTTGTGAAACTCCATTACCCTTATTCTTTTTTAGTATACAACAAGGATCATACGGAGTATAAGTAGGTTTACAATCAAACTGGTTATATTTTTTAAGCACAGATTTAACATAATGAGATTGACTAAGACTATATCCATTAGAATTTCTTCTAATTTTTATCCCTAAGATCACATCAGCGGGGCCTAAGTCTTTCATGTCAAAATTCTCATTGAGCATGTTCTTTGTGGAATTAATTACATCCATGTTTGTACCAAGTATAAGCATATCATCAACATACAAGCATACAATCACACATGCATCATTCACAAGTTTAGTATAAACACACTTGTCAGATTCATTGATCTTAAAACCACTAGAAATCATTACATGATCAAATTTTTCATGCCACTGTTTAGGTGCTTGTTTCAAACCATACAAAGATTTTTTCAGTTTACAAACTTTGTTTTCACAACCTTTCACTACAAATCCCTCAGGTTGGTCCATATAAATTTCTTCATCTAATTCACCATTTAGAAAAGCTGTTTTTACATCCATTTGATGTATCTCTAAGTTATGAATGGCAACAATAGCAATTAACATCCTAATGGAAGTAATTCTCGCAACAGGTGAATAAGTATCAAAGAAATCTACACCATTTATCTGTTTATAGACTTTAGCTACTAATCTAGCTTTGTATTTTTTCACGTTCCATCTACCTTACGTTTCCTTTTGAAGATCCATTTACAACCTATGGGTTTACACCCTAGAGGTAAATCTACAATCTCCCAAGTACCATTTTGTATAATGGAATCCATTTCACTAACGGTGGATTCTTTCCACCATGGAGCTTCAGAAGAAGTCATGGCTTCTCTATAAGTCTGTGGATCAGTCTAAGCTAGGCATGTTATGAAGTCTGGCCCAAAAGATTTTTCATTTCTAAGTCTTTTACCTCTTCTAGGCTCAAATTCAAATTCATCTTCCTTTAAACGTAATTTCTGACTAGTTGAAGGGACATCTAGGGGATCAACACATATCATGCGAGAATCAGATTTCAATGGAAAAACATTTTCAAAGAACACAACATCCCTAGATTCCATAATTATATTCACACCAATTTCAGAAATTCAGAACTTACAACCATAAATCTATATGTAGTAGTATGTTCAGGATACCCTATGAAGACACAGTCAACAATTTTGGGTCATATCTTGGTTCTCTTAGGTAGAGGAATAGAAACCTTAGCCAAACACCCCCACACTTTAAAGTATGCATAAGAAGGTTGTCTACCTTTCCATAACTCATATGGAGTTTTGTCTGATCCTTTAAAGGGTAATCTGTTCAAGACATAGCAAGCTGAGAGGACGACCTCCCCCCACAATTTTGCAGGTAATCTTGAACTAATTAACATGGCATTCATCATCTCCTTAAGGGTTCGGTTTTTCCGTTCAGCGACACCATTAGATTGTGGTGAATAAGGAGGGGTTACTTCGTGTATAATGCTGTGTTCTATGCAAAAATATCCTATAGGAATTACATACTCACCACCACGGTCAGACCTAATAGTTTTAATGGTAGCACGCATTTGGTTTTCAACTTCTAGTTTATACATCTTAAAGGCTTCTAAGGCATCATCCTTACCTTTAAGTAAATATATGTGACAGTACCTCGTACAATCATCTATAAAAGTGACAAACCATTTCTTACCACCTCTAGTTTGAACTGATTTCATGTCAACTAGGTCTGAATGAATTAATTCTAAGGGTTTAGAATTTCTCTGAATATTTTTTCTAAAAGGTTTTTTAGCATATTTTGATTCTACACATACTTCACATTTATGTTCATTATCCAAACTAAATTTGGGTATGCAGCCTATGCTAGCCAGTTTATGCATTGACTTATAGTTTACATGTCCAAGTCTACCATGCCAAACATTCAATGACACACAAACATAAGCAGAAGAATCAAGTTTATTCATTTCATCAGAGGTTCCATTAAGTTTGTAGAGACCCTTAGTCTTATAACCCTTTCCTACATAATCCTTACCCTTAGTGACAATAACTTTCCCAGATTCAAAAACAAGTTTAAAACCCTTATCATCTAAAACACCATAAGATACAAGATTTTTGCAGATGTCCGGAACATGAAGAACTTCATTCAATGTGAGAGTCTTGCCAGAAGTGAGCTTTATCCCAACTTTGCCCTTTCCTGCAACCTGTGTTGCTGATGAGTTACCCATGTAGAGTTTCTCCCCTTCCCCTACCTTCTGATAGGAGGTGAACATATCTCTGTTTCCACAGACATGCTTGGTAGCACCAGAGTCTACTCACCAGTCTCTCACATTGGTTACCAAATTGACTTCAGACACCGTGCCAGAAAACTCGGTTTTGTTGTTTTCAACCAAATTAGCATTGTTTTTCTTATTATTAAAGTCCTTACATTTTCTACAATGCATTGCCATATGGCCAGGAGTTCCACAAACATAACATGCACCTTTAATTTTACCAATTCCATATTTGGGTTTCTGAAATGTACCTTTCTTGTGAAGACCAGGCTAAGGGTTGCGTTTGCTGTTGTCGCCCTTTTCAGTATTGGAAGACTTGTGTTCAATTACATGAGCCTTGTTGGACATGTCCCTTGCAGAAGATACAATCTTGTCTTTGGAGCACATTAATTCTTCCACTTGAATCTTCTTACCCAAATCAACCATACTGACTTCACCAGTTTCATGTCTCAATTTACGTTTGTATTCAGACCAGGAAGACGGTAATTTCTCAATCACAACAGACACTTGAAACGTTTCATCTATCACCATACCTTCAGCAAGAATAGCATTGATAATACGCTGAAGTTCAAGGAATTGATCAACCACAGATTTGTCATTTGACATTTTGCATTCCAGGAACCTAGATACCACGAATTTCTTACTTCCAGCAGTTTCAACTTGATATTTTGCTTCCAAAGCATCCCATAATTCAAAAGTAGGAAAGTTATCTTTTGCATTATAAAAATAATACAGTGCATCTTCTAGACAATTCAGAATATGATTTTTTTCCATATAATTATGTCTAACCCAACTTTCCAACTCCCCTTCATTTCCAGCATCATTCAAAGTCTTATCAAAAGATTTCAGAACTAATTCATCTAACATATGAAAACTCAGAAAGAACAACATCTTGGATTGCCATCTTTTGAAATCTTTTCCACTGAATTTTTCTGGTCTGTCAACATCATTTTGACCCATTGTTACAGAAGAAGTGCTATTGTGTTAAGATTGTTGGATTTGCAATAATAAAAATACTAAACATAAGAAGATGTTAAGGTTAATGAAATCTCTCAATTGATATCACACAATGGACAGAGCCACCTGCTCAGCAAATTGTCCTTAACACAATATTCCGCGGGTACTCCTCAAGAACGAGAGATGCTATACCCCCACAACGGAGATATGGCCAGGATAGAACTGCCCGTTATGACTTGTATAAGCACAATACAAATCACCCTCAAGAACTTAACAACAAGATAGTTGTGGAAGGGAAATAAACAAGCAGTGCGCAAAACAAAGCAGGAAGAGGAGAAAAGAAGTCAGGATAGTAGCTGCTTCTGGTGTAAGTTGAAATGAAGAAATTCGTTTTTCTTTTATAGGCAGAAGAAGAGAATAACTTTAATGGCTATTGATTGAAATTCAATTCCGTGCATGAAGCACGGACATAAATTTTGAAACGGAACTAAAACGGCAAATTTATTCAATCTTTAATTCAGCTCAAATCTCGCTGGGTCAGATACCCCCCCATATTAAAACAAAATTTAATTTAGTTTTAAATTCTTTAAGGAAATAATTTAAAATATATTTTGTCCAAAAAAAATAAGTCTTTGTTGACCCGCAGCCGCACCCGCACCCGCACCCGCAGCGTGCGTGCTTCGGCGCGAAGCACCGCGCGTGTGTGAAAAGTATGGTTGCACCAACTAGCACATAGCCATAGTCCTCTCCCATACACAAAATAGTCTAAACCCCTAAGAGCCTTCCCTTAGATGCAACTTTCTAGGTAATAAGGAGAGAAAATATCTTTAGTTTCTCCAATGTGGGACTAAAGGTTCATTCACAAAAGTGAAAATGAGCTAGTTTCCTTAGTGACCCCTTGGTCCTAAGATGTATTCTCACCAAGATCAAAAAACAAAACATAATAAATTTATTTTCTCCAACAGTTTCTACAGCCTCCAGAGTGAAAGTCGCGCAAGAAAAGATTTTTCACTGCGAATGCAACTAAGGGTCTTTGCTTATTCACGCACGCAATAAAGGAAGTTAGGGTTTGCGTAATGTACCAATATATTCTGTTTTCCCTCATCTAGTAGACGTATACGAGCAAGGTCTAGTGCACACCAAAACAACTATAGGGTTTCCCTTCTGTACATGGACGTCCACGAAGTCACCCCTCAACTTAGGTTTCTAAGATGCATCCTGAAACCCTAGTTATTGCTAGTGTGACGCCACTCTCGCGTGAGTCCAACCAAGGCTGAGCGAAACTATTAACTATACCCAAGACGTTCAATAACCTAGGTCAGCTAAAGTCACAGAGTTCTTTCTCATGGGTCGACGAACTGCAAGAACTAATCAAAAGCCGACAAAATCAACTCTTGCAGCATGTAAACCTCTTTTACTTGGGGAGTCCTCTGAGGTCGACCAATCATTAGGGATCAACTCTATATCAAGCTCCCTTCCTCAAGTTAGAATCATGCTCACGGTGTGAATCTACAAGGTAAAAAGCCACACAGACAAGCTAAAGAGCAAAAACATGAACAATTGCAAATAAACATGGTGTTGTTTCATTGGTTTGTGAAGCCAAAATAGCCTCCACCTGGTTTTCCTTACTCCCAACGAACTTAAGTAACTTCACTAGAACTTAAAAAGTCTTTAAATGATCCTAAAAGATCTTTTAAGATTGTTTGCCTCTACTAGATGATGCTTAGACTTTGGGTCCTGATGAAGTAGATGTTTTCTTCGTGGTCTCCTTCCAACTCCACTTTGTTAAGCCCTAATTATTAAACTATTTCTTTCTCCATAACTAGAGACCCGACTTGATTATCTCCTTTTACCTCTCGAGTTTTCTTTATTTAATGACCTTAGATAATATATGTACACTAATGATACAGATCGTCTAACATCTAAAAATATGCCAGTAGCCATATTACTAAGAACTTCAATGTTTACTTAACATATAAGCTTACGGGGTATTTGGATACACATTAAAAATTTACTTTTAAAAAATTCAAAATTAATTTGGAGACACAATTTTAAAACGACTTTTCATAACAAAAAAATTAATATTTTATGAAACAGTTATTTTTTTTATTTCTAGCTTTTGATATCTAAACATGCTATTAAAGATCCATATTCTGGCAATTCACAAGCCACTACTGAGATTACCAGATTCTACCGGGTTACCAAACTCCATGCAGCAGCCTTGAAAATTTGGAAGGGTTTGGTAACCTCCGGTAAAAATCCTGGCTAGTTTTGGGCCTACACGAATTATTTTCGTCATATTCAATTTTTCTCACAACTAAAGAGTATGATAAGGGGTGTCTAATTAGCTATTATAAAAAATAATAAACTACCCTCTACTCATTAATTAACTCTAATACGTAAATCAAAATATAAATAAAAATTCTTTCCTCATTTCACTACATTCTAAATCTAACAAAATCTAAAGCAGAAACAAATAAAAAAAAACTTTCTATTTCCATCAAACTTTTCAAATTCTAAAAACCCTAACCCTAACTTTTCCAAAAACAAAATCCGCTCATCTGGAGCTAACTATAAGGTAAATCTCTACAATCCCTTTCTTATAATAGCATTTTTGATGGATCCATGTGAAGTCCTTACTTTTTCTAGAATCGTTGGATATGGATCCATATCCACCGATTCTGGTTGTGTTCTTCATAAACATGAATAACATGCAACAAAATTGTTGGATAAGATGGATCCATATCCAACGATTCTCATTTCATATTCCTCGTACATAGTTACCATTACTAGAATTGTTGGATATGGCAGATAATATCCAACAATTATACTTTTTTTTTTGTGTTTTTTACTTTTTCTATACTGGTATCGTTGGATAAGACACCTTATTATCCACCGATTCAACCTTCTTTTTAAAACTTTTTCTGTATTGGAATAGTTGGATAAGAACCTGATTATACACATATTCCTTTTCTTTTATGTTTTTACTACTACCTGATGAGAATCATTGAATACGACAGACCATATCTAATGATTCTGGATATGATTTTTTTTGTGTTTTATAAGTAAGGGGAATCGGTATTTAGACATGCTACCTGACCAACGATTCCAACTTTGTGTTTTCTGTTAGCTTTTACAGTTAGTATCGGTGGATAAAGATGGTCTTATCCAACAATTTTTTTTTGTTCATTGTATAATTTTTTTTTTTGTTGGTGATTGAAGTAAAGATTATTGATTGGTTGAACTACTATTAGTTGTTTGATATTGTATCTTTTGTTGATTATTGATTGTTTTAACTAGAGATTATCGATTGATTTTTTTGTTGTTCAATTTATTTATTTGTATAGTCATTATGGATGGTCGCAAAAAAGGTTTTGGTCCAACCAGACAGTGTGATATAGATAGGAAGCCACATAAAAAGGTTATTCGCGACCTCTGCTGCCCCATCCAGACCAAATTGGATGAATTCCTGAAACTCCTGCATTAGCTGGCAATGGAGGAGCTTGAGGAGGTGAGTGGCATCCCGTATAAGAGAGGATATTACTACTTGGAGAGCCCAATATGAAATCCTTGAAGAGGCTGCTGCTTAAGATGTTGCTGTTGCTATTGCTGCTGATGGTGGAACTGATTGTGCCACTCCTCCTGCGGCTGATACCTAATCAATGTTTTTAAGACTTGTTGGCTAAACTAAACTAAAACTTGTTGCGTTAACTAGTTTGTGTTCTTTTATTCAGATACTTAATTTTGTTTTATTTGTGGATGGATGGATGAAATTATGGTTTAATATGTTATATGAATGATTTGAAGTTCGTTATTCCTTCTTACGTTAAATGATTGGTTGTTAACAAAATCAAATTTTTGCGATTGTGATCCAGAATCAGTGGATAATACACATACGTGTCCACTGATTCCGGCGGACCCTCCTGCGAAAATTCCAGGTTTTTGCAATAGATTCAGAATTGATGGATATGACATATATGTATCCACCGATTCTGAATGATTATCTGGTAAATGTGAATCCGAATCGGTCGATACGTATGTGTCGTATTCACCAATCCTGACTAACTTATTTTCAATTTGAACTGCAATTGCTTTTGTTTAAAAAAGTTCCAACGAAAATTCAAAGTAACCAAAAAAATAATCCATTTCATTCATTAAGAGTGATTGTTCAATATATGAGAGCTATAAATCATAGACATCCAAATACTTAATTAAACACGATTGTACCCTTGACTTGATCCGGCTCGACCAATTCATCTCAAAGCTTCATGTTGGGCTCGTATTTTTTTAGCCATTCATTAGAGTTGTTGTTTGTGAAACCTGGAAAATAAGTGAACCTACACAACAGAGTAATGGACAATCTTCACGTGGCATAAGACCGATAAAATGTATGTTGTTAATGTTGACTATAACAACTTTTCGATCCTTAAGCGATTCATCACACTTTGTTCTCTTTGGTGTGAAGGTAAGAAATGCTCCCTGATCAAAATAATGAACAACACAACTACACGTATTCGTCAAGAGATGGCCACATCGAGGCATGGTCATCCAATGCTTATTAGTAATTGGTTCATCCCCATTTCTCCCTTGAACACGAGCAACCAATTTGTCAAACTCAACTTCTTTATCTTTCATTGTACCTTCCATTATCATCTAGATGTAAAATTCTTTATCTTTTTTGTTGTCGTAAGGCCATCATCTTTCTAAAATATTGGTGTTGGGTTAGGTTCTCCTCGTCCACCAAACTTAAATGGCCTATTTGCTTAGACGCAACGTGAAATCCATAATTTCCATCCCCATCCACATAGTACTAGTCGGTAGACAAAACGTAGGGACGAATCATTGAAGGGAGTTTTATAAGATATTCATGGAATATCGTATAACACATTCGATGGGGTTTGCCCAAAACATCCCTAGGTGTTACTTGATAACCAATTTCCTCTCCTATAGTCAACGACTCTTGCGGAAATCTCTATTGCATTCATTAGTTCTTGAACCTTATCCGTCACTATAATCCTAGGCATTTGATCGCTACGGTAAATTTTTCAAGGTTTCCAACATCCCAACAAAACTCACCTCATTCTCCAGATCCATAAAACTCCAGTGCAACCGACAAAGTTTGTTTGCCCGAAGTGTGGCCATATATTTTAGCAACGCCATGTTGTACCTGTTTATCTTGTAAGTGCAATCTATCAACAAAACTTGATAGAAGCATTGAGCCAATTAGATCATCTTCGGATGCGCCGTGAAAATACGAGTCATTTTTTCGTCCACTACCTGCTTCTTGATCGTGTAGTTGTGTTTCTCGGCTAACCAATGAGATTGTTCCATAACCGCTCTACCATCCCATTCCGTTCTCCTGATGCTTGCTATTGCCGCGTAGATTTGCCTCAAAGTGGACAAGTTTTTGAGATCATCCTCCTGGATCTTCCTAAGGATATTAGTCGGTGTACTTGCTTCATCGACTTTGCCGTTGTTTTTTTATGTGGTTTTAACCACAAATGACAGAGTGTCCAGTAAGATTCCGGATCATCATGATTGTGGCAACAATTCATCATTTTATATACACAATCGCGTCTATGCACTATAATCTTAAACGGGCACCATGTTTCTTTGATTTAGTCATGTAGACCCTCTGCGTCTTCTTCACATATGGTTTTTCCTTTGCCCAGGACTTTCAGTCTTGCCACTTCTCTCGTAAACAATTTCCAAAAGATTACACCTCGAACGATGACCTAAGGATAATGCGCATTTTATCTCTATACCTTTGTCCAAAAACCATTGCTTTGCATCGTCTTTCTTTTTCCACACCAAATCAGGGTAGTAATGGTCAGAAGTATCAGACCCGATCTGAAAAACGAGTTCAGACTGATCTTCGTCGAGCGCTTGAATGATCTACAATATATATCAAAAATATTAGACTAACACAATCGGTGGCGATGGAACAATCGTGTACAACGATTCTAAAAAATCGACCTTTATGTCATCCCATATTTAATGATTTTGCGTTGTCTACATGTTTGAAAAAAAATCCCCAAATGCTAGAATCGGCACATGTGAACTGACTTGTGTGCCGATTCTAGCATTCAAAAAAGTGGAGCTTTCTGGACACTTTTTCAATTGGAATCGGCGCATAGAGCAACACAGATGGACCGATTCTATTCTTGGAGATTTTTTGGAAAATCTCCAAGTGATGGAATTGGTCGACATAGGGGTCCTTAAATGCCGATTATTTGACCTACCAATCCCGCCAAAATATATACCAGAATCGGTCGTTGTTCATGTCCACATTTGCCGATTCTGGTTCATATTCTCGAAAACACATATAATCGGCGGAGCAATGACATCGAATATGTCCACCGATTCTGGGTAGTACATAGCCCAGGAAACAACTCAATTTTTTTTTAAAAAAAATCCATTTTTAGGCGATTATAAGGTTCAAAAACATGTTTGGAGATCCTAAGAACGTATACCTGACGATTGGAAGCATTAAGACCTTCATTTCCCGGTTAGATTTTTCATTTTCTTGAGTAAATTCATCATATATGCCTTGGTTTACACGTTCTTATTCATCCAACAAATAATCCAAATTGGTAGGATCGAACACATTTTCTTAATCTGATTGGCGATACATAGATGCATCCACTTCTTCATCACCACTAGAATCTTCATCGTCACTATATATTTTTTTTATTACCAAATCACAAAACCCTAGTTTTCCTCTAGTTATTCTCCTTCTTCAAATTTTAAGAAAAACTCTACTATAATTCTTACCATCTAACACTAACTATAATCTAATTTTAATCACCAACTAATTTAACTAATATTTGAATTGAATTTGTTAGTTAATAACATAAATAATTGGATAAAAAAATTTTGATTTTTTTTTATAATAATTCTATTTTAATTTTTAGTGATAAAACCAAAATAATTCGTATAGATCCAAAATTAGCCAGGTAAAAATTGGTCTCCCCATTGTAAACTCTTGTATATTTATTAAAGTAAAAAATTAACAATAAAAAATGAATATTAGACTCTTCTATGCGACAGAAAAGAAAGGAAAAAATATTTAGCTGTTATCCACCTTAAGGTAGACAACCTCCAATAAAATGAACCCAGTCACTATTTCGGCATTTAGGTCTATATTCAGTATATCTCATATACGTATCACAAGGAAATTAAACGGTTCTAACCTAAGTTGTACAAAATTCAACAACCACAATAGCGTGGATGTTATCACCACGAGCATTCAGAAAAAGACAGCAGACGAAAATCGGAAAGAACAGAAAACCAAAACCAAAACTTCTTTCGGGTCGTAAACACTAACAGATTTTGTCTGCTCAGATCAGAGGAATATCACAATCAAGCAGTCATGACGGACCTCGCCGAAATCGATCCTCTGTATGAATTTTCCTCTTTTCTATTTTCTTTCTGTGTTTTTTTAATTATGATTAAAATGATTTATACCGTTTTTTAAGGTTATATATTTAGATTCAGTTCTTGAATTGTAAGTACAACACATCCACTTGAAACCTAGTAGTTTCAAGTTATCGGAATCGGTGTCTGTCTGAGAATTGATTAGAACCTGGTGATTTAAATGATAGATTGAGTTGATTTTTTATGGTTTTTATGGCAGTTCGGATCTTGAAGGGGATGATGTGAGAGGGGAAAAGAATAATATAGCTGAAAAAGATGTAAGTGATGAAGAAATTGAACCAGAAGAATTGGAGAGGCGAATGTGGAAGGATCGTGTTAAGTTAAGGAGGATTAAAGAGCGTGCGAGAATCGCAGCGTTACAAGCTGCGGAGAAGCAAAAACATAAGCAGACATCTGATCAAGCACGTAGAAAGAAAATGTCTAGAGCACAAGACGGGATACTTAAGTATATGTTGAAATTGATGGAGGTGTGCAAAGCAAGAGGTTTTGTGTATGGGATTATACCTGAGAAAGGTAAGCCTGTGAGTGGTTCTTCGGATAATATACGAGCTTGGTGGAAAGAGAAAGTTAAGTTTGATAAGAATGGACCGGCAGCTATTGCAAAGTATGAAGAAGAATGTTTTGCGAAAGGGGAAGCTGAAAATAAGCGCAATGGGAATGGGCAAAGTAGTCTTCAGGACTTACAGGATGCAACTTTAGGGTCATTACTTTCGTCTTTGATGCAACATTGTGATCCACCACAGAGAAAGTATCCTCTAGAGAAGGGGATACCGCCACCTTGGTGGCCTTCAGGGAATGAAGATTGGTGGAATAAATTGCGGTTACCAGAGGGTCAGGCTCCCCCTTATAAGAAGCCTCATGATCTTAAGAAGGTATGGAAAGTCGGAGTTTTGACTGCAGTTATCAAGCACATGTCACCTGATATTTCTAAGATCAAAAGACATGTTCGTCAGTCTAAGTGTTTGCAGGATAAGATGACTGCAAAAGAGAGTTTTATTTGGTTGGGAGTGTTGAGTCGAGAGGAAGCCTTAATTGAACAGCCTAGCAGTGATAATGAAGCATCTGGTGTCATTGAGGTGCCTCCAAATGGTCGCCGTCGAATAAGGGAAGCACCGGATGGTAGTGATAGTGATTATGATGTTGATGGTGTTGATGATGGTATGGGTTCTGTTTCTTCCAGAGATGAGAGAAGACAACAACCAGTCGATGCAGAATTTCATGCAGATATTCATGTTAGTAATACTAACACCAACCAGCTTGGCCAAAGTAAAGAACCAGTAAAAGAACATTCTAGAAAAAAAAGACGCCGTGCAAAGGCGGGCCCGATTATTCAGGAGGAACTACCATTGAACAATGATCTTCAACGTGGAGCACCAATGAATACTTCCATTGATATGAACTATACAGAGGCGCCAATTCATATGTATCAGACAAATGTTTCTCAACATGAAAATGGTCCAAACCTTGTTTTATTTCCTCCAGAAAAGAATTTAGAAGGTCATTCACATTTTACTGCACCTGAATTTCCACTTCTTCCTAATGTGGCAGCCACACAAAGCATGTATGTTGGTGGAAGACCCATGCTCTATCCATCTATACAAAATGCATTGTTGCACCCTGGAGCTCCTTATACTTCATCTCGTAACCCATCAGGAGGATATGAGTTTCCTCAGACAATTCCAATGCATAATCTGCAAGTCACACCAGAGGATACTGGCATTCATGATACTTCCTTACCTGGAAACGCAATGCAGAGTGCTGGAGAAATGCACCATTTTGTGGAGGACACATTAAACAATCAACACGATAAACCTGTTGACAGTCACTTTTCTGATGATCTGTTCCCCCCTTGGGACTTGGATCATCTATCCCCTTTCGGAATTGGTGATTCATTACCGAACTTCGAGTTTTTGAATGATGATGAAGATTTTTTGCCATACTGTGGAGCATAAAGTAAGTAGTATTCCCTCAAAATTCGAACACCTTTCTAGTAAAGCTTCTATCTTGCTCCATGAATCTTATATTGCATTTTTTGTTTTTTCTTTTTGTTTTTTGTTGATTGCAGCACACAAAACAGTGGATTTGTTGCCAATTTTGGTGTTATTAGTTGTGGAAATCAAGCCTGGAAGTCATTAGTTCAAAGGAACCTGGATACGGAAATAGGTTTGCCTCTTGTGTTACCAAAACCACTTGGGTTATGGCATTTTGACAGTCACAATGGTTGTAAATACACAAAAGTTGTTCATTCTTGTACATATTCTGTTTTTACTAAAATGAAGCTGAAACGTGATCTACTTACCGCCTCTTTTTTTTTACTATTCTTCACCCGATTCTTTACATATTTTCTTAGTTATCTACATCCCATTTAACGAGTCTCCATGTCAAGTAATGGTTTCTGAACCTTGCACTTAACTTTAGTATTTATACTAAAACAAAGGTACACAAAATAGCTTTCATCACAGAAAAAAGTTAATCGTTCAAATTGGGTCTTTAATGATGCTAAAAAGTAAGGGAGTAAGGTGGTGTACAGGTGTGATTTAGATAAGATTTATGGTTTCCACAGCAGCGGAAACGCTAAAAATCACTTTCTTATTAAGTTGCCTACATCGAGGAAGTATATGATCCAGAACACAACCAAAATCTGAAAATGGTAAGCTACTGCTTGCTGTTTTCAGTAAAACATCTTTTCTGACTATTACTATAGTTCGGGTTATATCTGGACGTATTTCAGATAGTATATTGTTTTCAGTTACAGAATGCAAACATGACATAGATAATACGGCTTTGCCTTTTTAGGTTCACCAACAGGTTTGCTGGTTCCTGGAGTTCGAAACTGTGAAGGCATCTTTTGTGATTTGTCTCAGTCTTTTTCGCGTTTGTTATATTAAGCAAGGCCCATAGTCTAATTGGGAAACTTTACATGGTTTATAATGGATAGGATTTGGCAAATCACATTCTATGCTGGATACATGGATCATGAGGTGAGGGTTGGTTGTTCTTGGTTTAAGAGATGTCATTAAGTTTGCTTCTTCAGAATTATATATGTATATATGAACCTTTCTGTTGGGGCAGCCCAAATCAGTAATTGTGCATTGGATATTTTCCCTAAATTATGTGGATTTTTGCATTATCCAGAAGTTCTCATTAGCTTGCTTTAGTAAAGCTGCATTTTGGATGCTTGTTGCCAGGTGACCAAGATTATTTTTAATTTTGTAATTTAGAAAATTCACTACATTCAAAACCCGTTCATTCGTAAGCTAAGTGTACATTATGTAATCAATAGATTCAGGATGCAATACACCATGCAACAATTGATAGCAATACAAAAGTGGGAATAATATTTCACACGATGGATACAATTGAATCACATCCTACTTATTTTTATTACAAACTACTTCACAAGTGCTTCTCAGGAAACTTTTGATGCCATTGGGTACGTAATTAGATTTATTGCCACCTAGTTATCCCTTTTAGTGGAAAACTATTCTAGCACGGGAACTCATCTCTGTAATGGAGTTTGCAGTTGTCTCCTTTTACATATGTACATTGCAATTTTGGGATCATATTTTTTTAAATTCTTATACAACTATCTTTTTTTTATATGCAGGAAGCAAATCCTGCAGTTTATATTTTGCTGTCATGTTGGGGGACTGGGGTCATGGCTTATGCTTGCTGGTTGGTGCATTAATTCTTATAGCTCAAGAGTGCAATCTTACATCACAGGTATCTCTTCTTAAAAATCACTGTCCTGTAGGAAATTGTGGGCTTTGTAGCATCTATAGTAGTCAGAAAACTTTGATTCCTTGCAGTATGTTATTACTCAATTTCTATTTTCCTTTTGGGTAAGACATTTGGCAGCTTCTTAGAGGTGGTATTGGTGGGCTCTATGTGCTCCTTTTAGTGTCCCTTTTTTCTATCTATTGCGGTTTAAACTACAACGAATTCTTCTCTGTTCCATTCATATATTAGGGTATGGTGCTTACAGATGCCGTGATACTAAGTGTAGGCACAAGTATAGGCAGTCATGCTTTCTCATTGCAGAATCTAGAACGTCAAACTACACTTCCACTGAAACCACACAGTTAAATAAGTAAATGACTTTTGTCCTGTCACTTTGTGTGCTTCAGCTATATATGAGATTCCAGTGGTGCAACCATTTCTCAACTAAGTCACTGTGTAATTATCATATCGAATCTAACTACAGTTCTTTATGATTATGTTGTACTTGCAGATGCTGTTATATTGCTACTCTTTAGCTATACTTTAGGTGCATATGGGTAACTTTATTTTGTGTACATCTCATGTTTTTTTATCAGTGAGGCACATACCATTGGATTGACTAAATACGGAGATCCATACCGATTTGGTCTAGATTCTAGCTGGTGTGGAAGTCGTTCAGAGCACCTTTTCTCAACACCCTTAAATAAGGCTGTCCATCTCATTTGGTGCGACTCAGATGAGCTTATGAAGCTAAATGGGTTATTTCAATGAAGGTCTTCCGGAAGTTAAATAGATGTAAGGTGTGTCCATCTTTCTTTCTCCCCTAATTTGTCCGTACTAACTCCACTCCATTTAAACGGCACTAGGGAGTAGTATTCTGATTTTGGCAAGTGGTACATTGTCTGAAGGTACCAGTTTATACTATCCTGCACCAAAAATTTTATATGGACACCATTTCCCAGACCCCAATCCCCAACTGGACACCACTGATGTGGCACTGACGTGTCAATGAAATTGTTCTATTTGTGGTAAAAGATATACTAGACGCCACTCTCTCGCTCGTTACACGTCTCCCTTTCTCTGCATTGGTAGTCCTGTATTTATATTTTTTTTCTCTGTTAAGGTTTTGTATCACCTAAGTAATACCCATAAGAACTTTAACACACTGAATACATGCTATGCTTAAACCACATTGTTTTCTTTCTTAATGCAGAGAATTTTATGACCGGTTACTGCATTGTCTTCGATCGGGAAAAAATGGTATTGGGGGGTGGAAGGCGTCCAACTGTGAGTATAATTTCCCGGAAGCCGATTCGTTTCATTATAAGATTTCATATCACTTGCATATTTTGTTTCCTTGCAGGTTATGAAATTGTTAATCCAAGTACTCATCCAAAAATTCCTCATATTCCCAAAGAGTCACCACCAACAATAAGTTCGTACATGGCGGACCTCCTAGGAATGGTTTAAATTGTAGGGCTCCACAGTTTTCAGTTGGCAAACCACAAAATTTATACCTCATTTTTTTTTTGAAGGAAAAGGACTTTATTCACAGCAACTAGACTTTACAGAAAGGATACATTTTTCCCAATATACAACTAGGAGGTTGAGTTAACCGCACATTGTTCACAGGCTTTTTCCTAGCTAATTTTGCTAAACTATCTGCTGCTCCGTTAAGGTTTCTATTTACATACTTACAAAAAGATTTAGCAAGTTCCTTTGTACTGTCATTACAATCCCTTACAAAAGAAAAAACATGCCAGGAAAAATTGGTTGATTCTCAATCCCTCATTAGTTTTCATGATATTTCTCGTTTTACAAATTGTTTGATATTTATTTATTTTTGGCAGAATCCAAAATAAAATTATTATCGCATTTTAACCTCGCGTAACATAACAGCCATCCGATTATTTGTTGAAATAGAAAAAGAGTTGTGCAGTATGACATAAGTACATGCTGGTCCTGATCGTGTTTGTATCCATAATTCCTGTTGAAGTGTATGGATTCCTTGTCCGTGTCATTTTTGAAATGATTTTGTTCTCTGTATTAATAAAAAAAAAAGGATTAACAAAGTTAAGAAGCCAAAATAAAAACAGTGTTTCTTGGTTCGGGATTGGGGTGCCCTTAGTAGAAATGTGATGATCTTCTCATCCGGATGCTTCTGAACATAATTTTCCATAATAAGAGATTTTTACGTGTATCAGTTATTCAACAGGTACTGATACAAGATCTTAATGTATCAGTATCCCTTTATTGTGTCAATCTGTGTCGGCTGATACGAACCCGTATCAGTCTGTAGACAACGTATCACTCTTAACACAAACCCGATATGACGAATATTGATGCCTAACATGTACCAGGAATGGATTCTTCTTCCATTTCCCAGTTTGTCTTCCTCAGAGCTTGATTCTGATTCTCCAGACAGGTACTAAGCTTCTTCCTCTTCTTCTTTCTCCCTCTCTATCTTTAGATCCTTCTAAGCCGTATTTGATGTTTTTGCGTTTGATAAACTGTGCCCCTTATGTGAGAGCATTTGATATCTCTATAAATTTTGCTTTTCTTTTGTCCAGTGGACAACACTATATAAGCTTCAAATCATGATATAAACACATAGAGTTGAAAATCCTAAATGGATCAAAATGTGTGGAAAAATAAAGATGAAAAGACATACGTTGACGGGTGTCTGTTATTTTCTTGTGTGCTTTTGTAATAATTGTTTGGGTTTAAGCTGGACCAGTTGCAATTCTTATGGGGTTTCAAAGTCCATAATGAATATATCTCATCAAAGAAATTACATTTTCTAAAAGAATTTTTCTGCTGTGAAGGTCTGATATCTAAACTATATCACTACAACCAACGTTTTGTTTTCTCTTTGTTTGTCATTTGTTTTCAAATGTTGGTGTGACAGTTAGGTAATGTGTTGCATACCATGATGATCTGTGAGATGCCGTCCGTAATTGTTTCATGGAGAGTACTGAGATTTAGGAATTAAGAAGCACACATATTTTAGGTTTATGATAGTTAATGTACATAAAAATAAATAGGTGAGGTTTGTTTTTTAGCTTTGCTTTCTAGGCTTATCTAATATATTGTGATTTAGACGGTTTTGTGGGTTGTGTGTAACATAAACATAAGAAGATTTTATGGTTCAAAATCTTTACCTGCAAACTGTCTAATCTCGATAATGACATCTTGAAGTATCAAACCAGATAGATTTGTAATTGAACAGTGAGGGTCCGTATGAAATCGATTTGTTTAAATACAGTTGACACCATTAGTGTTGGATCTCAGAGTGATTACTATTGCCTTCGCTGTAGTACTAGAGAAAGAATAATAGAAGATGCATTTCTTCTGAGCGTATTTCCTGTAATTGGTGAAAACATGTACTGTAATATGATTCGTGTTTCATGGAAATTCTTATCTTAAAACAATTGATGCGTTTTTATTCATGGGGTTTGAATCTTACGATCGATGATTTGTCCTCTATAAAGACAATGATGCAGACTAGATCAGCAGTTTCATACTAAGATTGCTTTTTTGGCAAAGAACAAAAATTTGGGTAGTTCGTGTATAAGTAAATTGTAGTGTAAAGCAACAATGTAGGACAGTTTGGAAATTCAGGAATCCGTATATTTTTCCTTTGTTGCTCCTTCTCGAGATTCCACATCTTCTTTTAGATTAGTGAGTATATCTGATTGTGACTCGGGTTTTTTGTTTCTGATGTTCTTAAATTTTTTTCTTTCAGGTTTACCTCAGTCAAAGATGAATATAATGGATAATCTTTCTTCAACTCTAAGAGGGAATCTGCGAGAGCTGATTACTAATGTTTCCGTCTATAGTGGTCTTTCTGGTAGAACCCTGTCTCTCATTATAAGTTACTGTGTTTAATGTCTAATATCATAATCAAATTTGAGGTGTCGCTGGTATCTAATAGTGTTGTTTACCCAATGTTTTTAGATGTAACAGCAGAAGGTGGAGTAGCAAGCTTGATGATCAGAAGCTGGGCTACTAAAAAGGCTGCTGGATCCTCAAAAAATTGTCGTGATTCTAATCCCAAGAATTTGGGGGTGAAGAAATTTGGCGGGGAGGTAAGTGTAATTAGTCATCATGTTCCTTTAATTCTTTTATGCCCTTGATTTGCCGGACCTTGTCCCCTTCCCTGTTGTGTGATAATGAAGAACAATCATGTGCGAAGTAATCTTCTTTCTGATTAATGTCATTCAAAGTTTCAAACCTTGCCAACTCAAAACCTTACTGTTATCAGTCTACTACCGTAGAATGAAGTGTTTGACACAGTGAGCAGGAAAAAGCTAAAACTAACACTACAATTCTTATATTCTTAATATAAACTTGTCACAGCAATTGTTTCATTTTGATTTTATATTACGTTGTATTGTATTATTTTAAATTTTTAATATTGTTGGACATACACAGACATGAGACACTGATTAGGAACGATAGAGGAAGGTCAAGATCATTTTTCCGGTTACACACGATGCATAAACAGAATGTGTAATCATGTACAAATACTCGCTGCAGTGTCTTAGTGGTGGTCATGACTGTCCACGCGTTGACATGGCCAAATTGTAGAATGTAAAGTGTCCATTTACATAGATGTTTACTGATGATACTTGCAAATTGATTTTGTGCAGAGAGTAATTCCTGGAAACATCATAGTACGTCAGCGGGGCACAAGATTTCATCCTGGGAATTATGTCGGAATCTGGAAGAATCACACCTTGTTTGCACTGAAAGAAGGTAATGTTAAATTTGAGCGTCATAAGCAGAGTGGCCGTAAGTGGGTTGACGTCGAGCCCAAAGATGGTCATGTACTTCACCCTGTCTATACCAATAATACCAAAGAAGGTCATATCATCTACTCCAAATAAAACCCCTGTTGTACTAAAGACAGATAAGGTTTAACATTTAGAAAGCAACAATGAATTTGTTTAGTTCCTGTTCCCACAGAGGATTTTGGAGTGCTGTTCATTGCCTTATTGTGAAATTTCAGGGTTTATTTTCTTCGGTTGGGTAACTTTGAGGATGGGCTTTTCGATTACTCCGTGTTTCAGCTCTCTTTCTGTTTTTATTTTTTAAGATTTGAGGATAGTCACAGAAACAGTTTCTTGTTATGAATATTTAGCTATACATATTCTGCTTGTGTATTACCATTGTTTAGCATCTACGATTTGATCACGTATCTTCACTAGTAGGGACTTTGAGACAAGCCATGAAATTGGTTTAGATATCTTCAGATTCTCTCTTCCTAAGGCTTTGAAGGAATTTCAATCAGCAGCTAAGCATGGAAGTAGATGCGGGATATTTACAGTTCATCATTGTCTAATAGAAACTATAACTAGCTTTCAAGAATTCACAGATTGGAAATGCTATTACATCCCGGAAGAAGCAAATAAAGTAGCAGATATTCTCTCTAAAACTGATCGTGTTAGAAAACTTAATAACGTGTGGAGTATTTGTCCGTCAAATTGTATTCGTGCTCAATTGTTACAGGACTCTAAAGCTGTAACAGATTCTTAATTCAATACAATTGTTCTTTCAAAAAAAAAACACTGGAACGGCACAAACAAAATCGGAATACAGCCACATATGGAATGTGTCCGTTACTAAAGTCAAGATGTCGTTGTGTCAGAACTTTAGTTGACTTCTACAACGACTTTATTTTATAGTTCAAGACAGATCCCATAATAATAGTGACGTACAAAAAGGTGAAAGGTTGGTTAAAGTAGCACTTAGCTTGTGCTACAAAGAAAGGTACTTTTACTCAAGTCAAGTGAGACTTATTATGAACTATGCTATCCACAAAATACAGATATCTTTACATGTACCAGGAATGGATCCTTCTTCTCAAAAAACAAAACTGATAATGTTTTGCAGTCAGTTGATTATGAGTTCCAAAACTCGAACTTTATCTCCCTTCAAATTCATCTTATTTTCTTTCTTAGTCAGTTTAATCTATCTTATGGTATCAGTATCGGAAATTCATTCAACAACTTCGAGTTACATATGGTTAAGAAAATCAAATTACGCCGACAGTTCTTCTGATACGTCAATAAAGCATGTTGTTTTCGGTATTGCCTCGAGCTTCAGATCATGGGAAAAATGGAAGGAATACATTCGGTTATGGTGGAAGCCAGAGCAGATGAGAGGATGAGTTTTTGTTGATAAAATGCTGTTGCAAAACGATGCTAATTCTTCTCTTCCTCCTATATGTGTCTCAGAGGACACTTCGCGTTTTCCTTATAGTTTTAGAGGAGGTGATTGTTCGGCCATACGTGTAGCACGAGTTTTGTTGGAAACTGTTAATTTAAATCATTCAGATGTGAGATGGTTTGTTTTTGGCGACGACGATACTGTCTTCTTTGCAGAAAATTTAGCGAAAACACTTTCCAAGTATGATCACAATCTATGGTACTATATTGGGTCTATTTCGGAGACGTTCATTCAAAATGACAATGACTTGTCTTCATTTGAAATGGGGTATGGTGGAGGTGGTTTCGCTGTAAGCTGTTCGCTTGCAAAAGTTCTAGCCAAGGTTTTGGATTCATGTCTGCATCGGTATCCTCATCTTTATGGAAGTGATGCTAGGATTTACTCCTGTTTAGCCGAGCTCGGCGTTGCTTTGACTCATGAAGTTGGATTTCATCAGGTATTTACACGTACTAGTAGTATATCACTTTCAGCAAGAATTCCTTGGTTTTCTGCTATTATGCATAAGTCTCATTGTTGTTAGGTTCACATTTGAATTCTCTACTAGATTGATCTTCGAGGAGATTTATTTGGTTTATTGGCCTCACATCCGCTAGCACCTTTGATATCTCTTCATCACTTGGATAATGCCGACCCGATATTCCCTAAGAAGACGAGACATCAAGCAGTCGAACTTTTACTGAAAGCTGCAACATATGATCGTAATAGAATTGTGCAACAAAGTATATGCTATGATAAAAAGTTTTCAAGAACAGTATCTATCTCATGGGGTCATGCTGTCCAGGTTTTTGAAAGTAATGTTCTCGTCCGGGATCTTCTCCAAGTTCGTAATACATTCAAGCTATGGAGGAAAAGGCGAATTCCATATTCAAATTTGTACATGTTTAATACTCGAGAAGTGGATAGTGATCCTTGCAAAAGGCCAACTATTTTCTTTTTAGATAGTCTGTCATCAACTACTTCCATTACGGATGATCTTGTCATTACGAGTACTTACAAGAGCAATGGTTTTGATAATTGCGTGGAAAAGAAAGATTTAACAAAGAAAATGGAAGAAATCAGAGTGCACTCGCATAAGCTAGATCTTAATATTAAACAGGTATGCAATTACTATGGCCTACGCAATTTGGCTATGATATGTTCCCCGATAATTTTCGTGGCTTTCTTCTACGTAATCGGTGTCAAACATTCTTTTGTGAATTGTTTCAGATGCAAGCACGGAGACGACAATGCTGCAACGTTTTACCCTCACCAGATGATAAAGTTCTCGACATTGCCATTAGGGAATGCGGAGAAGAAGAACTAGCTTACATGCTCCCATAAAAAAATTCGCAGAGAATTTCAACTTCTAAGGTTAGCTAGCAGAGAATAGCTAAATTACACAGCAAACTTAATTCCACATTTTGCTCTACAGATGACATGAATCATCCTGTTTAAACATGATCAGTTCAGATCCCATTTCTCATACCTGTACTTGCTTAAGTACGGCTATTAGAGGTCATGTAAAATGTAATGAATGTTGAGATTGCAGAATCAGCATACAACCAATATAAACCCAGTCCTTGTGTTAATGTAAGTTGCGGACAACATAACGGGACTTAATTACCAGTCCTCACTAAGCCTCTTATTCCCTGGATAACAACATTCACGCACGAACCACTAGCAACTGCAGCATTAGGGAGACAAACTCTTAAACACCGGAGATCAGACCTCTAATTTCTAGAATGGAATTCACAAACTAGGCAACTTAGTCTCCATATATTACACATACAAGTGGAATGCAAGACGCGGTGCACATCTGCAATCCAAACGGCTAAGCTCAAATAGCGTTTGATCCCTTTTTCGATCGAACCACTGATTTTGAAAAGAATGTACAATCCAGCAGCATCTGAATTTAAAACTTAAAAAGGTACACACACCAAAGATTTGTTGATTTTGCTTTCTGTAAAATGGTTGGCACACTGAACTAAGTTTGTCATCCCAAAACTCTTTCAGATGAAGATAGAAAACTAGTGCATTGTTTTTTTTTTATCTTGACTAATACCCCATTAAGAAATTGTCTCGGTTTGAGATTCCATCTCTCGAAAAGAAGACTTCCCCAATTGAAGGATCTTGTCCCTGATACCCATTACACATTTAAGAAATTTTGCAGCTGCCTCTTAAAAAATTATTCGAGAAGTCCCTTCAGAAATACACATCCTCTCATTTGTTCTGGTTTCCCCAGAATTCCAATGTACCTTTACTGATAGCTGCAACACTTGACCCTCATAGAGTAGTGCAACAAACAATATGCTATGATAACATGTTTTCGAGAACAATATCGAGCTCTTGGGGTCATGCCGTTCAGATTTTTGAAGGTAATGTTCTCATTCGGGATCTTCTTCAAGTTAGGAATACGTTCAAGATATGGAGGAAAGAAAACATATCGAACACAGATTTGTACATGTTTAATACTCGACAAGTTGATAGTGATCCATGCAAAAGACCCAAAATTTTCTTTCTAGACAGATTATCGACAAATCTCAATACAAATGATCCTGTCATTAAGAGCATTTACAAGAGCAATGGTATCGGGAACTGCTTGGAAAAGAAGGATTTGACGAAGAAACTGGAAGAAGTCCGAGTCTTCACACATAAGCTAGACCTCCATTTTAAACAGGTACATAGAAGTTAGTATTGGGTCTTCAATGATGTTTTTCTATTACTATCGCGCTTCTTTTTCATTGTGACTAACGTTATCTGGGCATTTCAGCTGGAAGCACGGAGACGGCAATGCTGTGATGTCTTACCTTCTTCGTCAGATGACAAAGTTCTCAACATTGCTATTAGACAATGTGGAGAAGAAGAACTAGCTTACATGCACCCATAAAACTCTCTGAGAATTACATGCCGACAAAAGTAGCCACACTACAAAGAAAAATCAGTTTTACATTTTGCTTTTAACGCATAGTCAGATAGTAATTTGGGTTAGGATAGTTAGCAATAGTGTGTAGGGAATAGTCGTGCACTGAAAGTAGATCAGTGAGAAAGAAACACCAAAAGAAGAAGAAACACTCGATAAGAAACACACAGCAATTTACGCAAGTTTGCTTACATCCACGGACAAAGAAGATTGTTTCACTATAATGATTCAAGAAGATTACAAAACTGATTTCTCACACAGCAAGACCTTTCAATTATAGTCTCACTCTCAACTCTCAGACCAAAAGAGAATAAAGATAACTCTCCTTCTCGCTCACTTGTCGCAGATACTTGAGTTGTGAACTCTGCAATCTAAAACAAGCTAATGAAGAACCCGTTTTATAGGGTCTTTCCTTGCGACATTGGACCCTAAATTAAGGGCCAATTCCGTGTTGCAGTAAATTAGTTTCATACTTTCACATTGTGAAAGTCTAATGTTTAGGCAGATTAATTGTCTTTACATCATGTGTAATTTGTTTTGGTAAACAAAAGCTACTTCACGTGAAAATTGAGACGATATAAACTTTTCCAGCAGTGTACTAAATGCTATTGCAATAATTGTTACTGTATAGAAATAGCTCCACATGGTGAACATATTAGCAAAATGGATGGCAATTTCATGGCCTGTAAAATCCTGGATGTGAAATTTGTTGAAATCTTGCAACAATGAACAGCAGGGTTAGATGTATCAGAATAATATATAAAGAACTTAATTAAAAACAACTCTACCAAGGACAACTACGAGGACAGAATCACAGGTTCAACAAGTTGTCCTTAACATATTAGTTCGCGGGTTACTCGAGAAGAGCAATGCTGAACCCCAACGTGCGAAGATGTGTCCAGGATAAGACTGCCCGATATAGCTTGTATTAGCACAATACAGACTACCCACTCTTGAACTTAGCAACAGGGAAGGAAGGGAAATAAACAGTCAAAGCGCAAAACAAAGCGAGAAGATGGTGAAAAGAAGACAGGATAGTAGCCGCTTCTGGGATGTATTTTAACTCTGAAAACGTTTTGTATTTATAGGAAAAATAAAGCTTTAGGGTTTCGGATTTCTTGTAAATCAAGTTTTCCCAAAACATAAAAGGAATCCTTTAGGGTTTCGGATTTGTAAAACTATATAGGGTTTCGGATTTGTAAAACTATTTTTGGTAAAAATAATAGATCATGATTGATGTATTTCTCATTGGGAAGCCCAATACATTAGTTAGCCCATGTATTGTTTGCCCACCCCATTACATTAGTTAGCCCATGTATTGTTTGCCCACCCCATTCCACCCTCTTGTTTGTCTAACTATCCACATGAGAATAGTTATATAGTGGACATCCTTCTCTAGAATACCCAATGTGGGACTAAACTAAAGAGATTCATTCACATCACACCAAGACCAAAAAACATTTAGTTTAAACTCATTTTTCTCCAACAAAATTTGTATAGTTTTCATTTCCTCATTCTTGTTTGTTGGTTGTAGTCGGACAGTCGTTTGGCCAATCAAAATAGAATAATTATCTCATGTTCCGAGCGATCCCCGTGGCTGAGCATGAAATGGAAAAAAATCATTTCAGTGGGCCCAAACCAACAAATCATTGTTAACAACTAAACTACTGACAGGGTGATCTGAATCATATTCAACATTAACACGTCCCCTCGTCGTCTTCTTATTCCTCTTAATCTCCTCGTACTTGTATTTGCAATCTTGCAACTTTCCCATTCGTTTACATAAATCCTCAAAAATTTGACTGTAAATATGATGACTGCTAAGAATATATATACACGCACATACACATTATCTCAAATAAGGAAACACCAAGAGCCTTACTCTAAAATAAGGAAACATCAATTTGTTTCTAAAAACTAATAAAAAAAGTGTTTGGGAGTCTGTCAGACAACCGCACAATCATCACAAAAGTCCAAAAACAAACTGAAAACGATCATCTACAGCCACAAGGCCTACATCATAGGTCTGTGACCATTAATCACGCTCTAAGCATGTGGTCATGGTTCATCAACCAGACTTAGATTCCCGTCTCCTAAGAACTCAAGGATACAGAGGTACGAGCCTATAGAATAGATCTTGTTCAAGTAATGGTGCTCTATAGATACCCCAAAATTAAGAAAAATGTAAAATAAGGATTTACTCTAAAATACATTTCTGTGCATAGGAGGTGAACGACGAAGAGGGAAAAAATGATAAATGGTCGTGTGACTAGGAGTAGGACACATGATATGACACAATCAAAAGAAGAAAGATAGAAGAGGAAGAAAAGGAGAGGGAGGAGAAGTAGGTGGAGTTCGCATGAACGGGGAGAAGTCTTCACGCGGAAAAAAGAGTAAAAAAAAATAAGGGAAAGGGAGGAAGAAAAGGAGAAAGGGGAGAAGTAGATGGAGCCCGCGTGAAGGAGAGGAGGTCTTCATGCAGAAGAATGAGGGAAAGGGGGAAGAAAAAGAAGGAGGGGGAAGAAGTAGGTGGGTCCGCGTGAAGAGGGGGTGGGTGTTCACGCGTGAAGGTGGGAGGAGAAAGGAGAGAGAGGAAGGAAAAGAAGGAAAACAAACATAAAAAAGGAAAAAGAGATTGGTAGGAGAGAGGGAGAAGGTAGAAGAGGTTGGCGCTTGATCGACCCTTGATCACGCGGAGAGTAGAAAAATATCAAGAAAATGGTTACGATGAATGCTGTAACGTACGAGAGTCAAGACATAACGCCAACCCAGGAAAAAACGGTTGTCACCAGGGTGGACCCCAGATAAGGCTACCAAGTATCTGGAAAGTGAGTGCCAGAGAAAGGAAGATGTCATCAAGGACACGTGTACGGCTTGACGTACATAAGTGACAAAGAAGTCAAGTTCGTTTATGTGTACGATGTCAGGGAATTTAAAGATACTATAAATACCCATTCAGAGAGACTGAAAGTAGGGGCCTTTTTTCTGTGTAATTTTAGCTGTGTACTATTTTCTGGATCAGAGTAGTACTATTTTATATTTGTATTACCTTGGGTTTACCCCTTTTGGAATTAATACTATTTTCATTTGGTGGATTCTAGTGGGCTTTGATGTCAGAAATAATACAATGGACACAAACACATTACAACCCCTTGCTAACGACGACATGGAGGACATCCCACTCATTGATCCAACATTGACTCTGACTGAGACCCTAACAGAATTACAACAAGCTTTGTTGGAGTATCAGGAAGCTGAACGTCGAATACTAGAATTGATAGCGCGCGTCGCTGCTCTTACTCCACCGCCTCGTGATGGAAGGTCATGCGGAGGACATGACAATCAAGATGGGAGACCACGTCAAGATACGTTGCTAGGCCACAATGGTGAACGTTAGTCGATCGTCCTCATGATGGACGTACTTCACAAGACCCTTGATACACACCACAACCCTTTACTCGTCAGGAAACATCAATCGACGAAGTGAAGATGGCTAAGTATATTGAAGATATATACGGGTTGGAGGCATCCTCGAGAATTTACAAAATCTAGTCCCCTTTTACTCCAGACGTAGTCAAAAGGCCATTGCCAGCGCAATACAAGACTTTGAAGTTCAAACTCTTTGATGGAACCAGCAATTCAATGGAACACCTACATAGGTTCACAATGATGTTGAACGAACACGCTGCTAATGAGCTCTGCCTCGGAGAATTTGGAAAGTCACTCACGGGCGATGCTTTTATATGGTTTATTACATTACCACATAACAACATCAAGACGCGGGAGCAAATGCAGCAGACCTTCATGCAAAATTTTTACTCCAAACCTGTTAAGATTTCCATCTCCGACCTATGCAAAGTCAGATACCGTATAGGAGAAGGTTGTGTCATTCGTCAAGCGATTCCGCATGGAGTACTTGAGGTGTAATATTGTGATACCAGAAAATGAGTTAGTGAACATCTCCGTTGTTGCCTTACCCTAGCAGACACGATGGGTGTTAGAGAATGCAGGCCTCGACAACTTCGCGGACATAGAAGAAGCATGTACTAGGACAGACGCCACAGAAGAGATCGCGGAAGAGACTAAGAATTGGCCTCACAGCGTGTCCTACGCGCAGGACGAGGGAAATCAGCGAAGACGTCGGTCTAATGATAGTGACGATAGGCGTGGCAAGCATCCAATGTACAGTAATACAAGGGAGGATCCCCCATATTATCCTTGTTTTATCGATCTAGTCACGGATTTGCTCAAGAGATGGATTCACAACGATGACATCAAGTTACCACCACCCATGAAGGAACCGACTGAACAGGATAAGCGTCATGCAAACTAATCTTTGTTCCACCGAAAAGTGGAGAATCCTACCAAAGAATGTCGAACCCTAAAATGGCGTTTTCACAATCGCATGAAACAAGGCGAGATTAATTTGGGTACTAACCAAGTTAGTTAGAATCATTTCCCAGCACACCAAGTATCCATGTTCGCTCACACTCACACCCAAACTAAGGAACACGAGGTCTACATTATGGACGACGTAGGGAAGATGAAACTGGTAACATAGTTGGTTGATATGGAGGTCACAGAGAATACGGAGTACATAGCAACAACGGTGGGAAAGAAAACATTGTTCACCAACTTCTTCGATGCTCTTGGTTTCAACAAGTGCCAACGACAACTAGCTGTTGAACTGCTCACCCGAGTTGCCGATGATGAAAATATGATTGCCTACCTGGATAGAAAGTATCCTCTGCCCACAAATGCCATTACCTTTTCGGAAGAAGACAGACGAGTAGATTGTGATCACACTAGACCCATGTACCTGACTGCATAGCTCCGTAAACACTCGTTTAAACGGGTTTTTGTCAACACATGTGCCTCTTTAAACTTGGTGTCATACAAGATTTTACAAAGTATTTGTGTCAAGGATTCAGAGATAAAAAAGTCTCAGACATGCATCCAAGGCTTCGGTGGTTTAAGTCACTATAGTATTGCTAATATTAACTTGGAAGTTAAAGTCGGACATATTCGCTCTGTCGAACCATTTCATGTCATGAACATCAAAATTGTGTACCAAATATTGTTCGAACGCCCATGGATTCACAAGGATGGGATCGTCCCTTCAACATATCATCAATGCGTGAAGTTCATTCTTAAAGGAAAACAGAAGCATATTTCTGCAACCGAGAATCCATTCTCTCTAGAGGAAGCATACATGGCGGAAGATGCTTTCTATGATGAACTTAGTGAGCCGAATGAGGTGGTCACTCATGTCCACTATATTCCCCTCCCAGATTGGCAAACCACATATCAAGAAGGACAGAGATCTACGAGGAAGAACAAGCACAAGGGAGGACACCTTGATGAGTCGTTAAGGTTCAAGAAGGAGTCGCGTCCAGATGGACGCCATGTCTATCGCTTATAACAATTACAGGAAGGGATCACACCCATCGTAGAGGTTAGTATGGCTGAGATGAAAACATCTGCTAAGGATAGTAGTCCCTTACAATTTTTGGAATGGGTGGTACCAGACCCAGAACTCAAGAGTGGCGAGCCGATAAGGCAGTTGAACGTAGGAACGCCTGAGCACCCGCGGATGATAGAGGTGGGAACTAATCTTACACTAGAAGAGGACAAAGCACTATAAGATCTTCCACGAGAGTTCCAGGATACCTTTGCTTGGTCTTACGAAGACATGCCTGGTCTAACCCCCAGCATTAATATGTCATGAACTTAAGGTGGCTCCAACAAGCAGGCCTGTGAAGCAACCTAGGATGTAATTCCACCACGAGGTTGTAGAAAATAATGAAGAGATAACCAAGCTATTGGCTGCAGAATACATAAATCCAATTCACTACCCCACTTGGTTGGCAAGTATTATACCAGTTGAAAAGAAGAATGGCAAGTTACGGTGCTGCGTTGTCTTTCGGGACCTTGACAAGGCATGCCCGAAAGACGATTTTCCTCTCCCCAACATCAACATGGCGGTAGATGCGACTTCAGGACATAAAATGTTTTCATTCATGGACGGGCAGATCGGCTACAACTATATTAAAATGAAGGAGTCGGACGCTACAAAAAATGCATTCTCTACTCCTATTGGAAACTTCTACTATGTAGTCATGCCCTTTGGTCTAAAATACGCAGGCGCTACGTACCAACGAGCGATGACCTTCATCTTCCACGATATAAACCATGTCGTTGTTGAAATATATGTTGATGATATGGTGGTCAAATCTAAGCAGAGGGAGATCACATACCTAACTTACGTAAGGTGTTCACACGATGTCGTGAGTATAACTTGAAGATGAACCCGTCTAAATGCGCTTTCAGAGTAACATCAGGAAAGTTTCTGGGGTTTCAAGTCACTGATAAGGATATCGAGGTGGAGCAAGAAAAGGTGCAAGCGGTGCTCACTATGAAACCATTTACAACCAAAGTGGAGTTACAACAAATGATTGGGAAGATCTCTACATTTGGAGGTTCATCTCGGGCCTCACTCAATACACATAATATTTCTTCCTATTGCTAAAGAAAGACGTTACCTATGTATGGGGTAAAAGTCAAGAGGAAGTATTAGACAGTATCAAGCGATACCTGGCACATCCGTATGTATTGATACCACCAATCAAGGGGTAGCCGCTTCTCTATATCTTGCCAATACAAGTACAACTATAGGTGCTTTGCTTGCCCAAAACATGGGTGACACACATCTGATACCTATCTACTATGTAAGTAAGACTCTCAAAGATGCAGAACTTCGTTATTCTCTGATGGAAAAGGCTTGTCTCCCATTGATAATGACGATGCAGAAGTTGTGACATTACATACTGGTTCATCAGACGTACGTCATAGCGACAAAAAATCTTGTAGTGTACCTGATGACGAAACCAATACAAAATGGCAGGATGGGGAAATGGGTTTTGCAAATATTATAATTCTCATTCATTCCATTTTGTCCGTACGGATTAAGAGGACAAGCAATTGCAGATCTACTAGATGTTTTTTCAGGGTCAGATACTACAGAAATCGATACACAATTACATGGAGAAATAGCTATGGCACAAGATGACGCATGGAGACGAAGGTGGATCTGGTGTTGTTCTTATCAATCCTCAAGGGGAGAGTACCTCATACTCATTTAAGAGAAAAATGCAAGTTCCCTAGTCAACCACAACCCAATCCTAAAGGAGTTCATGAAGTATCTTCTGGTGAGAAATTATCAAATCATGTGAATGCAATTTGGACCCTTAGGAATGGTAAAGTGGTAGACAACAACGTAACATGCCTGATGGTGAACATACTGTAGTTCACCCTTATGAGCCAGTAGATGAAGAGACTGATGAAGTCTCTAAATAGCCCGATGCAGTTCCTTATAAGCTAGATTTTATGCCAAGAGCCCCATTCCCACAATTGTTAGCACCAACAAAGAAGGAATCCAATTTTAATGACATATTGGAGGTTTTTAAGCAAGTCACTATTAACCTTCCTTTATTAGATGCAATTAGGCAGATTCCTACTTATGCCAAGTTCCTTAAGGATATGTGTACGCGAAAGCGAAAGCTTAATGTATAAAAGAAAGCCTTTTTAGCTAGTCATGTGAGTTCAATTATCTAGAACAATACAACTCCTAAGTACAAACACCCAGGGTCCCCAACCATTTGCACAATAGGTAACTAGCGTGTTGAGAAAACGTTACTTGACTTAGGAGCCAGTGTGAACTTACTTCCGTACCATGTGTACCTCCAGCTAGGACTTGGTGATTCGAAACCTACTCAGATAAAACTGCAATTAGCTGATAGGTCTATGAAAATTCCTCATGGTGTTATAGAGGATGTTCTTATTAAGGTCGATAAGTTTATTTATCCAGTGGATTTTGTTGTCCTTGATACCCAACCTGTCCCTGACCTAGAGAATTAGGTCGCCAATTTTTAGCTACATCTAATGCGATCATTAACTATCGAAATGGTATTATGAACTTATCTTTTGGTAATGTGACTATTGAGCTGAATATTTTCAATATTAGTAAGCAACCACCTGAGCTAGATGACACGTGCATTGAAGAGGTGAACATGATAGGAACATTAGTTCAGAAGTCATAACCAAACACTTTGTTAGAAGATCCATTAGAGAAATGCCTATCCCACTTTGGGTTTGATTTTGATGATGATAGTGTGATTAATGAGGTGAATGCTTTGTTAGATTCAACCCCTTTGATAGACAATAGTAATGGATGGAAATCTAAGTTCGAGCCACTACCAGTTTCTAAGTCTACCATAATTCCTTCTTTAAAAGAACCTCCTAAGTTGGACCTTAAACAACTACTAGATACCTTGAAGTATGTTTATTTAGGCTCATCTTAGACTTTGCATATGATTGTAGCATCCGACTTGGATAGTAACCAAGAAATTAGGCTAGTGACTGTGATTCAAGACAATAAGGAAGCTTTAGGGTGGAACAAAACAGACATTAAGGGTATAAGTCCTATTGATACCAAACATTCTAGGGAGATGCAACGTCGAATTAACCCTAACATGAAAGAAGTAGTTTGAACTGGGGAGCTTAAGTTGTTAGATGCGGGTATTATCTACCTTATTTCAGACAGTAACTGGGTCAGCCCAGTTCAGCTTGTTCCCAAGAAATCAGATATCACTGTAGTCCAGAATGATAACAAGTTAATCCCAATCCGAGTGACCACGGGGTGGCGTGTTTGTATTGACTATAGAAAATTGAACAAAGTCACAAGGAAGGACCACTTTCCCCTTCCTTTCATCGAACAAATGCTTGAGATTAGCTGGACATAGCTATTATTGCTTGCTATATGGTTTTTTTGGTTATACTTAGATTGTTATTGCCTAGAAGACCAAGAGAAAACCATTTTTACCTGTCCCTTTGGTACTTTTGTATATAGACGCATGCCTTTCGGGTTGTATAATGCACCCGCTACTTTTCAGCGTTGTATGATGAGCATATTTTCTGACATGGTAGAACGGTTTTTAGAGGTCTTTAAGAATGATGTTTCAGTATTTGGGTCATATTTTGATGAGTGCTTGCATCATTTGACATTATTGTTGACTAGGTGTAAGAAAAAGAATTTAGTGCTTAATTGGGAAAATGTCATTTCATGGTTCAATCAGGAATTGTTTTAGGGAATATCGTATCTTCTAAGGGTATAGAGGTAGTCAAAGCCAAAGTTGACCTTATTAAGACTTTACAGGTTCCCAAAATTGTATAAGATGTTAGGTCATTCTTAGGGCATGTAGGTTTTTATCGTCGATTTATTAAGGATTTTAGCTTGATTTCTAGACCTCTTTACAATCTGCTTGCAAAAGATATTAAGTTTGTCTTTGATGATGCTTGTTTAGAGGATTTTGAGAATCTTAAGACCTTACTCACTACCTCCCCCATAGTCCAGGCACCTAACTGGAATCTACCCTTTGAGATAATGTGTGATGCTTCAGATTATGCTATTGGTGTTGTGTTAGGTCAGTGAGAAAACAAATTACTTCAAGTGATTTACTATGCCAGCAAAACTCTAAATGATTCCCAACTGAACTATACCACCACAGAGAATGAACTGTTAGCCATTGTTTTTGCCTTAGACAAGTTTAGATCCTATCTCTTTGGTTCTAAGGTTATAGTCTTTACTGATCATGCTGCTTTGAAATACCTTCTTTCTAAGAAGGATACTAAACCTAGATTGATTAGATGGATCCTTTTGTTACAAGAATTCTCTCTAGAAATTAGAGACAAAAAGGGTGCAGAAAATGTAGTAGCAGACCACTTGTCTAGACTTGTTGTGGATTCCCCTGATGATTATCCTCTTGTGAGAGATAGTTTTCCTGGTGAACAACTATTATTTGTTTTCCAATTATCTTAGTTTGCGAATATAGTGAATTATCTTGTTGATGGTCGAATGCCTCAACACTGGCGTAAACAAGATCGTTTTAGGTTTTTATTCGAGGTAAAACATTTATTTTGGGACGATCCTTATTTGTTTAAGTATTGTCCAGATCAGATTATTAGGACATGTATACCTGAGAGTGACCAGAACAGTATTATTTCCTTTTGTCATGATCATGCTTGTAGGGTCATTTTAATACTAAGAAGACTGCTGCTAGGATACTGCAATGTGGATTTTACTGGCCTTTGTTATTTAAAGACACCCATAGTTATTGTGTTGCTTGTAAGCGTTGTCAGAAGTTAGGAACCATTTCCCGTAGAAATATGATGCCTTTGAACCCTATTTTAGTTATTGAGGTCTTTGATGTGTGGGGCATTGATTTTATGGGTCTTTTTCCTAATTCCTTTGGTTATTTTTACATCCTTGTCGCTGTAGACTATGTATCTAAGTGGGTAGAGGCGGTTTTCTGTAAAACAAGCGATCACAAGGTTGTGGTCCAGTTTTTAAATGATAACATATTTGTACGTTTTGGTACACCGCGAGCTATAATTAGTGATGGAGGCTCACACTTTTGTAATTGACTGTTTAAGCTTTTGTTGAAGAAATATGGTACTACCCATAAAGTAGTTACCCCATATCACCCACAGACTAGTGGTCAAGTAGAGGTTTCCAACAGGGAAATAAAACGTATTCTAGAGAAAACATTTAATCTTAATAGGAAAGATTGGTCATTGAGGCTTACTGATGCCTTATGGGCTTACTGTACTGCGTTTAAGACCTCCATTGGAATGTCACCTTATCGTATAGTTTTTGGAAAGGCATGTCACCATCCCCTTGAGTTGTAACTTAGAGCATATTGGGATGTACATCAGTTAAATTTTTCACTTGACAAGGCAGGAGCTCACAGGAAGCTCCAGCTTAATGAGTTGGAAGAGATTCGGAAAGATGCATATGATAGTTTTAGGGAGTATAAGAACAAAATGAAACTTGTGAATTATAGAAATATTCTAAGAAAGTCATTTTCTCCAGGTCAAAAAGTTCTTCTGTATGATACTCGTTTGCATATATTGCCCGGGAAGTTACGCTCTCGGTGGACTGGTCATTTTGTTGTTCGCACTTTTTTTCCTCATGGTGCTATTGAGATTGAGACTCAAAATGGTAGAAATCCTTTCAAGGTTAACGGTCAGAGATTAAAATCATTTTTAGATCTTTTTTCTGCAGGTGATATTGAGGAGGTCCCTCTGGAGGACCCTGTTTACTTTGATTGACCATCAAGGTTGTTTTTGTACACTAGTAGATTTTTGTAGGTTTTTATTATTCGTTTTTAGGTTTTTATTTTATGTCTTATCCTTCGTAAAAGGATTGTTACGCTTCACTCAGGTACTATCTTTCTGACTTGCCTCTTTTTACTTATCTATTGGTAGTGCTCTTTATTTTGAAACATTCAGGACATTGCTTGACTTAAGTTTGGGGGTAAGGGAGAAAAAATTTAGTGCAATAATAAAACTCCAAAATTTAGAAACTTGTGAACAATTCAGGATGACACTTAGCTTTCTAGGGAGATGAAAACTTAGCTTTTTTTCTGTAGGAATTGGTGTACCCAGTTAAATGGTCTATTCATAAAAGGACAGAGTTCAAGTGTTAGAAATAACATGATTGTCGTCACCATATCTCGGAGTCTATCTTGACCATATCACCTTCTGTTTTTATTTTTGTAATTTTTTTGTGTTTCGCTAAGTGGTTTGGTGGGGCACCAATATCGAATTGTTATCACCGCCAGGATGGAATAGAGTGTTTGAGATCAAGCCCTATTATTGTATTTTATTTAGATCATTATTTAAATAAATAAAAAATCGAGTATTGACACTTTGATAGCAATATGTGTGTGTTCTCCCTGTCTTTCTCGCCTAAGCAAGCGTGGATGGTGATAGACACATTTTAGTGTCTAAATTGCACCTTAATTTCTAGTGAGTTAGTATTCGATTTTGTGTCTATTACGTGTTTTTATGCTTTTGTAGGTACATTAGAAGAATAAAGATTTGTGGAATAATTGGCTCAAAAAGTGTTCAAGGCACCCGGGAAAATGGATCAAGGCACCCAAACTTTGGATTGGGGCACCCTTGGATCGGGCTGAGCTGGATCGGGTCAACCCAGCGGGTCAACCAGGCGAGTCAACCCAGCGAGCTGGATCGGGCCGAGTCACCGAGTTGACTCATCGGGATTCAACTGTATCAATTGGGCACTTCAAATTCACGTGAGAAACAAGTTTCTTTTGCTTCTAGATTGTTCCAAATGCTAATAGTTATCTTACGCAAGTCATAAACACCAAAAGATCCCGTGAAATCAGCTCAGAAATCATGTATTTGGCCGGAATTGTGTTTCGATTCGGATTGAAAATTGTGGGTTGTTTTAGAGAGTTCTATTAGGTTTAGAACTCTCTCTATGGTTTCTACTACCTATATAAACCAAGAGAAACCAAGAAAAAGGAGAACGAAAGCCTAGAGAAGAAAACAGAGAATTCCGGCAAGTATTCCGTCACCGCCGACTAGCTGCTGCTGCACCGGCCGGCTGTTCTTCATCCATCACCGCCGGAGAAGAAGACTCAGCAACACTTACAACTGTTGCTGACTTGAATTTTCCTGTCGCCTATTGCTTCAAACCCTTTGTTGCTTAAAACTCTCCTGTAACAGCTGAACCTTCTCCTGTAACGCATATAAGCGTATCAAATCAGCTGTTACAGCGTTATTGACCTTTGTAATTGATATTTTGAGCAATGAAATCAACTTTTGAGCAAGTTTTCTTCACCATGAGCTAAGTCTATTTACTGGGATGATGGATAAGGTAATTTTCTCAATTTTATGTGATTTAATTATTTTCTAATAATTATTTATAATTCTTTTGTTATTAGAATTGCATAGTTTTAAATAGTGAAAACGGTTTTCTTTCAACAGTTGTGCTTTTATTTGATGGATTATGCTTGGTTAATTAATTTTGATAGTCCATGCTTGTGATTTACCTCTGTTTGTTAGCATAACAAAACCAATTTTGGCAATTACTTGTGCTTCAATTAATTTAAAAAGAATTATCTGATTAATCACATAGGTTGTTAGAATTACCAGATTCCTGATTCCTGGTCCTTTTAAAATTATTCAAAAATCATCTTTAGGTTATTTAGTCTTTTTCTTACTCCTGGAATTTTCTAGAGTTAATTAGAATCATTATTTTCTAAAATCATTACCTTCACAAGTTCGAGAATCGAACCTTTATTTACCACTTTAAAAACTACATCAGATGGCAGGATCCATGAGAACTATCATGTAAGATGTTGATAAGGGGCATGCGTTTGGATTCATTTGATCCAATCATGTTGTCAGTACATTTAAGAAAATAATAAATAATTGTTTTATTTTCAATAAATCGATCACTGGGACCCTTGTATATACCAGCTGAGTCGATATTAATATAAGGAGTAAGACCGGTGAGAGCGTATCTCAATCCATTATGATTCATCTTGGCACTGACCTTCAGACAGATATGGGAAACACCGTTTACCTTAGTCAACACGTGCAAACTTCATTTTGTCTATATCCATCTTCTAAATCTTTTCATGTGATTGTACTTTGATAGATTCTGAGTATCGTGGTTGAACGACTATCTAAATAGAGCTTTGTTTCCTTATATATGAATTTTAGTATGCTGAGTGCAAACTCATGTACACCAATTGGACTCATATAGGGTAATGATTCCCGTAGCCGAAGAATTTAGTATACCAACTAAACAGCTTGTTTAGTATTTACCCTCAATCGATCACAGGTATCTAGGGTTTGGAGTAAAGGTTTTGTGGGTATACCTCTTGTAAACCCTCATGAGATAAAACTCGTCCACTAGGGACACCTAGGGGTTTAAAGGTTTATTACATATATTAAATGTATTTGCGATTCCTGCGAAAGTGAGTTAGGATTTTATTTTATTTCTAGATTAGATTTGCTCTAGGACTAGCAAATAATAAGTTTGGGGGTATTTGATAGACACATTTTTGTGTCCTATTTATGCTCAATTATCTATGTTGTTAATGTTCGATTGATACTTATTGTGTGATTTTATGTTTTTATTGGTATTTTTGGAAAATAAATATTTATGGAAAAAATCGGCTCAAAAAGTGATAAAAACACCCCCCGAGGAAAAATTACTAAAGGCACCTGGAAATTGATAAAGGCACCCAGGAGTTCTTATAAAGGGACCCCATTGTTAGTTAGGGGGCATCCCCTTTTGATCTTAATAAACGAAAATAGCGGGAGATATTTCCTTTCCGCATGAAGAGTACCTTGATTTGTTTGAAGTTCGATTACCAATTTTAGGTGTAAAGTTACCTTTCCGCTACATCATGCTTGCCAATTTTAGGTGTAAAGTTATGCACAACAGTAGAGTCATTAGCCATATGGCTTGTGGCTCCAGAATCAACTATTCATGAAGCAATTTTAGAAGATGCAATAATGTATGCTTGTAACTTACTTGAAGTATGAGTAGATGCAGATGGTACGGAGTCAGAAGGAACGGACTTACTCAATTGTTGCAAAAGAAGTTTAGTCAAGTCGTTTATCGAAAGCGAACTATCAGCTACAACAACATGATTTTTCTTATATTTATCGTAACTGCGCTGCAAGACCCAGCAACGATCCTTGGTATATCCAGTTCTTTTGCGATGATCACAATGGTAGTCTTCCTTTTTATGCTTAGTGTTATAAACTTGCTTACCTCTGTTTGACCCCATAAACTTGTGTTTGTCATCTTTTCATGAAGAGCACTAGCTTGATTCACCTCACGAACATTTTTTGGTTCAACGCTCATAGACTTTTTACGAGTTTCTGCCCGTTGAATTGTAGCACAAACAGTAGATAAAGTAGGAATATCATAGTTCATGAGAATATGACTTTTAAGGTTCTCAGGCTTCAAGCTATAAAGTAATGAGAAAATTTTATCTTCTTCCGCCCTCTTCAAGAGAAATTTTGCATCAGTTGTATATGAACGATACATATCAAGTTCATCCCATAACCTTTTCAAATTTCCAAGGTGTTCTGTAAACGGTTTATCACCTTGAGTTGCCATGGAGATTTCACATTACAACTCAAATATACGAGTTGTATTTTTTTGACTACCATATAATGTGCATATATTGTTAGTATCAATCCTTTCCTGATTTTTCTCCAATAATGATCCAATGTTTTAGTGTGCTGGCTTGCTGCCATGCTCAATGCTCGGAGCACACAAACGGGCAGCAATTGTAATTGTTAGGGATTATAATATTGGCAGGGGCCGTGCGGATGCATACCCCCTGAGGAACAAATTATGACGTAGACTCTACCTCTAGGGTAGATATTAGACGAGCGCCCTTCCAAAGTGCAATGGAAGTCACTAACCTAGGCCAACCATAGACCCTGTCCAGGTAAGTATGATTTCTAGTAGCATAGATATTAGACGAGCGCCCTTCCAAAATGCAATGGAAGTCACTAACCTAGGCCATGATCCTTCATGATCAACCATAGACCCCGTCCAGGTAAGTATGATTTCTAGTAGCATTTCAAGCTTCTCTTATAGCCTTGTTTTCTTTATGTTTTCCTTTGTCTAGCCAATATGATACTATTATTACCATCCTTTTATTTCTTCTTTTCATGGGTAGAGGTTGGGCCTTTGTAATCTTCTTACCAACACTGTGCCCAAAAGCAGAGTGTATGTCTCTTTGAACAAAATCTGGGTGTGAGATGATTCATGTTGAATTGGTAATTTCTAAAAAATAGAGTCCATGGATTAAGTTACCGTATAACTGTGAAAATGTTAATGGCGCTAGATTTACACTCGGACAATCTTCTGGTGCTCGATTCTGGAATTTCATAGTCTAACAGCGTTTCATGAATATTTAGTCCTTTTCAAGTAGCTGAATTAGTAAGACATTGATTTAATGCATCATTAAATTTTCAAATGACTAGTTAAGAAAATCTATTTCTCTAGCTTACACAGTGAAAGGATTTTATACTATTCTCTTCGTACTGGAAAATATCATTATTCTGGGACTGCTCAAGATTTTTATTAACACAAAGGAGATGTTAAACTTCAGTTGGATTGAGAGTAAATGGTCACAGGCTCCAGGTCAAGATTTTGGCCAAGACTTAGCATTTAGCTTTCTAGCCTTCCTCTAGTTATCTACTTACGCATAATTGTAATTGTCTGTCATCTTCTATCAGTTGAATGTACTAGGACTAGTTCTTCATTTTTCTTATATCTTTTCATATAGTTGTTTGGTTTGTATCAATGTGCTGCCTTAAGCTAAATAACTAGACATGTTTTGAAAGCACAGACACAATGCTGAGCAAAAACATTTTTTACTTAATCCAGCTCAAGGATGCTTTGGTTCTGATCAGACCTATTAGACAAGGCAAGGGAACATTTACAAAGTCCCAATATTTTTTGTAAGTTTTAGTTGCGGTGCGCCAGGCCTTTGCAATAGCTCAACGCAAAGGCGACACATGAGAACCCCAGTAGCAAGCTACTGTAATTTAATATCGTGTGAGCCGACGGCTCACATACCAGATATTAAACTGATAAGAACAGATACCACACTTGCGTTTATACCCTGGGGCCTGGACATATTTGAACTGAGGTGAGTCCATGGGCATGGGACGAGTGAGTTTAGAGTAGATTGGATCGATATGCATGTCATGATCGAAACTAAATAGGGTGACATTGAATTTACGGGACAAAGCTCAGAAGTTTTTCACCTTACACAAGTATGAACTGCAGAATTTATTCAACGAACTGATCTACTAGAGCCTATTACTGAGATCGAGTGGTGTTCAAGCTCCGAGTCCCCGTAAGTAGAACATGTAATATATATCCATCCATGGTATATCTATTTGATTCCTGATCCAAATACATCTTTCCTATGAATACTGAAGTTTGTAAAACTGCTGCAGTTTTTTTACGGATATAAGCAACAGATGACTAGCCATTTGGTGATGTTAGTTAGTTATGTTAATCACTGGGCAGGCTCAAGAAGATGTTTAAATAAAAATATTAGTTTCAAGTATTGTAGGGCTTTACCCTTGATTAGAGGGAGCCCTTCCAGAAATTCTCGACGGCCCTAGGAGACCTAAGGCCGAGGAGGGGGTTTGGAAATAGTTTTCAACCAGCAATTGACGCGCCTCGGTTAATACCTCATTAGCTGCGTCATTGCCCCAAGCGCAAAGATACCTAACTATCCACGCATCAACTACTTTTTATAGTACCTTCATTAACATCCCTGGCTCTAATTTGAACGATGTGGGACTAAATAACAGCAGAAATGAGAAAAATAAGACAAGGAGGTGATGCTGGAATGATTCTTATCCACCCAAAACCCCCAGGAAATGCAGGCTTTGGAATCATTGCTAGAGATTCTATCTGTCAAGTATTAGGCACTATATCCGGAGGTATTGGAGTACCTGATATGCCTGTGCTATTGAATGGGCAGGCATATTAGGTTGCAGAAGAATCATAATCAATTCTAGTTCAAAGTCAGTTGTTGGTTATTTCAGAAAGGAGAATGTCCCTTGGTTCATTTTGGCAAGGTGGCTCAAGGCAAGTAGATTATTTGCAGATATTCAATACAACCACTGCAATAGAGAATGATCCCTTTTCTGTAACATTACTGTCCGCATAAGGAAGGATGTACTAACCAGGGCCTGACATCCAGGGTACATCGGCAACACAAGTTGCAAAGAAATTTAACTGCAGTTGAAACTTCTACGTGCAAGGAGATGAGAGTTGAAAACATCAAACTCACTTATCAACAACAGCAAACACAGTTGCAGGAACCAGCGCGCAGAATCCTTTTCTCCACCAAGCGTTGTTTATAGAAATTGCAAAAGTTATATCTTACATGTACAAAGATAACTTGATGTTTATTACTAGTCGGTTGGCATTCCAAGTGCTTGCAAGTGGAATCAAATTGGTACATTATTCAACAGAAAAAGAAATCAAAGGTGATTCAATTGTCTTTACTGTACCCAGAGGAAACATAAAAAACTGTAACAGTAGCCTTATGGATCCAAACTAGTTCCAACTTCCATTTATCACACCTAGTACTCATGTTCACAGCTGTACTAGACGATTTCCTAGAATCCTTGCCAGAGCAAATAAAATTGTAGGCCTTGCAACTCTTTGTATACCATGACCACCATATTATCTTCTTTTTCTCAGCGTTTTCGTAGGGTCATTCTGCTCGTTTGTCATTCACCTGTTGGGAACAGAACAGACATTAATAAGCATAATATTCACAGGAATCAACTGAACAGCTAAAATTAAGATGGAAATGCAAACAGAAATTAATGAAAACGAGACATACTTTTGAGAGGAGAAATCATAATGCTGATCACAAGCATGACTGGTGTGTGTGTGTACAGACTATTACTATTACTAGTTGCGCATTTAGGATCGGTTCTCTACAGGCTACACAGTAATCCCTATATGTAATGCCAATTAAGTGAAGCAACCAGAGTACGCTAGGAGTGTAAGTATCCCTAAATACAATCGGTTGTAAGTAGCAAGTCGCTGTATTACCTAGCGACATGATATCCTACGCACAGCTCAATAATAACCAAAGAGATTATACAATACTAGGAAGTCTTGTAAACTTGTAAAGAAGGAAACAAAAAAAAGAATTGATAAACACAGAGATTACGAGTACAAGACCCTAGTAGACACCGAAATTTTGTATCGATTTTACACATTTGCATACGAAGTATGAGTACAAACCCCTAATAGACACAAAGCATTTACGGAAGAGCTGTGCTTCCTAGTCGATGTGGACTAATCCTTTTTCACTTTTACTCTCAACTAAGAGTTACAATCACTAGTCCAAGTTTGCTTCAGGGCTTGCTCACTCATTTAGTTAACAAGGAGATGAGCCTTCGTAATGTTAAAAGGGACGGGCTCAGTTCGTCATCGGATATTTAACTCCAAATATGATTAGTGTAGGGTCGACCATGATAATTTGATGCCCCAAAGCAAAATTCCAAAGTTGATCGTCTTCTATACATAGTTTGATACTACAAACCTACGGGAAAAGCATCTTCCTGAATTTAAACCACTTAACATTGCATCTTTTTTCTTTCTTTTTTTTGATAAAAAGGTCAAATTCATAAAATAAAAAAAAAATAAAAGAATTATAAAGCCAAACCCACCCAAAAAAAAAAAAAAAAAAATTCCATCACAATTAGGAAAAAGACAATTCACCTAAAAAACCTAATCAACCACCGCTGCCCAATTAAACAAGATATTATTTATAGCTATCCCTCTAAATAGATCGGTTTCAGACGCACACATAATCAAAGAAGATTTTATCTCCAAAATTAGTTCCTCTTCTGATTTCTTTTTATCTTCAAAAGTCCTCGCGTTTCTTTCTTTCCAAACATTCCAAATCACAGCATAAGGGAGCCATTTCCAAATCTTTTCATTTCTACCCGCAAACACTTTGAGACTCCACGCTTTGAAGTTTTGATGAAGATTTTCATTCATGCACCAAGAGATTTTAAACTCTTTGATGAAGTAGAACCACACCTTGTTTGTATACTCACAGTGACATAACAGGTGATTCGCATCCTCCTCTTCATTTCCACTGAGTTTACATATTAATGTCGTCACCACTGCTCCTCTATGTTGTAGATTTTTAAGTGTAGGCAGAGAATTGTGAAAAACAGACCACAGTAACATAGATATTTTGGGTGGTATATCCTTTTTCCATAGAAATTTAGTAAAGGAGGGAGCTCCATCCAAACTTTGAATGCTCATTGCTTCGTAGCATTTTTTGATAGAGAATTTACCTGTATCTTCATTGAAAATTTTTACTGAGTCTTCATTATCCGCAAAGGTTGGTGGGGAACCGATCTTTCTCATTAGCTCAAAATAGTTTTGCCTGACTCTTGGAGATGTCACAACTCCCAGCTTTAGGTCCCAATTCCCTTGCCTGTCCACACAACCTACGATGCTTTCCCATTTTGTTCTAGCTTTCCTATACATCACTGGGAATCGAACCTGTAACGGTCCTTCACCCGTCCAATTGTCATGCCAGAAGTATAAATTATTCCTCTTTCCTATTGAAATTTTCATATTATGTTCATCCAATTTTTTGTTTTAAGAATTCCTTTCCAGAGCCCTTTTCCTTGCGAAATCCTCATGTCTACCGGAAGGGTGTCATTTGCATTTCTGCTGGTTCTCTGTTGCACAATTCTTCTCCATAGATGATCTTTCTCTTCTGAATACCTCCAAATCCATTTTGCTAATAGGGATTTATTCACGCTCCTTAAATTTTTCAAACCTAAGCCTCCATTATCCTTGGAAGTACACATCTTCTCCCAATACACCCAACACATTTTAAGCTTATTATATTTTTTTTTTCCCCAGTAAAATCTTCTCATGATCTCCACCATTTTTTTCTCAACTTTATCCGGAAGTGTGAGTATCGACATATAATATGTAGGCAATGCCGAAAGAGTGCTTTTTATTAGCACAATCCTCCCTGCTTTATTCAGATATTTGGTTTTCCACATTGCCAGTTTTTGCTCCATCCTCTGTAATACCGGTTCCCACACTGAAAATTTTCTTGTTGTTGCACCAAGAGGAAGTCCCAAATATTTAATTGGGAGCTTCTCTGTCTTACATCCCAAAATATCCGCCAGTTGCCTTATATTTCCTTCTGCACCAATACTCGTTAAAGTGCTCTTATCCAAATTAAGTTTTAAGCCTGTTAGGTCTTCAAATAAAATTAGGATCATCGACAGGTATCTAACTTCTTGAGGGTATGCATTAAGGAAGATTAATGTATCATCTGTAAATTGTAAGTGAGTTACCCTCTCTCCCCCTGATGATACTGAGAATCCTTGTATTTTATTCCTTGCGCTCGCCTGCTGTAATAACTTTGTTAAGATCTCCGCCACTAACAGAAACAAAAAAGGGGAAAGAGGATCGCCTTGTCTCAACCCTTTTGATGGGGGAAATTTCTCCGAAGAATTACCATTTACCAAAACCTCCAAATTCGCAGAAGAAACTCACCACTGAATCCACATTCTCCATTTTCTACTAAGTATTGTTTTTCTAAGATTTTAAACAAGGAAACCCATCTAACATTATCAAACGCTTTCTCCATATCTATCTTACATAGAAGACCTGGGAGCTTTTGTTTAAGTCTTTCATCTACGCATTCGCTTGCAATCAATACTCCATCTAAGATCTATTTTTCGTTAATGAAAGCAATTTCATAGTCAGAAATGATTTTTGGTATTACCCTCTTTAATCTTTCAGTAAGAATCTTTGATATAATCTTGTACACACTCCCAATTAATCCCAGTGGTCGGAAGTCCTTAGGGGTGCAAGAGTCTTCCTTTTTGGGTATCAACGTTATAAATGAACAGTTCAATCTCCATTCGATACGCTCTAAAGTGTGAAATTCCTGCAGAACCGCTAAAAGATACGTTTTGATAATATCCCAACAAGCCACATAAAATTCCATTATCATATCATCGGGACCCGGTGCTTTGCATTTGCCAAATCTTTTAAGAATACTTAAGACTTCTTTTTCCTTAAATTCGGCTTCTAGTAAAAGGTTGTCTTCAGCAGAAATCGATTTGAAGTTCAACCCACTAAAATCTGGAGTATAATGATGATCTTCCTTTATAGATTTTCAAAATATTGTTGAATTTCTTGTTTAATTGTAGTTTGATTAAAGCAGTCTAACCCCTCTACTTCTAGCTTGGCAATAGCATTAGCTTTCCTCCTCGAGTTCGCCATCTTGTGAAAAAATTTAGTGTTCTTGTCTCCTTCCAAATGCATTTTAATTTTAGCTCTCTGCATAACCTTCTTTTTTTCTATTACTTTGAGATTTTTAAGATCCAGAGCTGCCTGAAGTCTGGCCGTAAATTGCACTTCATTCAAGGGACTCGATTCTTCCAGAAGATTCATTTGTTGAATTGTATCTTCTAGAATGCCACATTTATGCCGAGTATCCCCATACGTTTCCTTTGCCCAACTCTTCAAGAAAAATTTAAGATTCTGAAGTTTCCTAGCAAATCTGTATCCTGGTCTACCATTGAATTCCATCGAGTTCCACCATAATTGAACCTTTGGGATGAATTCTTTGTGTTGCATCCAATAAGATTCAAATTTAAAATAAGGGTTGCATTTCACAGTAGAATTACCATCTAAGATAAGTGGACTATGATCTGAGTATACTCTAAGTAACGCAATCTGTAATACTTGAGGACAATATTCCTCCATGTCTTTTGATAACAGAAATCTGTCCAATCTAGATAAAAAGGGCTCCGATCTTCCATCTGACCTCGTGAATGACCCACCAATAAGTTCCAAGTCCACTAATCCCCAATTCTCAATGAAGCTATTCAAGAAATTCCTGTTTATGACATTACCCCTTGGCATATTTCTTTCATCTTTGCTTCTTGTCGCGTTGAAATCACCTGCTAAGCACCACGGTCCAGTCCACCATTCTCTAATCAGATTCATTTCATTCCAAAATGGAGCTCTATCAATGAATGAGGGCTTAGAGTATGCATTTGACAAAACCCAAATGGAATTATCCGATTTATTTTGAAGCTTTACAGAGATTGAGTATAATCCTGAGTGGACCTCAATCTTAGAAAATTTTGCCGAATCCCATATCATAAGGAGTCCTCCGCTAGCACCTTGGGAAGGTAGGAAACACCAATCAAAGAAGTCATTATGCCATAACAACTTGATCAGCCAACTTGTAATTCTCATCATTTTAGTTTCTTGAATGAGGCAACATCCACATTTTTGTCTTCTAATTAGTTCTTGCAAAGCACCTAGCTTTTCATGAGAATTTAACCCACATAAGTTCCACGAGAGAATTTTAATGTACGTCATTTACAGCATTGTTCACCCCAGCATTTCCTTCCTCTCCAGAATTATTTTCCCCTATTTCTAGCCTTACTGTTCTTTCAGCTTCTCCAATCTGAAAATCAAAGATTATGCCAATAATTTCCTTGCACCTCAACTCACTGTCCAATGATGTACAAATTAAATTTCCAACTGAATCCTGAGAGTCTGCAATTCTACCAGTACATCGCTCTTGTGAAGAATGAGCCTTTAGTTGCATTGTTTCACTACCATTATCACCCATTTCCACTTGTACTAAACCATTCCCAGACATTTGAACTGGTTCACTGTCACTCACAGCCAGTTGCGCTGATTCACTTTCCCCTCGAGACAAACATCCTTTTTTTTACTGACTATTTCACTACCAATCACAGACAGACTATTTTTCAGCCTTATTTTATTTCTTTCAGCCTCACTGCCCAGCCCAGAGTGACTGCAGTTCCCCTTCTCTACATTTCTATCAATTTCACAGCCAAACCCAGATTTACTGAATATTGACTTCATTTGAAGGCCCACTGAATCACCTATTATCTCTTCAGATGTGCCCAGCCTCACATCATTTCTAACAGCATCACCCGCCTGGGAATCAGAAGTTACAGAAAGCAATTCCAGTGCCACATTCTCATTAATTAAATTTTGGTCTCTTAAAAAATCATACTTTTTTGAAATTTTTCTACTAAGTTAGCCATCACATAAATCAGATTCAATTGTTGCTCATTTGCACAACCACCCACCACTTTACACAGATCCACTAAGCTAGATGTAGCCTCCTTAGCTAATTGGGATTGATCCCCTAAACCCCTTTGAATTTTCTCTAAATTCTCTAGAACAAAATTTTCTTTAAGGCTTAAAACATCCGGGTCATAATTGATCACATCCAACAAACCATCAGAAGAATTAGGACAAACAGAAGACATACCTATTTGAGAACAATTTGATTCTTCCACTACATCCACACCCAAGTCATTCAAATCACCCAAAGCCTCACTATATCTTCTGAGAAATCTCGGGCTTGAGCAGTCACCCACTGGGCTCGTTCTCTGTGTAGGGGAATACCTATGCTCTGATTCCAGGGCCTCCAGTTCATTACTCACCAGTAGGGCCTTACTTTCCCCTTTTGTAGTAATACTTACCGGGCTTGTATTTTTAGAATCTCCAAAATCACAAGCTTGGCCCTGAATAAAATTAGGAGTTGAAATTTGCACATTTGCTAGGTCCAGTTCATTCCCCAATAGGGCTTCCAATGGGTTAAAGTAAGATGGGCTTACAACCTCTGTTTCCTTTAGGCCCACTTTTTTATAGGTCCGTTCATTAAGCGGAAATAACCTGTCTCCAGCCCGTTTGACCATTTGCCTTTCTCCACTGCACCCTTCGTCAGACCCCTGCAGAACCTCTTTGTTTCTTCTGGAGACGCAACGGTCCACTGCACTGACAGAAGCTAGCAACGGTCCACTGCCACTACCAGAATCTAGATTAGCTATATCTTCCACCCTGTCAAAGACTTTACACAACCTAGAGTGTTCCGACACAAATAAATTGTCCTTTAGTGGATGATCAAAGATCCATTCTACTGCCAGTATCACAGATCTGTCGGAAATTTCTATCATAGTAGTCGCTGGTATCTTCATCGTATCCCCTGTGATAGACAATTTTAAGTAATCACCATGCTGTTTTAACAAGGTTTCCTTGCTAATGGACCCCAAGCCCCCCAATTTGCTACCAATGGATCTCATGTTTGTAAGAGTCCACAGTTCCACTGGTAGTCCTTTAATTCTGAGAAAGGTATGCTTATTTAATTCCTAACTTCTCTATTTATAGTGTCCTGTTTCCATTCCTCTGCTTTAACTAGTCTACGTGGGACTAACTTTGCGTCCACCCCGCCTTGGGCGAAGTGAGTCTATGGGCATGAGATGAGTCCAGCTTTACACGAGTACTGTTTGGGTTTCTATTCGACTCTAGTGTTTATCTGGAACACTTGTACTATTGGAAGGTGAACCCCATGGCTTGGTACCCTTGCCGATGGTCAACACATTAGCCAAAGAGGTGGTGAGTTCATCACCTTTAATCCTGGACATGAAAGGGTATCGAACCTTCTTTTGTGCTTTTCTCTATTCTTGATTAAACCAACAGGATCTATATTTTGACTTCCGGTTACCATGACAACATTAGTGCATTACCAACATCAAATTTAATAAAACCGGTGATCTTGTTGCTCAGCACCAGCCTGAATGGTGCCATTAGCTTGATAAGTGGGTCTAGGTTGCGGATTGTGTGGCCATCGAGATAAGATTTTTTCTGTAAAATGTAGCAAGACCAAGAAAACGAGGTACAAATTAGATTACAACATACATATCAAATTCAAAAACTATCGAGTTGATTAAGAGTTGTTCTTGCATTTGTATGGAAATTAGAGTAAAAGAGAATGTCATTGTGACGCCAAGTTCATATCAGTTGCAAATAAGTATCCACTAATACACATTAAATGAGAGTAACTAACTTTAAGAAGAAAAAATATCCAAAGGAACATATTACCGTATTAGAATGAAAAAGAGAATGTCCATTGCGTAAATAGACAGCCTATGAAGCAGTACCATTTTTTTCTGCAAAATTCACACATGTTGTGTGTAAAAATCATTATAGTTTGCTCCTCTGATGATCTGATACATAAGAGCAGTTACATTGTATTTTATGATTACTTTTCTTAGTACCTTAATCCTGACCCTCAAAAAGGAAAAAAAAAAATACATTGAGTGTGGATCTAACAGCCTCAAATAGAAACTTTACATATGCTCTTTTCTATACCCAAAATACCTTCTGAAAGAAATTTGGAAAATGAATTTTACATTAAGTTACGGTTTTAAAATGGCAGGGCAAAGGAGAATCAACCTTTGCAGCTCTCGATATATTTCAATCGAGATCCATCACTGTGTATATGTTCTCGGTTCTCTTCTTTTCTTCACTTTGTATTTTCAGTTGGAGGTTAAACAAGAAAGGCATAATGTTGATGCTTGTGAAGGAAATATAACTATGGTCATTCTTCTTCGTCGGCCAAGGTGGAAAAAGAGAAGGGTCTGAACTTGTACCCATCACCGTAGTAGAACTTGTTCTGAAACTCCACCCAATGGAGACGCAAGGCATGCAGTAAGGCACTTAGGGTTTCCATCCCAAGTAAAACAGCTCCTGTGGCTAACACAAAAACCACAAGTCCAACCAACCGAATTGCAATATTTTCATACCTGTAAACATCATAATTTAATTCATTTTATATAGGAGGTATTGCTAAGTTGTGGTGTGTTATTACTTATTATGTACAGTTTCATAAAAGAGAGATCAAAAATCTGAACAAAGAAAACAACCAAGATCTGCAATATGATAAAGTTCTAACTCACCCCCAGGCAAGGAGAAGGACTTTCTCATAGAAAACAGTTGACAGCTCCGAGTGGGCCAAGCTGTTATCAGTAGAAGTAGTGAATATGAGCATAACTTAAAATCATGTAACAAGATACATATGACAAGCGAAAGGAATTACCTCAGAGCCCACAGACGAAGGTATGATGCGGTATTTGAAACTGCACCCAGAACAAATTCAATAGAGTGTATCATTTGATGCACGAAGACCTCACTGAAATTGAAATCTTCGTGATGTTGCCTTGCAGAATCAGGTTCCACTTCAAGATCCATTTCTGAGGTCCCAAGCATTCCATATGTACGACCTTGAAATCTCTATAAACATTACACAAAATAAATTTAGTCATCAAGGAGTTTTAGTGTTTAAGAAGTAAATTTAGTAGTTAGGAGTTTCAGAGTTTTAAGAAGCCACCCTTAATCATTTTCCCTTGTTTACGAATAAGTAAGAAAATATGATAAATGGCTTAATACAGAAACTCGCTCACAAAAAAGATAATATTATCATTTTGCTGAGCTGAGGTGTCAAAATAATAGGGATTTAAGACATAAACAAGAAATCAGATAAAGGAAGACTAAACAAGGAATGCAACCAGGATTCACTCCAAGTAATAAGATGCATCAGGTACTCTAAGATGTTGTATACCTCAGAGTGAAGCTTCTTCAAAATAAAAGGCTTTGGAAAGAGCATCCAAGGAACAGCAACAAGAGCCAAAAGCAACAACACTATCTGCAAGAAGAATTTAACATACCAAAATGAAGACCAGAAACAATATTATTTGCGTTAACTAAAACTACACAAAGAGTGGATATGGAAATTGCCTGCAGAGGTCTCTGGCCTGGAAACAACTGATTGTCTCCAAGATCATCAGTGGGACTCAAGAACATATAAATCATTACATGATAGAGATCTGCCTGAGATCCTGTGCACCACTTTATGAGAATGAGGAGTGCAAGATACCCGAAAAGGCTGTTAAGAAATATCATTTGTGGTACAAACTGGTACCTGCGGACAGCGAGACAATATCAAAATGCTATCCTCTAATGTTAATTAAATGACAGAGTGGAGTTAAAGGGATGAACTAAAGGGAGAAAGAAAGATGGACACACCTTACATCTATTGAACTTCCAAAGAACCTTGCATTGAAATAACTCATTAAGATTCCTAAATTCATCTGAGTCACACCAAACAAAATTGACATCTTCATTTTAAGGGAGTTAAGAAAAGGTAGCTCTGAACGACTTCCACGCCAGCTAGGATCCAGACCAAATGGGTATGGATCCCGGTATTTAATCAATCCAATGGTATGTGCCTCACTGATACAACAACATGGATGTACACAAAATCAAGTTACTCTTATGTACCTTGTCATAGCAGCAGAGTAGCAATATAACATCATATGCGAGTACAACATAATCATGAATCTCTGTAGATAGATTCTATATGGTAGTTAAACAGTAGCATAAACTGAAAAAAAAAAAGGTTGTTGTTGCATCTTGATTCACATTTTTAGTCGAAACACACAAAGTGAGAGGGAAAAAGTTTATTATTTTTATTAATGCTAGCTGGGCTAGTGAGAGTACAGTTAGGTGCTCCAGACTCTACGCTGAGAAAGCATAACTATCTATAATAGTACCTGCACTGAGTATCTCGGCATCTATAAGCACTCTGACCAAATATATGAAATGGAACAGAGAAGAATTCGTTGTAGATTAAACCACAATAAATGGAAAAGATAGACATCAAGAGGAGCACGTAGCGCCCACCAAATGCCATCTCCAAGAAGCTGCCGAGTTTCTGACCCAAAAAAAGAGATAATTGAGTGAAAATTGCAAATGAAACAAGAATCTAAGTCTTTTGCCTGGTTCTAAAGATGCTACAAAGCCTACAATTTCACATAGCATGGAAATCTATAAGAAGAGATACCTGAGATGCAAGTTTGCGCTCTTGAGCTATAAGAAGTAATGCACCAACCATCAAGCATAAGCCATGACCCCAGTCCCCAAACATCACAGCAAAAAGAAATGGAAAAGTAATAACAGTGTAAACTGCAGGATTTGCTTCTTGGTATCTAGCAAAACTGCAAAGCAAGGTAATTGTATAAGAATTTAGGATAATATGATCCCAAAATGGGATGATACAGATGTAAAAAGAATCAATTGTGTCTTTAATTGATCCAACCAAACTGGAATTACTGAAGAAAAAGGGCTATGTTTCAAGCATAAAACTCCATTCAGGGATGAGCTCTGATGCTACGAGATTTTTTCACTAAAAGGGATAAGTATGTGGTAATAAATCTAATCACTTACCCATATGCATCAACAATTTCCTGATATGCGCTAGTGAAGTTGTTGGTTTTAAAATAAGTAGGTGGTGACTCCATCGTATCCATCATGTGAAATATTATTCCCACTTGTGTATTGCTATCAATTGTTGCTCGTTGCAGTGCATCTTGAATCTGTTGAACATAAAACGCATCCACACTTCCAGTTAGTATCACCTAATAACAAGCATTGACAAATTAATGAATCAGAGGTAAGAAAGTTACCTGAGGTTTTGCAAATGTTGGGCACCATCCCTCTCCAACAAGACATTTTTTCGTGACATCAAAGTTGAGCATATTCAAAGTATCATATACAGCTTTCTCCTTTCTTACCTAAAAAAGTGAAGATAACTTAAAAAGGGAAAACCACACATCCACAATAATAGTAAAAGTTAGCTGCTCATCCGAAATAGTGTTGCATAGCAGCTACTAGGTTATTCAAATGAACATGAAATTTATTTTACTCACCATAATTGTCCACTTTCGCAAGTAGAATCCAATTTCAGTAAGGGCCTTATCTCGATGACGTGTCCCAGCATCTAGAGTGGTTTCTAACTCTGAGAGTCGGGCTAAAACCTGCAAGATAAATCTTGAACTTAGTGCATAAGAATAATGTAAAAGGAATATACACAAAGGTAACATGTAAAAGGAATATACAAACTCAAAATCATGTAAAATAAATAATAATATATTGTTATTAATTGTAAAATAGCACAACTAAATAATACATCAGATCAAAAACTATGTTGGAGACCAATTCAGAATGTAAACATGTATCTCCATATCTTTTACCAACTAAAAGGATTTCCAGCAGAACAACTTTCTCACTTAAGCAAGAGAAATAATGGGCTTTTAAAGGAACCAGAATACCTCTTGAGTTATATGCCTCTGTTTGGTGATGTCTTCAGGGACAGGGTAGCAATTTGCACTGAATGCTTCACAAATTTTCAGTATTTTATTTTTTGCTTGCTCCCCTGAAAAGAAAACTACAAACACTGTTTTCTCGACCTGCACATTATAAACAGAGAAAAGAGTGAAATTGGTTATCAATGCAAAATATTTTAGTTAGTTAACCAAGTGTGTAACCATATGTGCATTCAAGACGCATACCAATTCAGCAGATATAGGGTCCATGACGTACTCTTCAGCTGTTGCCTGATTAAAAAGCATATTGCCTCTTGTAGCACGGAATAGCATCCTCTCAAATCTTAGAACTTTAGACTTGGAGATAATCCCACTAATAAATCTTAAATTAGGTTGCATAGCTGGCCCAGAGTGCATTTGCTGTCAAATCAATATGAACCAAAAAATCAAAGCAAAATCGTAGTACCGTTCATGTATTCATGCAAGTACAATAAGGAAAACGAACCTCTTCAAGCAATGACGCATTCTCCACATAATCATCCTTCAAAAACACATTTTCGTCCAACTCCCTCTCTTGTGCAGTTGAATGGTTCGGAACTGAAACAAGAAATTCACCTGCCTGGAATAAAAAATAAATGAGATAGTATGGGATTCATGAACCTATACAGTGACACAATAGAGCAATCTACTTTTGAGAGAACCGTGTAAGTTGAGGTTATAATCACTATATTACTAGACTACCATTTCTAGAAGGTTGAACTAACTTAAAATGACAGCCAAGAAAGTTGGAAAAGTGCACCATACATTGTGACATGTGTCTGTGTAACATGGGCCACGAATCATGCCAATAACAAGAGAAAAGGTGCCTAACAGAATGAAGGAATTTTCCCAGGGGGTCTGTTTTATTTTTTTAAAGAGCTTTGAATATCTGTACCAAGGTACACTACACCGCTGTTTTCTCATGCACTGAGACTATAAATATACCTTATTCAATACCATCTTGAACTCCAAGAGCTCATTATAAGTTTGTCGTAGTTTCTCACTGTTGGCATTCATTTCAATAAGTTCTGTTTCATGCTCAGAAAGTCGGATCTGTAACCACATAAAATAAAAAATGATTAGTAATCCGATAGTAACAGGATGAAAGAAGGTAGTGTATAGCATAATCCACTAATAAAGGTATGTGTTACAGGAGCACCCACAGATAAATACAAGTGCTAACTGACAAAGCCAGAGACTCAGAGCTCAATTATAAGAAAGAGCAATTATCAACAACAACAAGTTACCTCTAAATCCTCCAATTCAATATCAGGTTGCATGCCAGGATGAGCAGAAGATGCTAGACCGGCCTTGCTGATTTGATCTTTAAAGAACCGTAACTTCCGTGACATCTCTCCACATCGTTTTACCTAAGCAATAGCTTTCAGACATAAATACCAATAATTGGAATATCAAAATTCCCGAAAGCAATTTTATTTTATTTCATTTTTTGGGGAGTGAGGGGTGGAATTATGGTAAATTTAATCATCTGATCGGTGAAACCAATGCATATAGGCTAGACTAAGACACATCCGGGTATGGTCTGCTTCCAAGTTTTTTAACATAAAAAGAACTTTCGTGAGTGAAACTCCAATATGAACTTCTCATACCTGATTGACAAATGTACGCTGAAAGGGACTTTTACTATCATTTAACTGTCATGAGAAAAGTTACAGAGTTAGGACATTATAAATATGATTATATCAATAGCTTACAAGTACTTAAAAATAATTTCTGAACAAGGAAAAATAACTTGCACATATACAACTCGGCAATTGGTGCCAGCTTACTCATGCGGCCTAATCAAATTTGTCAAAGTTTACTGTTTTCACAGCACCTGAATCAATATAGCAAAATATGTATACTAAAATCGTTCATCAAAAGTTTAGCAGTCACAACAGAATGCACATCCCTAAACTCTCTCCTAAAGTTAGAATGATTTCCATGATCCATGTAATACAAGTCAATCAAACAGATACTTATAACAGAAAATTTTCAAATAATCACAGCAAATTAAACTTAATACCATTCATATCCTAAGTTGCATGTATGTTTTTAGTGATCCCCTGCTTCATAAATCTCCACACAAATCCTAAGTTTGCCGTTTCTATCACTCTGATCCGATCTACTTAACTAAGATTTCTAGCTTGCATTACCGTCATATACAATAAATTATGTTCTCAATACACCATCAATTCCTAACTTACTACCGACACATTCAAATTTAAAACAACACCACCCCAAATTTAACCTACTTGTCATTATCGAAATACAAGTACAAATTCAACAAAAACCAAAACGAATTCCAATCCAATGCACGCAGAAACCAAAACCAAATATCAAATTAGAGTGAGATCTGATATAAAATTAGGTTAGGTTACTACTTACATCTTTGAATTGAAGGAGTCCAATATCTCCAAGATAAGAAACGGCTCTATGAGCAGATTCGACAGGAAATATAAGCTGAACAAATGACATCTTTTCCGAACGCATTAGATCCATGCTCGGTAATTTGTCTATGAACTCCATTTTCCATTAACCAAACCAAAATTATTTCTTTTAGATCTTCAGATCTGATACAAAGATTTTCTCTCTCTTTTTTTCTATGGGAGGGAGGGAGATTTAGTTTTGTTGCCCCTACTTCTTCTTGCTTGCAACTGCCAATTTCGGATTTCCCACTTCACTTTCCGGAACCCAAAATCAACAATCTGACTAGCCCTTGATCTTCTTGATGATCATCTAGTGACCACCTTGATTCTTTTGTTGGGCCTACCTACCTACTTATTTGAGATAGCTTAGATTCTAAGATTCTTTTTCTTTTTCCACCCAATATATTATAGACCGTGATGATCTGGAGGAGGATGAGGGTGGTGATATAATCAACGGTTAGTATTTGATGGAGGTGGTTAAATTAATGGTGGCACGTGGCGTTAATTAAGTTACTGTGTTTATGTGGTTTTCGTCAATGCCTAGGGGAGATTAAATAAATAAAATAAAGAGATGGTTAATAACTTATGAAGTACGGTATACGATCCGAGCAATAATCCACGAAAGGAAGAAACGAAGAAGAAACTTACTTTGAATGGGACGTTCATATACTTGGAATCATACATTCCGATAGATAAATGAATATTGATTGATTAAACTTAAAATTTAAGAATGGGTTTATGTTTGGTGTATATACCAGCAAGTTAGGGATCATCGGCAGGGGCGTAGCAAAGGGGTGCAAAAAAAAAATCAACCTATACTAGGGGGTTGGGGTGAGCATGGACAGTTATAAATCGGTTTTTATCTCATCCGCATCCAATCTAATTAATTATGGATTTTAAATTTGATATCTGTATCCAATCCAGCATCCAACGGATTTACACCAACCGATGCACAAATGAATAGGTTAGATACGGATAATCTAATGGATTTGTTTTATAATTAAAATTTATAGTAGAGAAGTAAAGCTTGAGATGTGATAGTGTTTTGTTTTTTTTGTTTTGTTTCTTTGTTGCTCTCAAAAGACAACGGTACAATGCAATATGTTGTATTATGGGCAACTTGGGACCTAACTAGAAAGGGCGTAGCACTATATAACTCTTTCACGTTAGCAGGTAATATCTAATAAAATTACATGATATACTGAAACCAAGCCCACCAGAGAACAAGGTAATGAAAAAGGTTTCTACTATTGGAGTTGCGACTACAACTAGGGGTGAGCATTTGGGATCGAAAAGAAACTATCACATCTTAAGTTCGACTCTTTGTCAATCTAATGAGTCTGTATGCCCGACGGATTTTCATGGTTACACCCAGACCCAATCCGTAATCCGTTGGATTTTAAAAATCATATCCGCATCTAGTCAATTAGCGAACGGTCTGGATATCCATCTGCAAAAATACGGTTGAATCGGGTAAAGTCCACGGATTCCAGATCAAATAAGCACTCCTACTAGAGGGTGTAAAATGGACTTATAAGACCATTTTGTATTTAAAAAAGATTAAAAAAAAAAACTATAATAGACTTAAAAACCACCTGGGTTGTGTGCGCAATTGCACACCCTTACTTAGTTGCTCTAGACTAGCTCCACCCCTGACCATTGCTTTTAACAGCAGAGACTTGGGACGGTCCGAAGAGCTAGCAGCAGATGGTGGAAAAATGCGTACTTTGAATCTAACTCAACTAATAACTTGGTACAATGTTCACTACACAAACACATAACCGTCTTGGTACTTTTTTGGTATGGGAAAGAAATTAGCAAACCATGCAGCAATGGAAGTAACTAGAAGATTTCACGATAATTTGGGAATACTTAATGTCGCAGTTTCTAAATTGAATCGTAACATATGACTCCGTGGGTAGACCCTGTCTTGTGTAATAACCTTTTAAATGTCTTTTTTCTTTTTCTTTTCTTTTTTTTTTTGAAATAAAAGGATATATAAACAACCTTTTAAATGTATTGCTCTTCTGAAACGAGAGTGATATTTTTATACGAAGAGCATTACATTATATGTGTATGTTGACAGTCTACTTGGAAGTGGGCACAAGTGTCATGCACTGAAACATTAATTAAGACTTTCCTCGTGCAAACAAATTTAGACTAAGCCAATTTAATGAAGAATCTTGATTTTTGTTTTTGTTTTTGTTTTTTTTCAGTTAAAAAGTCGACTACCTTAATAAGACAATAAGAGAGTGTTTGAACACTAAATATGTTTCTGTAAAAATAATTTATTTCATAAAAATTAATTTTTTTAGTTTTAAAAATTATTCTAAAATATTATATTTCTAAATTAATTTTTGATTTTTACATCTCTAAAAGTTAAAAATAATTATTTAACTGATATCGAAACAAGCTATAAAAATTTGTTAATTTTTTAAGCTTCACTCTGAAAAGTAATGTGAGCTTCTTATCGAAAGTTTACACATAACATAGTGATGAAGTTACCTTTTGAAAGTAGGAATGCTCAATAAACTTATACTTAAACCCTATATATATATATATATGTATTTAAGGATTTTAAGGAGTCCTCGATTAATATTTTTATGTGTGAGAGTAAAAAGCATTTGTTGAACATCTCTCTCTACCAAAATCAACAATCACTCACTCTTGATGATCTTCACTTCATGTACAAAATTATAAATCTTTTTTTTTCTTCTAATGGCACTATATATTTTCACATGCCCAATGAAACAAAGGACAATCAATTAGACGTAGTTGTAGATACCAAAATATCACCATCTAATGTTAGTGAAAAATTGGAGTCACACCACCCAGCTTCAAGGAAGATGTCTACAACACTTGGCAAGCTCGCAGCAGAAAGAAATTACAACAATGAAGATGTTCCTCAACCACAACTTGAGTAGCTGTCCCGCACCAAGGTTGAAGTTCATACCAAAGGTCAGGCTAAGATCATTCAAGGATAACATCAACACTGACACATAGAAGATCAATATCGACACGTCGCAGACCTCTATCGACACGTGGCAGACATTTGAAGTTACCACCATCGACACGTGGCAGAATTAAAGCAGCTTATTAATCAATTCCGATGATGTTTAGCATGGAAGAGAATATCAGTGGTGTCAGAGAGGATGGGGCTCTCTTATCTTTATAAGGAGAAGGCCGAGGAGAGAGAAGAGGACTTTTCTTTTCTTCCCCAATTTTGGCTCTAAAGAGAAAAACTGGATATTCTGAACTTCATCACTTTGTAATACATACATCAATAATAACACACAAACCTTCATTACTTGTGGACGTAGACACTCCTTTTTCGAACCACATTAAAAAAAAGTTGTTAATATCTTTTTATTTTCTTGTACTTGTCTCAATTGATTTTATTGCCATTTTCATTACACCTGATTCATGTGGTTGTGATACTATATGATTTTTACTGATCACAATTTGGCGCTAGAAACACGGAAAGATTAAAAAGAATTTATCCTACCTGAGACCTTGTAGATCAAGAGAACTTCAGTGAATAAGCTACTGCCGACAGAATCAGGAAGGAAGAGATATCTTCGCAAAGCAAAATTGAATGAGTCTCCATCAACAAATCAGCTCTGAAAGAGCGAATCTTCTTTTTTCTTCTCTAATTCATTCTTGAATTTCCAGAACTATAAGTTTTAAAGCAAATTTTTGGAAAGATCTTCCATAAAAGTTCAGCTTTGTTCTTCGACAAAAAAATAATTTTTATCATAAAATCTAGATCCAAAATCAATTTCCGATACAGGTTTATAATCAGCAAGTTTTTCTTGACAAACTTATTCAATTAATTTCAAAAATATGAAGTATTAAAATATTGGTTTGATTTGGGGATTTTTGCCTGCGATAAGTTAGATTAAAGGTTTTAGTCTAATCATCGAATTGGTTTGTTCCTTGCAGCAGAGTAAAACTAATCCCTACCATGTGTTGTTAACGACGGAAGTAGAAAATTTAGCTCCCAGCAGCATACAGTAAAGCTATCTTACTAAGCAATCAAATTTTATTGAGTTGTATCATCATCAAGGAGCAAAGAAGTGTACGCAGCTGAGAGTCTAACACACCACAAATTATAATTCCGTCGGTAAAGACTTCGCAGCTTAAATCCCGCAACTCAATTACGCTCTGCAAGTTAGAGTCCCGTAGCTTCAATTCCGCAGCACAATTCCAGCTCCGTAAGCATCAATTCCTACTCCGCAAGCATCAATTTCGTAGCTCCGTAAGTTTTAGTCCCCTAGCTTTAATTCCGCAACTAAATTCCCGCAGTTCAAATCCCGGAAGCTTCAAATCTTACATCACGAGTTCAATCATGCGGCATAGTCATAACTTTTTAGGAACAGATAAGTGATTGTCTTTTTTGTTTCATTTGATATGATTTAACACAATCTACTCATATTATATATGTTTATAGTTATATTTTTTTTACATAGTCTGTTCACCTTATACGTCTCTCCTCTATATGCTTTGTTTCCTGTCTCTTCTCCTTATACTTTATCTGATTGTGGATAGACAAATATGCTCATCTTACATCAATTGATGCTACTCAAATGATGCAGGTATGATTTTCTCTTTGTATAATATAAAGAACAATTTGTTTAATCACACCTATACTTGTAAATTTAATATATTTGATAAAATGCTTAAATTTAATAGGTGGGGGTGATAGTGGAAAAGTTGACAGATAAGTCACCCTTACTGTCACTCTACAGAACCGTACATGAGATTTTCACCTCATACGGCTCCTCGTTCAACTCCTTCGAAGATAGATTCACAAAAATGATTCCTTTTTTTTATGTAAAAAAAAATTTAGGACGGCATTCATAGAATCTTTGATATTTCAGTACATATACGTAATGTCTCGTATATAGGTTTATCCCTCATTCTTTATGGAGTTTAAATTCGGTTGGATCGTAGGTGCGATGATTTACTTCACGGGCGAGGTCTCTGGTTCAAATCCAGGATGGCCCAGCTGCGCCAGGGAAAAGAATAGAAGAAGCATCTGACTCCTTCATTATCTAAGCGAACCCGGAACATGCCATTGGGAAGTGATTCAATAATTAAACCTTCATGAATCCATTTTTGTTCTTTGAGCGTGATGAGCTAAACCCTATCGCTGGGACGACGGAGGAAGCCGGATTTCCATAATAAAGTGATATAGTTTTATTTAATATTTGTGTTAATTTCTTTATATGATTATTGCATTGAATTAAAAATTGTTTAAATGATTTCGATTAAATAGATGTGTTCACTCTTGATGGTGCATGCTTAGTATATGGATTTTTGATGTTCCATGCTTGCGATTTACATCTATTATTTTAGAAATCTTACTACAGAAAATATTTAAGAATCACATTGAATGTAAGAATTGCGTGAATATTATTATTAACTGAATCACTTAATATTGGTTTCTGGTGGAATCTTTAGTCCTAGTTTTCCCTACAATCTTGAAATCAACTTCTACTTGAATTTGCTATTTTTTAGTTTTAGAAATCAAGTCTAAAATCAATCTCAACAAGTCCGAGTGAACAATCCCTATTTACCACTTGTCTATAACCACATCATAGGACATGATGGGTTGGCGAATCAAATACCGTAGTCTAACAACCAACCATTCTGATTAGTTGATAATATTTGCTAAGAGTTTTGTGATTCCTGTGAAAGGTTGAAAGAGGACGGGATTGACGCTATATACAAAGGTTCTCTTGCATAGTCATGTACATATTTACTTTTTTTTCCTACTGCTGCTTCCTTCATCAATGTGAACATTACTGTACATCCCAACATTCTCATGTACATCTTCTACAACCAAAGGATCGACAATTGGATCAACTACAGGCTCGACAATAGGATTAACTAAAGGTTTAACCTCTCCTACATTGCTATCAGTAGTGTTATCCCTATGTGTTTTCTATACTAAACTTTCCCCATGAAAACACCATGTTGTATACGACAAATCAATACCCCTTTTCAGCAAATGAATTGAAATTTCTTCAAGTGACTGTAATCCCTTTCCATTCTTACAGAGATTACAAGGGCATGAGAATAATGTATTCCCACCACCATTGTTTTGGACAAACTCTAATAACAACTTCACACTTGTATGTAACGAGTAGATTTACATACACAATTCATCCTCCCCTTATCAACATTGGACGACATATCTGATTACCCTACAATGATGAATCCTAAAGAATGTATCTATATTAAAACTTAAGCATATTTGATAATTAATCATATACACATAAAACTCAGTTGGACAGAATTGCAACTATTCACAAACAACTTCACATAATTTCATTGATATATTCTTCAACTAACATTTATCAACCTACCAAGACATAATTAGCTAGTAACTTTGCATTTGAGAAGATTACTTCACTATCCAAAATCACCAAATCATCATAATCACCCTTCCTATCAATCATTATATCCATCCCTTCTAAACTGTATACAAACAAATTAAGATGACCATCCAAAGGCTCACCCATCCTACAGATCTATTATCCCAGGAAATTTTGGTTGATTTTAGTTTACCAATTTGTTTTTTTAGTGATTTATATTTGTATTAGGTTATTTGGTTCATTACACTACAAAAAATCCAACAAACCCAATACTTAAATCCCCATATTTCAAAATAAAACCCCAAATTTCCAAGAAAAAAAAACCCATCTTTTTTTACTTTTATACTCATTGAATCATTCAAAATCAAATTATACAAACACCCAAATCTTAATTTGAACAACAAATCCAAAATCTAACACACACACAAATCTTACAGATTTAAAATTAAACCCAAAAGATGAAATTAGAATAGAAAAATGAAAACCATACCTAGATTTCTCACTATTAGCAATTTCTTCCAGATAAGTCAGACCAATGCTTCTAGCTGCAGTAGAACAAGTCAAGTTAATTAACAAACAAAAAAACTAAAAAGATAAAGTAAAACCCTAACTATTGATCTGACAGATTACATCATGAATTTCTAGATCTAGATGGAAAATAAGAGAGGTGGTTGAGTATTGATTGACTTACGAAGTTGGTGCAGTAACGGGTGCAGTAATGGCTGCAGTTGAAGTATTTTCTTCAGACAAACTATTTAGAACTAGATGGTGAAAGAGTAACCTTATGAAAGAAAAAGTTATGGTTGTAATTGAGTCATACAGTTTGGGAGGGAGATTATCCCGCTCAAGTGAAAAAAGGGGCGTAAAACTATTTCAGTTTTAAATGAATTCAAAGTTCTGTGCAAAAACATAGTTGTTCAACATACTTAGGTGTGACCATGCATATGAGCATCTCGCATGTGTAATATGCCAACCGTTGTAAACTGTAACAGTTAAAAGCAGTTTCTAAATTCGTAACAGAAACAGGTCGTTGCCAATTTTTTATGACGGCTTATTGTAGTTGCAAATTCACAACGGCTCTTAGAGCCGTTACGAATTTTTGTTGCTAAAACGTGAATTTGGTATAGTGATGTCTTGGTACGTATCATATTGGTTAACTGTTGATATAAGATCGTCATACTACGAAAATGTCTATCCATAAGTACAGTTCTTAATAGACATATTTCGGAACATATTATAGTGATGCACATGCTATTCATACTCATTAATTTTGGTGTACAGGTTAACAACGCTGACATGCTTGAGAAAAACTGAATTACTACTTCAGAAGGGTGCGTACTCTAATTACCCTTTCCCTCCCAAATCAATGTAGTAGGAACCTTCTCCATAACAGAGTTGATGGTATACATGTGGCACTACATGGTTTCTAACATTTGAAGAGTGTACCCAAAATTCTTACGTTTTCTGCATTATGTATTATTTTTGGATTGTCCAAACGAACACTTAGAACAGGGTACTTGGATTGCTAAGCTTGCAACTGCGACATGTCAATGAGCTGTAATTAGGTCTTTTTTTTACTAGTAGTAAATATTATAAATGAATGAATATTGATAGTTGAAACTATGTGCAAGGTATAAGTAGTGGTGATCCATATCATTCTACAATGTCATCCTTGATTCTTGATACTTCTAGTAGTAAATGGTGTTTATATGATATCGTGCTTGGCTGATTGTTGTACATCCATATAGTATATTCACTTTTTAGCGATTTTTTCACACTTGTTTGTACTTCAGTGATGTTGAAACCTTTTGGTTGTTGTAGGTGTGCGGTTCTGAAAGTGTTGGCTCAGTTCATCGTCCAGCAGGATCTCGTTTTGCTGGTTTGCAGTTGTCTTTATGAACCTTAGAACTTAGATATGAATTATATGAATTCAGCACTTGATTATTCTTTTTTTTTTTTTATGATTTTGAACCGAAGTGTAAACTGAATTCAGTTATGGATCGTGTAACCAATACAATGATTTGTATTTAAATGGCCATTTGAATTTATAAATCCAAGTTTTATTTCTGTGTAATTTGAGTTTGGGTCAGATTTATTTTATCCAAAAACACTGCAGTCAGCCTGATCTGATTTGGAATTCAGATGAATCAGCTTTGGAATTCAACTGAATTTCTATTTTTCTTATAATATAAAATCAAATCTACGATGCAATCTAGGTGTCGTACCTAGCGACAACTCGAAAGTATTGTAAATCAGATTCATTCCGCGTCAACTTAAAAGTGTCGTTCCAGAAAAGACATTGTATCAACGACACTTTCAGCGGCAACTCCAAATTGTTGTATAACTCGCTTATACAACACTTTGTAACTATCTTAAAACGATATTTTTCCACTAATGCATGTCTCTGCTACTAAGGTTGTGGAGATCCCTAAAGGTTGAGCCATTGCCATAATCGTGTTTGTTGAGGAATCCATGCAGGTGAATCCTCCTCCAGCTGGTCCCAGGTGTCTTATTGATGTATCGTCATGTTAATTTTGATCAATCCCAAGTCTGGGGGGTCCATCCCACCGAGATTGTGTTGTGGTCTTACGGTGTAAATTGTTGTTGGGTGTCGATGTCGTGCCGGACATGTGTAAAGGTAGGGTGAATTCATGTCGTAACATTATTGCAGCTTTGATTATATTGGTCGGAGTTTGTCGTTTCCTCTTATATATTAGATCATTTCGAACTAACCATATATAAAGACCAGAGTAGAAAGCAAAAGGAGGTTGTGGTAGGTAGCTTGTTATGGAGTAGTTGGGAGACATTGGTAGTATGGTCAATCATTTGGGGACCAGATTAATGGTTGAAATTTGGGTCAATTGAGTAGTGGGTGAACACCTCCTTCCAAGCTCCATGGGAGTACTGGTATTTTATGAGAAGATGTTTCGTCGTTTCAGGCTCCAAATTACACGCAAGACAAAGATTCGTAGGGGTTATGTGAATTCTGTTCAGGATGTTGAAGATAGTTAATATTTCAATTAGTGTTTTCTACAAGAAAAGATATATTTTTGGTGGACAAGGTAGTAACCAAATATGGTGGATCTAGGTTGATATGGTGGGATTAATCCTGTTGAGGGTTCAAGGATTTGTATCCCGAACTGGTGGTGTAGTTTCCTAACTTAATGAGTGGCCAAACAATTTTATCAGGGGATTTGTCACTATGAAGGTGAATGTTAATGATTCTGGTTTTGGATTGAGGTAAGAGGTAGAACATCTTGTCATGTTTACACTATGAATGTGTATGTCAGTATGATCATCTATGGTAGAAGAAGTTTGTATGTGGTTCTGTGTGAGTGGGGGAGGGGGGGGGGGGGGGGTCAAGCATCCAGTTGATATCCATTTCCAATATGGTGGAACATGAGAGTTTTGATGCTCGGTATTAGAGAAAAAAGTTGTTTCTACTGCGGGCTTGCATCATTCAGAACTGGGGTGTCAATTTGGAAAATTGGTTTTTGGTGGAAGAATTTCTCTCCACAAAGGGTTGCCAAGATGGAATTCGTTTGTTCATGGATCTCTCAAATTATTTGGTGAGGAGTGCATGGTTGTGTTTTGCATTCTTTCTAATTTTAATCCCCCTCTGAGATTTGGTTTTGTAAGTTTATCCCATCCTAAGGGATGTAGTTTCTTGAACGAGTAATCACGACCCCAGGAAAAATTCCTAGTGATTTGATCAATCTTATTGTGCACATGGGTAGGGAAGGATTGGGGATACATTAGGTGGTTAGCATTAGGAGTGAGTGAATGGTTTTTGAGTACTAGTTTTCCTGCTGGAGTGAGGCATTTCACTTTCCATCCTTTTGCCTTCCTTGTCAGTCGTTCAAGGAGAGAGGTGAGCATATAAGTCAAGGGTTTTCCACAGGGCGGATCGAGGATTGCATGGAAGGGGGTGCAAAAAAATTCTTACCCATGTTAGGGGGGTGCAAAGTGGGCTTCGGAGGGAAATTTACAATTAAAAATAGACCAAAATAGTTATAATTGGGCTTGGAAGCCAGCTGGGATAACGTGTGCACTCAAACACCTTTGCTCTACATTGGCTTCGCCCCTAGTTTGCCATTCTTGAATTGCACTTTAAGAAAAAGAGGTGGTTTTTCAGTGGTAGGCATGTTAAAAATATGTTATAACTCGACGACGAGTTTGGTGGGAGACGATATGGTGGATGATTTGTCGATTTGTTGGTATTGATGAGTTATTCCGCTGAAGTGGAGTATGAGTGCAGTAGATGTTGTAGTTGGTTATAGCTTTCAGTTGATGTTTTGCATATTCAATGAATGTTGCTGGGAATCCTAATTCAGTCAAAGTTCGCCAGATGAAACCCCAGTCTAAACTATTATACGCTTTTTGGATGTTTAATTTTAATGAAATTTTTGGTTATTTGGTTATGGTTAAATTTCTAATGTGATGGAATAATTCGCCAGCAATAGCAATGTTATCATGGATTGGTCGTTAGGGTACAAAGGCGCTATGATAGGGGATTATAAGAAAAGGTGGAAGAGGGCGCAATCGGTTTACTAGGATTTTGACGATCTGTTTATAGGTTACATTACAAATTCTGATTGGTCTGAACTATGATGGTGTGGTGAGGTGTTATGTTTTTGGTATCAGTGTTAGGTTTGTGTGGTTCATGAGTGGGTGTATGTTAAGATTGCGGAAAAAATCTTGGACCATGGCTATTAATTGAAGGTTGGTGGCATCCCAAAAAACCTTAAAAAAACTTACTTGTACAGTCATTCAGGCCCGGTGCTCGTTCGGAATCTATGGAGAACAACGTCTTTTTTGTTTCTTTATTCTTGACCTCTTGAGTAAGTATTTGGCTTTTTTTTTAGTTAGTCTTGGTGAGAAAAGAGTTTCATCCAAGGTGTTATTTGGCGTCGTGTATTGGTTTGTGAGATGGTCTAGCAGGAGTGTGGTAATTTGGCACTTATCTATTATGTAGTTGTTCTGTCGATATTTTAGTTGTTAAATGTTGTTGTAGCTCCGATGGATCGTTATTGTGGTATGGAAGAAAGTTATGTTTTTGTCTCCGGATTGTAGCCTTTGGATTTTTGCTTTCTGTTTCCAGTAAATAGTGTGGCTTTGTAACAAAGCCACATGGCATATTCTCAAGTCTTTCTCCTGTTGTATTCAGTAGTTTAAGGCTGGTCCAGTTTGAGTGGCATATTGATGTTGGGCTTGATGTATCTGAGTTGTAGATGTCTTAATCATAGTAGACATATTCCCAAAGGTTGCATGGTTCCACTGGGTGAGTACCTTACTGGTTGTTATTAGTTTGATTTGTAGTTCAATAATGGGTCAATATCTTCTTCTCTTTCTCAGGCTTCAGTTACCACCTGGTGGATATGAGGGTATGAACGCCAAATATGGTCGAATTTGTAGTTCTTGGAAACCTGCCAAATGATATTTTTTAGTCGAAGCAGGATAGGTGCGTGATCTAAAGTTGTGCATGGTAGATGAGTCGTCGTTGCACGAGGGTTTGAGATCCCCTACCATTGGTTGGCGAGAGCCTTATGCAATCTTTTCATGATGAAATTTGGGCCTTACGTCCAATTGAAAGGGTCCCCTTGGAATCCAAGGTCTATGAGATCATTTCTATCCATCATGTTTATGAACGGTTGAGTCTGAGCAAAAGTTACATGACGTCCCCTTTCTTCTTTGATTGGTTGGTAATTTCATTAAAGTCTCCAAGTAACATTCAATGAAGTTGTGTCGTGGGAAAATGTTATAAAACTCATTCCAGATGTCTTGTCGTGCTTCCAGATGTGGTGGGCCATAAATTCCAATACAAAGACATGGTCGTGCAGGCGTGGTCATGTTATTAGAGCGTGAATGTAGTTTTGGGAGTGCATTAGAATTTGCACCGTCAAATTATCAGTCCATATAAGGCAAAGACCTCCCCTATGTCCAGATTTGGGTACCGAGAAGCCATATTGTGGAATCGCAGAGAGTGTTGTAAAGAAGTCACGTACGTTGAAGTTGCTACAGTCTCTGCAAGGAACACAATAGATGGTTTGTGTATAATGATAAGTCCTCGGAGGAGTTGTATCGTTGTTGCTTGGTTTATCCCTAAAAGAATTCCATGTTAAAATCGCCATGGAATATGTGGATGAAGTAGAGAGACATGAAACTGTTCTGAGAATAAATCGAGAAAAACTTGGTCCGAAATACAAGAATAATCACTTGATTAGTGGTAGAAGATGAGGAAATCTGTTCTTTTAGAATCTTCGAAGTCCAGAGACAAAATGAAATAATTGTTAATAATGGTATCATGTAACGCTTTTGGACTACATTATTTCAACAAAGGGTAAACTTAATGGATTTTAAACTATTTGTTTGACCAAATTGTACTGCAGAATAGACACTAGCTTGATACCTATAGGAAGTACATTAATTATAATAAAAAATATACTATCTCCGTTTTAAAAAGATAAATTTATTTCACGTACAAATTATATCTGAAATGGAGGGAATAGTATAGATCGTCAAAGTGCTAGTAGATACAGTCATTGGAACAAATTATGGCAAGCATACTAAGGTTGAGGAGAAAGGTGAGATGATGAGCAATGATCAGTTCATTAACAAAAGAACTAACCAAATGTCAGAGACCAAGCTGAAGACTCGGACTACCAGTGATCACAACTGCTGTTCAATGCAGCACAGACTCTCCAAGAGAACCGGTCCATCCTGTTGTAACAGACCTTATATATAGGACCTTTGATTTGAACTAGTTTACCTCTAATGTATGTATATATACACACTCTGTAAGCACTCTATTAAGAGATATGAAAATCAAGTTTAACATGGTATCAGAGCTCTGATCCAATTTTTTTTTTTTTTCATTTCCAACCCACCACCCAAATGGCAGATGCCATCAACAACACCACCATGAATCCTTCTCTTATCAGCATAAATGTTGCTGCACAAGCACCATTAAAGCTCACTGCAACCAACTATATCTCGTGGAAGATACAGTTTCAAACTCTCTTTAATGGATACGATCTCATCAAATACATTGATGGATCCTCAACATCTCCACCAGAAGCGCTTGATCAAGCCGGTGTCTCGATTCCAAATCCTGCCTTTGCAGTCTGGCACAGACAAGATCAACTCATTCTAAATGCCATTGTTGGCTCCTTATCTCCCCCAATCATTTCATTCATTGCCAACGCAAAAACTTCAAGAGAGGCTTGGACAATCCTTACAAACACGTACGCCAAACCATCCAGAGGGCGTATCAAACAACTCAAACAATCCCTCAAAACACTCACAAAAGGATCCCTCACAATCACTGAATTTATGCAATCAGTGAAAACCAGAGCTGATGAACTAGTTCTCCTTGGTTCCCCTATGGACATAGAAGATATCACGGATAAGATTCTTGATGGCTTAAATCAAGACTACAAAGAAATGGTTCGTGCAGTTCAAGCTAGAGATACGACGATTACGTTTGAAGAGCTTCATGAGAAGCTTCTCAACTTTAAAGCCACCCTTCAAAGTGCAGCCAATGAGGAACATCACTTCCAAGCAACAGCCAATGTTGTCTACAGAAACGCAAGGCCATGGCGCGCTCCGTCACAGCCAAACTCCACCAACCCTTGGCGCGGACCATATACTCCCTCATCTTCACAACAACATTATCGAGCACCAAGGTCACCTCTTCCACATACGGACACCTCAAACAATTCCTCCTGGCAACCAAGGCCTTATCTTGGCAAATGCCAAATCTGCCGTGTCCAAGGCCATTCATCCAAACAATGTCCATCTTTCAAAATTGTTCCAGCATCACCAAGCAACCAATCAGCACCAAATACTCCTTGGCAACCTCAGGCAAATGAAGCCGCTCATCGTCCATCCAATCCTGCTTGGCTTCTTGATAGTGGAGCCTCCCACAATGTGACCAGTGATCTTGAGAACTTGTCACTCCATTCACCTTATTCAGGCACTGATGACATTATGATTGGAGATGGCACCAACCTAGCTATTACGCACTCTGGTTCAGCAATTCTTACTTCTTCCAACACCTCATTTACTCTTAATGATGTCTTATGTGTGCCATCTATGCAAAAGAACTTAATTTCAGTCTCTCAATTTTGCAAATCGAATAATGTTTCTGTGGAATTCTTACCTTCTTCTTTTCTTGTTAAGGAACTTCGCACCGGAATGACGCTGATGGAAGGACCAACTAAAGAGGGTGTTTATGAGTGGCCGAAATCTCCAAAGACTGCCTTTTCCTCAATACAAGTGAATTCCTCCTGCTGGCATCATAGGCTTGGGCATCCAGCTTTGCCTATCCTCAAGCACATTCTTTCAGTTAATAATCTAGGACAGCTTCCAAGTTTTTCTTCATCTCTTTCATGTAATTCTTGTCTTTGTAATAAAAGCCACAAGCTCCCTTTATCCACTTCTTCTATTGTTTCAACACAGCCACTTCAAACAATCTTCTCTGATGTTTGGACCTCTCCTGTGTACTCTACAACTCGACTCAAATACTATGTCATCTTTGTTGATCATTACACCAAATATATCTGGTTTTACTCTTTGCATCACAAATCTGATGTCCTTCCATTGTAGAAAACTACTTCAACTTCAAAATCAAAACACTTTACTCTGATAATTGAGGAGAATACATAGGCATGCGCCAGTTTCTATCTTCCTCTGGCATCACACATCTTACTTCTCCACCTCACACTCCTGAACACAATGGCTTCTCAGAGAGAAGACATCTTCACATTGTTGAAACGGGTCTTGCTCTTTTGTCTCATGCTTCCCTACCACTCACATATTGGCCTTATGCCTTGGCTACTGCTGTCTATCTCATTAATCGCATGCCTACACCCACTCTCAAGCTTCATTCACCTTTCCAGCTTATCTTTGGTACCACACCAAACTACTCTAAACTGAAAATCTTTGGTTGCTTATGTTATCCATGCCTCCAGCCATATACAAGCCACAAATTAGAACCCAAATCCACTCCATGTGTCTTCCTGGGCTATTCCCTCACTCAGAGTGCGTATTTCTGCCTAGACCCAACCAGCTCTAAAATTCATGTCTCGAGACATGTCAAATTTGTAGAGACCCAATTTCCTTATGCAAAATTGTCTCAACATAGCCAAAACAACTCAACTGCTCTCATAGATACGTGGATCCCTCCACGGGTTCCTATTGTGCTGCCAGATCCTCCTTCCCAGCCACCCATAACACCTCCTGAGGTTGGTCCTCCACAAAGTCCTTCAGTGGAAGCTCCTTCACCATCCACTGACGTCAGTTTAATTCCTTCATCACCTCCAGAAGCCTCTACGTCTTCTGCTGCACCATTCCAAATGCCAACTCACTCCATGACTACGCGTGCCAAGAATAACATATACAAGCCGGTTCAGAAGATGAATCTAGTTGCCACCCTTGCTACGCTGGATGATGCGAGCCTACCACTGCAACTCAGGCCTTAGCTACACCGTAATGGCGCGCTCCCATGTCTGAAGAGTTCAATGCCTTAGTAAGCAATGGCACTTGGATCCTTGTTCCACCTGACTCAACTCAAAATGTGATAGGTTGCAAATGGATATTTCGCACCAAACACAACTCAGATGGTTCAATTGCCAGACGCAAAGCACGTTTAGTTGCAAAAGGGTTTCATCAAAGTTCAGGACTTGATTATTTAAATACGTTTAGTCCTGTGGTCAAACAAACCACTGTGAGAGTGGTCCTGAGTCTTGCAATCTCTCGCAATTGGAGTCTAAGACAACTTGATGTCAACAATGCATTCTTGCAAGGTCGACTATCTGAAGTTGTCTATATGCAGCAACCTCCTGGATTCGTTGATCATGACAATCCTTCCTATGTTTACAAGCTTCAGAAAGCTATTTATGGTTTGAAGCAAGCTCCAAGAGCTTGGTATCATTAACTACGTGTTTTCCTTCTTCAAAGTGGTTTCAAAAACTCGCATGCTGATACTTCATTATTTGTCCTTCAAAGCTCAGGTGTAATCATCTATTTGCTGGTATATGTCGATGACATCATAGTCACAGGTAACAATCAAGCTCATGTCAATCACTTCATTGACACACTAGCTCAACGATTTTCCATCAAGGACCTTGGATTCTTATCCTACTTCTTGGGCATTGAGGTGGTTCCAAACTCACAAGGTATCTTGCTATCCCAAAGGCGTTACATTCTTGATCTTCTAGCTATATACAAAATGTTGAATGCCAAGCCGGTACTCACCCCAATACCCACTACACCAGCATTAAGCCTACACTCAGGCTCTCCATTGTCAGACCGAACTGAGTATCGAGCTCTGGTAGGCAGTCTCCAATACCTCCTTCTTACGAGACCAGACTTGAGCTATGCTGTGAACAAGCTGTCTCAATATATGCATCGTCCTACTACACTCCATTGGCAATTCGTGAAGAGACTCCTCCGTTACTTATGTGGAACCATCAATGATGGCCTTCAGATTTACAAGGCATCCCCAAACACTTGCATGCTTTCTCAGACCATCTTCATCAAACACATTCAACCAATCTGCAAGCCTACTCTGATGCAGATTGGGGCGGAAACTAAGATGATTTCTCATCAACAAGTGCATACATCATCTATCTTGGTCGAAATCCAATTTCTTGGAGCTCCAAGAAACAGAAATCCATTGCCCGTTCATCCACTGAAGCTGAATATCGAGCGGTAGCTAACACCGCTTCTGAACTCAATTGGTTAACGTACCTTCTCTCTGATCTACATGTTTCACTGCCGAAATGTCCAGTTATCTACTGTGATAATGTGGGAGCAACTCAATTGTGCTCCAATCCTGTCTTTCACTCCCGTATGAAACATGTAGCCATTGATTTCCACTTCATACGTGACCAAGTGCACAATGGTGCGCTGCGTGTTGCTCATGTCTCCTCTGACGATCAACTTGCTGATGCTCTTACCAAGCCTCTATCCCATTCGCGCTTTCAGCAGTTAAAAACCAAGATTGGCCTTCTCACAAGACGTCCATCTTGAGGGGGCGTGTCAGAGACCAAGCTGAAGACTCGGACTACCAGTGATCACAACTGCTGTTCAATGCAGCACAGACTCTCCAAGAGAACCGGTCCATCCTGTTGTAACAGACCTTATGTATAGGACCTTTGATTTAAACTAGTTTACCTCTAATGTATGTATATATACACACTCTGTAAGCACTCTATTAAGAGATATGAAAATCAAGTTTAACACCAAATTCCTACAGGCCTTGATTCTAACCAGACTCGCACCAAGGATAATTAACAGAAAAATAAACTTCTTTTAAATATGAGCATACAAACAATTCTATAATGCGCTAAGAGAATAACAATCTAAAAAAGCATCAAAGAATCAAGGATTCACTTAGGTAAATCAAAAGCATGTAGGTAACTCTGGGCAAGCATATATCTAAACAAAGAAAATAGATATGTTGATATTGTAATATTACTAATAGCTAACCAGATACAAGAGACATAATTTAGATAACCTAGACTAAATACAAAGAAGACAGGAATTACACTAAAACTAGATATTCTAGCCTGAAATAAAATCCAACATTAAAGCAAGGAACATTAAGGAAATCGAAGGTACTACTCATACCTGATCCTAGCTAGTACCACTGCAGGAATATTAACTAAATTTGTAACGTGATACAAGTAACAAAAAAACTTTAGTTAGTAAAGAGGTGGGTGTTCCACCGGACTATAAATATTAAATTGGTTGATGCTCGAAGTGGTCAAAAGAACTGTGGTTGGGATGCCTTTTAAATCTGAGCAAGATCTACGAAATCATGATGTTGACCAAGTTGTTGAGAAGAATGACCAAAGTCCGAGGATTAGGAGCTTGTCTCAGCTGGTCATGTTGAGAACCATAGGTGAGGAGGTACAGGCAGATGGTGTTCCATTTCTTTGTTTTCAGTTGCACGAGGAACATCTTCAGCTAAATCAGGATTAGTGGCTACAAACTCTTCAAGTCTAGATTTATTGGCATATGGATTAACAACGATCCAGTCAGGTCGTTTCAGTTTTCTAAGGTAAGGTTCTTTTGTGCTAGGTTGTATGAGTTTTATCCTTGCTGCAGGTTTTGATCATTGGTAGAGTCAGGTCCAGCTGAGATAATGGCCAGTAGAGTTTCTGGGTTTTGTCTCTTTGAGTAAGGTCCTTGAAAACATTTCTTGGTGATGAGGTAACTGAAGGGCCATCTTGAGTTGGTTCAACAGTGAGGTTTTGCACCATTGTAAATCCATCTGTCTCGACTGAGATGATTTCTGAGATTGTTCTTTCTGATCCGTTTGTTGTTGGAGGTAATAGGGAGAGCGGAAAGCTATTGTAACTGTCATCCATTTCAGGGTACCACATATGAGATTCTTGTAATTCAGGTGGAGGAGAATGGATGGCCTGATCTTGAGCCTGGTGTGCTTAAAATTGAGCTTACATAAGATCATAGCAATCATCCATTTTATATCCCAGACATTGGCAGAAGAAGCTGAACAAGCAAGGTAAGTCTAAGAGTCCAAAAGTTAGCAAATATATACCCCCATACCTCTTAGCAACTTGAATTCCAAATAACAATGGCATGTGCACTTCAATCCTAACTATGACCTGCACAGAGAAAAGTTCATTGCAACATTTAATTAGAGTATTACAAGCTCACATTTCCCCTGCTTGGGTTACATATTGATGGATATTTTCTAATAGAATTGGGATAATTGGGGAAATGCCCTAAAAATGCATGCCCCGTCGGGAAAATGCCCCGTAAAGTTCAAATTCTGAGAAAATGCCCCACCGTCACATTTTACATCCAAATGGTCAACATCACGAGATTGACTGGTCAAATTCTCATGAAACGAGATATCGGTTACATGTAAAATTACTAAGTTGCCCTTTTCAATCCTTACACGGGTGAAATAACAGTAGAACACGACTAGGGTTTGTGACCGTGTGATGTTTGTACACGTGTTTATGCGATGGAGAATAGAAGAACGACTAGGGTTTTAATTTTTCTCTTATTCTCCCTAATCTACAACCGCCTCTATACAGAGCATCCATTCTTCCTCCATTTTTCTTCCCTAGCCTTCATTATTCCTCCATTCTTCTTCCGTGAAAACCCTAGCCTTCATTCTTCATCTTCAAGCTGTCCTTCTTACCCAGTATGTGACTCCAATTTTCGTCGTTCACAGGAGCTACTGAAGACGTGTTCTTTATGATCCAGTATTTTTCGCAGCAGTTGATGAATCATTACAATCCAAGTAAGAAACATGCAACCCTATGATTATATTGCCTTATTTATTAAGTTAATTTGATTTTTAATGAAATATGATTTTCTAGGGTTTTCAAAATTTGGGGCTTTTTTTTCTGTTCTGATTTGATTTTTGACTTTTGGTTAGTTGTTGTCTCTAGGTTAATCCTTCGTGTTCTTATTTTTTGCATGGGTATCTGATGTTTTTTCGAGGGAAATGGTACAACTTGATAGCGTCTAAGATGAGTGTGGTCGGTGCATACAAAGGGGTATAGGTTTAATAGCTTGATAGAATCTAAGATGAATATGGTTGCTGCATACGAGGGTACATATAGGTACGTAGTACTTCTTCGTATCATTTTTCCATGCTAATAATCATGACTGAAGTATACAATGATTTTGTAGTTTTGTTAATCTGCATTCTATTTGTTTTTTGGTTTTTGTTTGTTTTGTGAAATGTCATCTCGGCATAAAAAGGCTATAATGGATGTGTACATTGTGCAGATGTGAACTTCATGGTGCTTGATAGTATCCATTTTGTAGATTTATTTTTAGTTGAAGTGGAAAGCAGAAGCTAATACTGCGGCTGATGTTTTAAGACGCTTTCGTCTTTGTCAAAACAGACGAAAAGATAATGACGAGCAGTAGGCATCAATTAAGTTCACGTTGGATGAGCCCATGATTTCTCACTGACTCATAATCAACTAATAGGATACACTTGCATTCCCACCCACAACAGGGTCGCCAGGCTTCACAAAGCGGGAGGAGCAATCGTAGAGCGGTTCAAAAAGCTGGTTATTATAGGTATAAAACTTATAGTAGTGGGTTTTATTTTATTTTGAGAATCCAATATGTTGGATTAGTAATTTAGTAATTTAGCATCTTATGCCCCCGTTGCCGTCTTATGGATTTGGGAGGGAGCATCCTGGTCCTCTGTATGGAAGTCTGATCCATGGTCAAAATCTCACCGATGTCACTATTACAGGTATGTGCATTTCCTCTATTGTTTTTCTTTTACTAATTAGGTCATTATTGTCCAAGTTTTTTTATCATGATAAACAGAAGTAGTCTCTGTTCTTCATCCTAAACCATAGGCAGGGGCAACTCATTTCACTGTTTCAGGCACTCTGGTGACCGTGTTACACCTCTGAGACAGAGTCACATATAGATGGATCATCCAAATTGTCCATCCCGTGTATGTTGCTAGTCATATTATCTTGTCATATGATGGTCAGCTGCATAAGTAGGCGGAGTAGCCAAAAAATTTGGCATGGATAGTTATCTCTATGTTTGCGATGAAAGTTCAGGTTTAGCATAGATCACCCGTTGACAAGTTGGTACTGATCTGTCTTCACTAATGTACAGGTCATAATGGTACCATTGATGGACAAGGTAAATCATGGTGGGATAAGCTTCGACAGAAACATCTCAACCACACAAGAGGTCCACTTGTACAGATTATGTGGTCCAGTGACATCCGACTCTCTAACATAACTCTGCAAAATTCTCCTGGCACCTGTAGTTGGTGCCCCAAATACTGATGGAATCATTCTACATTTCAGAGACCTCTTCCAAAAGGCAAAAAAAGGCCATATGATGCTTGATTTGTTTATTCTCTTTTTGGATTGTGCTTTTTTTATTTTAAAACATTTGATGGTCTTTTAGACATTTGTAATGATGTAAATGTGTCTTTATTTAGAGACAACTAGTAGTGGATTTTATTTTATTTTGAGAATTCTATATGTTGGATTAGTAATTTAGCATCTGTGTTTTTTCAATTTTATCTTATGTTTTAGTGTAGAGGTTATTTTGTGTCAAATTCGTGACTTTGTGTTAATATCCTAATTCGTGCCAAAAAAGTCAAATTGCCACGTGTTAATATCCTAATTCAGTCGAACTGCCACGTGTTAACATCTTATTCAGTCAAATTGCCACATGTCAAAATCTTGTGAATTTAGGGGACATGTTAGGTATTTCTATAAAAGTTTGGGTATATTTACATAACTTTAATCCACCTCGTCCATTCATGGAGGTTGCCACATGTCGAAATCTGGAATAAAGGGTAATTTTGTCAAAACTCACACATGTGTGAACACACATGTGTGTCTAGTTTGACTATTTAACACCATTTGGATGGAAAATGTGACGGTGGGGCATTTTCCCAGAATTTGAACTTTACGGGGCATTTTCCCGACGGGGCATGCATTTTTGGGACATTTTTCCAATTATCCCAATAGAATTTTGTTCTGGATATAAATCATGGATAGTCATCTCAAAATCAGTTGTGTCTAACACTAAGTTATGAATGTCTTCAGAAGAATCCCATACTTTCATAATAAAGGTGTCTCCAAATAGAGCATTTGTTTTTTGTCTTAATAATCTAATCATATTATGATGAAATCCAAACCTTAAAAGATAAAAACGACCCAGTTTCCTTACCCATAAACCACCCTGAATCCTCCAACGAAATAAAAAAGGCGCATCTGAAATCTCAAGGAATTTCTATAAGAGTGAGAGAGATTACAACCAACAATACAGTTCCTCCGAAGGTGTTGAGCTGAAGCTAGGATATCTGGTGGTGTTTCATAAAAATTGAATTGCCTACCTTTTTCCAGGGTCATTGAGTGGTGAAGGAAATAGGCAAGTTGGGACGTTGCTGGTGTTATAGGCAAGGTATGAAGTATGCAGAGCACACAGAGAATTGGTAAGAGTAAGGTATGAAGTATATAGAGCACACATAAGCAAGGTTGTAATGAATGGGTAAAACCAGTTTGGTTGAAGCACCAAGTTAATGGTATTTGTAGACGGAACTACTTAGTTTTTGGTGGTGGATTAATTTGTAATTTTAATTACAACAAACACAGTGAAAAGGAGTAGATCAGCAGCAGATTTGATTTCGGTGAAGCTCATAATAGTCAATAGTAGGACATCAATTAAATTGATGAGTAATAGCAAGCCACATAACTAAATCCAGACAAACAACAGAAGAAATAGAAGAACCTTAAACTAATATATATATATATATATAAGTTTTCTTTTGGTATAAGAATAATGAACCATTGCAAGGGGTTTACTTGGACAAAATAAAAGCTATTTGTGGCTGGTAATTTCTGTGTTTCTTTTGTCCTTTTAGTTTGGGAACCTTTTTGGTTTGGGATGTTGTGGGTGTGTTGTTTGTTTTCCCGGAGGTTGTTCTTTTCCTTGTTTTACGTTCTGCAAGACTCTTTAATATATATCTTTGTTATTTTTTAATGAATTTATAGTTATTTATTATGTTATTTCGTTCGTGTAGTCATACTATTTATGACTCTTGTTATTTATAATCCGTTATTCTTATTAACCAATTCATATACTTAAATCAATCTAATTTTTTTAACATTTTTATTAGTATAATCATATGGATTGGATTTAATTTTTATAACTGTTAAAAACACATCTAATCTAACTTCTTCATCTTCTCCAACACAACAACATTACATTCAATCCCTTCCAGGTCCAATAGATGCTTTGAACTTTTATGATAAAGTGGATAAAACATTAGTGTATGCATTTATTGAAATAAAAAATAGATTGGATTGGATTTATAAATTTTACTTTAATTTGGCTTTTAAAAAATAGTAGAATTCTATTTAATTTCTTATTAGATTGTATTAATAATAATGGTGGATTGGAAATAGCAGGAGTCTTATGCATGTGATGAAAGTAAAAAATAAAATGGATTAACTCGTACGATAGAGGTGCTAAGCCTCTCATATTATATATACTAGAGATTAATTTTTAATATTGTTTTTTTTTTTGATAAACGGTTAAATTTTTTATTCATGTAATAAATTATATAATATACATAAACGCTCTGCACTTTATATGGAAGAATCACTGTTTTTTCATTGGATTGATATGTAGGTTGATGCATATCAATCCCCAAACTAATTATTATCTACTGCATCTTCGTAATTGATTATTAACTTTTTGAATGTTCTTGTCTTAAACCATCGGGTCACTGTTTTTTCACTGGATTGATATGTAGGTTGATGCATATCAATCCCCAAACTAATTATTATCTACTGCATCTTCGTAATGATTATTAACTCTCTCAATGTTCTTGTCTTAAACCATCGGGTCAGTGAACCCCATTGATATTTATATATTTTCACCTCGATTATTATCTTCATTCAATCCCTCCCTCTTATTTTACCCATAACTTAACATTTTTTTACCTTTATTGTCAGATTAAGCGTCTAGTTGTGTTGAACCATCCAGCCTCAGTCAAAATCCTAATCCTAATACAAGTGTCAACTAATAGTATTTAGGCTTTGCTTTCCATATTCTGTTAGGATTTGAATAGATTTCCTTCTCAGTTTAGTATTTGTCTAGATTTAGAACTATGTAATATGTAAGCTATATATAGAGCACTTGCTCACATCCAAATCAATAAGAAAAATAACAAAGGAATACAACCGTTTCTGTGAGTATACCGTGAAGTCTTAAAATTGTCTTTTCAACTTGGTATCAGAGGGGGTTCGATCCTATGGGAGGAGCTTTGCTCCTCTCCAACCATCACCACTAATTCACGTTCATACCATTCCACCAGTATTTCACTTTGCATTCACAGCATCATCTCCTTGCATACCATATTTGCATCACCACCAGTTCAGTTCCACTCCATACAGAACACACTACAACCACAGAAGTTCACGACCAAGGAAGCACAACATCACCATACTACCATCAACACCAGCTTCTAAATATCAATTTGAATTTCTTAACCAACAGAAAACACCAACATCATTTTTGAGTCTCTTAACCAACAGAGAACACCAACATCATTTTTGAGTCTCTTAACCAACAGAGAACACCAACAACATCTTGAGTCTCTTAACCAACAGAGAACACCAACAATTTCACAATCTACTCTGTTGAGATTATCTATAGTTGGCATAGAAGTACGCATGAATGCCTGGAGAGATACTTGCACTTTTGAAGATATATGCTTTACTCCAAACACACTTACGTGGAAAATTAATTGGAGGTATTTGTTGTTCAAGAAGCCATTGATGCTCTACTTTTGTTGTGTGTCTGCTACTTGAGTCGTCGTGTACAAGGTGCCATCTCCATCTTCTAGAGTTTACATTCGAAACAGAATCGCCAACCAGCAGCTCAATCCCAGTTTCAGGATACCAGTGATTTAATGACAATAATTTGTACTTCGTTTGTATATTTTTGTCCTTGACAAAAAATAACCCAATTTTTTTAAAACTTACTGGCAGAGGAGATTTGGTACAAATCGTCAGCTGAGAAGTATATTATATGTGCATAAATTTGCCATAGTTTTATTTTTCCATAGTAATTTAAACAAAAATTATACATGGATTTAGGTTTGATAGTTAGTTGAGAGATTTCGTCGAGTTAATTTGTCTTCTTGCATGGTTTTGATGATTTCTCCACTGTCGTGGAAAAGAAACAAATGAAAACACAAAGTTGGGCGTCATGACTATGTGAAAGGCGTTTTTTGTTGTTTTTTTAACGATAGGTGAAACGGCAACTAAAAGTTGGAGTGAGAGATTTTCCTTCCATAGTATATGCAGTGTTAGTTGTTATAAGTCGATAATGTTAGAGGTTATATTTGTAACGGCAGAGTTAGAACAAATTTGGCGACAAATAAAAAATTCAAGTTTTTTTATAGTAGTTAGATTGTACAGTAAACCCTTTATTATTCCATCATGCCATATCCGTTTAGTGTAGTTTACCCCATTTTATGTCTGCCACTTACAAGAGCTGTGGTGCCGACGAATTTCAAACTTTAGACGTGAGTTAATATACTACAATTTCACCTTTATGTTAGTAATAAGTCTTAGATTTTCATTCAAAAACAATGTTATTTTCGAATTCAATTCAAATTATTTGTATCTTCTTATAAATCTTAGAAAGCTAGCTAGAATTATTTGTATCTTCTTATAAATCTAAGAAAGCTAGATAGAAATCTCTTCCCGTTTTGAAGATTCAATAGTTAAATTCGCTCTGTCTAAGAAAAATAGGAAAATAACCCACAAAGATTACTTACTAAACTTCACTATTTAATCCAACGTGGCAACAACAACACTGCTAATAGGGATACCAATTCACTTAAGGTGCAGCAAAATCTATATAAGACAAGACATCACTCAGCAATGGATCGGTACCTACCTATGGTGTGGATGGTAGTTGCCCACTGAGCCCAGCCAGCTCCCAAGCTTAAAAGTTCGTAAAAATTAGCCCCTAAGCTCATTTATCCTTAACTGCTCCAAAATAAGATTTTACCTGCCCATAATAAGATTTCTAGCTCCACCGATGTTGATACCCCACGTAAACTGGTATTCCGTGCAAATAATACCCATTAGCAACCATGCTCGACAAGCCATCCACAGATTCCAAACCATGTTCGACTTTCTCTAATTTGACGATCAGTAGTGCTGGACAGATTGTCTAAATGAAGTTCCTAAAAACCGAGTTGACACATAAAGGATGGGGTCCACCTCTCCAGAAAAACAGTGGTCCCGTTTTGGGTTTTGTTTGAATCTACACGGTTTTGGTGTAGTTTAATTGGACGATCTATCCAGAATTTTTGTTTCACGATTGGCCAATTACAATGTCCAATGAAATACGTAGCTAGCTAGTAGAGCATGTTGATGACTCAAAAAGCACTACCAAGAATCTCAATAAGTCTAGGGGTTCCATCAAAAATACAGAAAGATGTCTACTGAGTAGTGATAGTATAGTCGCTAGGTGCTCGTTAGTGCATAGAGCCGTAAACAATAATAAAGTGGTCCAACGGGAATCAAATAATTATCATTACGCCTAAAATTTGTAACGGAAATTGTAACGTTCTAAATCTCATTACCGTTAATGCTGACTCAAGAAATAGCCGTTCTGTAACATCTGGTAACGGCTAGTTTCCTTTTTCTATCCCTCTTGAATTGAATTAAACCATTCTCTCTTTCCCAATATATAAGAAAGAAACCCCATCTGAGTCTATCTCGCTCTAACCTAAATCCCACTTCTTTCTCTGATGTTTCATCTTCCTCAAATCTCTTCTCCTCCTCCTTAAGATTTGTAGTTTTTTTTTTTATCTTCAACTTACAGAGTGAAAGAAAGAAGGAAACTTTGTTTAGTTCATCAAATCAAAAGGTTCTGATTAGTGCTCTGCTAATTTATAACAATCAATCTCAGAAAGAAAGAAAGGAAACTTTGTTTAGTTCATCAAATTAAAAGGTTCTGATTAGTGCTCTGCTAATTTATAACAATCAATCTCAGAATTCGATTAGTTCTACTAGTTTATTCTTATATTTTATCAATATATTCTTCTTCTTCTCCTCCAAGAACGTGGTTGAAGATTTATTTTTATCTATCTCAGATATATCTCTCTGTAAAAAAAAGTAAGTATTTTTATCCAATTTGGGAATGAGGGTTTTTATTTTTACTCTCGGGGTTGGTTTTTAGTAGCTTCAATTCTTGATTTCTTGTTTTCACATTTTCCACATTGAGAATTAGGGGTTTCATTGAGTTCAACTGTTAATTTGGAAATTAGGTCATAATTTATCTGTTCTGATAATTAGTTTTGATTTAGTTGTTTGAATTCTTGATAATAGGTTTCATCTGGGTTTATTGAATAATTTCCCCAAATTGAGTTGAACTGTTAATCTGGAAATCAGGCAATTTATCTGTTTTCATAATTAGTTTGATCTAGTTGTTTGAATTCTTGATAATAGGTTTATAGAATTTTTTTCCCCAAATTGAAAATTAGGGTTTGAATTCAGTTCTATTGTGAATTACTTTTAAATTGATCAGGAAAGTGTTTTCTGTGTTATATACTACCTCATCCAAATTGGGAATGAGGGTTTCAATTCTTGTATTTGGGTTTTTTTAGTTGGTTCTGTATTGGGTCTAATTCCAACTATGGTTGATTCTTGATGAACAGGTACTGTGATCTTCCATATTCTTATTCAAAATGAATGATCTTATGACCAAATCATTCACAAACTATGTGGATTTAAAGAAAGAAGCATTGAAAGATTTAGAAGCTGGTCCTGATTTTGATAGTGTTGAGATGACTGGAAATCCTCAAACGGATCCTAACTTTAATGAGTTCTTAGCCGAAGCAGAGAAAGTGAAAGAGGAGATGTCATTGATTAGAGACATATTGGGTACAATTCAGGAAGCTCATGAAGAGAGCAAATCTTTGCACAAATCTGATTCTCTCAAAGCAGTACGACATCGAATCAATTCTGATATCTTGAGTGTTTTGAAGAAGGCGAAAATCATAAGGTCTCGCATTGAGGATTTGGACAGGGCGACCGTTGCTAATCGAAGGTTGTCGGGTTATGCCGCTGGAACACCTCTTGATAGAGCAAGAACTTCAGTTACAAATGGGCTTCGACAGAAGTTGAAAGCACTGATGATGGATTTTCAGGATTTAAGGCAGAAGATAATGGCTGAGCACAAAGATACAGTTGGGAGACGGTATTTTACAGTTACCGGAGAGTACCCAGAGGAGGAAGTGATTGAGAAGATCATATCTAATAATGGTGGAGAGGATTTTCTGCAGAAAGCAGTTCAGGAGCATGGAAAAGGGAAAGTCCTTGAAACTGTTGTGGAGATTAAGGATAGGCATGAGGCTGCCAAGGAGATTGAAAAAAGTTTACTAGAGCTTCACCAAGTGTTCTTGGATATGGCAGTGATGGTGGAAGCTCAAGGTGACCAGATTGACAACATTGAGCATCATGTTACGAATGCAGCTCAATACGTGAAGGACGGCAGCAAAAACCTTCACAGTGCAAAGGGTTATCAGAAAAGCAGCAGGAGGTGTATGTGTATTGGTTTGATATTACTTCTCATTCTCATCTTGGTGATTGTTATCCCCATTGCCACCAGTTTCAAGAGCTCCTAATCTACTTGTACTGCTGTACGAATGTAGAGACAAGAAGATGTGTGTTGTTTTATGTATGTTTCTTTTCCAGTAATTCAGTTTCTTGTTTTCCTGCTTAGTTTGGAGTTGTGCTCAAGCTCCTTACAGGAAAAGAATAGAAGTGTTCTTTTGAATCTTTGTTCTGAGGCATTGTATCAACTTGAATTAATGAATGTCATTCAATTTGTTCTTTCTTACATTCTTATTCTTAGCTATCAAATCATAAAACATCTCTAATTTTTTCCTGTTTCGTGCATCGGTTTGCTGAAGTAGTGGTTTTGGAGTGAGGATTGCTTTCAATCAGTATGTGTGCCTTGTAGATATTGGATAGCTTGTGAATGCTGGAGTAAGTCTAATGAGAGAAATAGTGTTTTCCCTTTTAGTAGGAACTCCGGAAATACTGGCACCAGTAAGTAGCTCGTTCGAGTATCATTCAAATCAACCAGCAACGTGTGAGCCTCTAAAGCATAGCAAGGGGGTTCAACAACTTCTCCGTAAGGATTACAGGATAACTTATAAGAATATCAGTCCACTTAGACATAACTTGATTCAACCTTATTTATGAACCTGTTGGTGAAATATTCAATTGGCAAAATAAATGAACCTGTCAATTGCTTCACTGGACTACTCTCTCTGTCTCTCTCATGATAATTATTTTTTTTGTAAAAACAACAAAGCAAAAAAAAAGGAGAAAAAAAAAGGAAAAAAGAAAAACTTGAAACAGGAGAGCTAGACTCACAGATGAGAATAGTAGTGCAAGGAGGAGTAGATAACCACCATTAGAGAGATGTGAATTGATAGATTTATATGCTAATTTTCTGATCTAGAGGATTCGCTACCTGATTCTCTAAGAATAAGAAGGTGAGTTATTGTTGTAAATGTTTACCGCAGACTGCGCATTCCCCTTGAGTATAGTCCATGTATGGCACCCAGATGTTGCGCCAACTTCTCTCCAAGCAGGAAAGCTTCAGCTTTTACTCCAGTGGCACTCTGAGTAGCTATGACATTCAACTGCGCAATACTTTCATCTGTTATTTGTTGTAGCACAAAGTTGGAATTATTCATGAACCTGTTGGAGTTGGTGAAACTACTCATTGACAAAATATGAACCTGCCAATTGCTTCAGTGGACTACTCTATTTCTGTCTCTGATGATCAAGTAAAAATCTGTTGTGAAGGGCTGACGGTGCAGCTAGGGGAAACCCAGGCACTACAGGTACTGATATGGTTTTTAGGAACCGCCAAATCTGCTCGGACTTCACGGCAAAAATCATGGCTATTCATCCTTGTGGTAAATTTGGCTGTCAGAATGATTGGACAAATCAATGAGATGCTTCAGATTCCTAAGCAAATGTTCAGATGTTTAAACACAACTGTATCCCTTGGCCAATGGAGCAAAGATAGAATCTCATAACAGAGAAAACAGTTTTTTCGAGTAAATTAGGGTGCTAATTTAGCTTTAGGAGATATAGTATACTACCTCTGTCCCAAAAAAAGTGATTCTTTCATTTTTTTTATTTTTTCTCTAAAAATAAGCGAAGTTAAAAAAGTGAAGTATTTTTTTTTTTTTGGAACGGACAGAGTATTACTTTTCACAGGTAAACCCAAGTATTCAATAGAGATTTACAGCACAAAATCTTGCCATTTGTTTTAGGAGTAAGTGAATGCACAGTACAACTTTCCAAACTACAAAAATATCTAGTAGTCCTAAAATTCCACAATCATCAGTTAATAGTAGTTTCCTAGGAATATCTAAAGGCCCATATTTCAAGAGGTCGTAGTAAGCTGAAGTTTTATTACTCCCTAGGGCTGATTCTATAGAACTCATGTGCTTTAGCACACGATCTGAAAAGAGAACTGAAGAAAGAAAGAAAGAAAGAAAGAAGAAAGAAAGAAAGGGGTTTCTCTAGTAAGGTAAGAACTCTCTTTCTCAGTTGCTAGTGAAATTAGGGTTTATCTTCTCTTTGTAGATCTTGTACAAGGATCCTATCTTTTTGTGTTTTTTGATTGAATTTAAGGTAATTCTTTTGTTTCATGTCATGTCTACAAATCTTATCCCATTTGAAAACCTAAATACTATTGGAAATGAGGTTGTTTCTAGTGAATCTTCAGTTAATGTTGGTGTTTCTGTAGTTGAAACCCAATCTGATCAAGTTAAGGTATCTGTAGGGGAATTAGGTAATACTGTTGAGAGAAGTACTTCTGATCTTGTTGTGGAAGAGAATTTTAATGAAGGCGCAGTTGAGTTTAAAGATAGAGGAAGGAGAATTGGAATTCAAGTAAGGAAGACAGAGTTGTCGTCGATAATTAAGGAGATATTGATTGAGCAAGTTGTGGGTATGGAGAAACAAGAGGAGGAGGGCGTTGAGCAAGTAGTTGTAACAGTGGGTGGAAACTCTGAAGCTGTTTTACATGGGGGAAAAGGTAGCAAGGAAAGTGGTGGATTGGTAGAAGGCGAGAACGAAGAAATGGTTTCCAGTTCTATCCAGGAGAGTCAAAATGATGGGGATAGAGTTTCAGTGGAGGTAGAGCCAGATTCTGCAGGAGTAACTGAGTCTGTGGGTCATTTGCTAGATGGGAATTTGAAATCGGAGGTTCAGGTAACAGGGGTTGTTAATTCTGTAGAAGATGAAGAGCGTAAAAGTGTCCAGGTAAATGGGAATCTCAGTTGCGCAAATAATGATTCTTTGGAAGCTGATAAGACAGAGAATATTGCAAAGGTAAGTAAAACTGTCAGAATTGATTCACACACTGTATCTGAGAATCTTGATGAGGGGATTCGTGCTACAATGGATTCTAGTTCGATAGAAATCACTGAATCAACGGCTGAGCAAGTTCGAGTTGTTGAGGGAGGTGAAGTCGCATTGATGGACTGTGAGGAGCTTTTTGAAGAGAAAGAAGTAGTTTCTATAACCAATGCTTTCGCAGGAAATCCATCTTCATTGGAAAATGATCAGAGTGTTGAAGCTCAGGCAGTTGGTGGCATAGAATCTCAGAGTGATGTGGCGTTGGCGGATGGGAATCTGACTTCAGATGCTTTCATTACTGAACAAAATGGTTCTGTTGAGGGGCAGCGTACTGGAATTGAGATTGTTGTAGGAGAGGTTTTGATGGTGCAAACTGAACTCCAAATTCAGGAGACCCAAGTTATTGCTGGGGATAAAGATATCACACCTCATAGTACTGCAAATGCAAATCTTTGTCATGAGGATGAAATTTACACGCGGGATGAAAAGCAAGAGATTGTTGCCCTAGTAGACGAGGCGGCTTCTCATCAGGTAGATGGGGTGGCAAAGATGGATTCATGTCCTGCCAATGAGAACCTGGATGATGGGGTACATGCTACTGAAGATCCAAGCTCACTTCCTGGTGAGTCTAAACACACAGGTGCGTGTATGCTCTCTTTACAATTGGTATCATCCTGAGTTAAACATTTAAATTTATCCGTTGACACATAGTTGGGTTTGCATACAGATTCGGGGCGCGTTATTGAAAACCATGTTTTGAGAGATGAAATACTGCCAGATGCGTCTCAAGAAAATGGAGCTGAAATTAATGAGATGCATGATGATGTGGATTTTTCTGTGTTGGTTTTAGATGAAGAACTAACTAATGATAACATGGATGTTGACAACTTTGAAGGTGACAATATCGAGATTGGAGATAATTTTGCAGGCTCTGAACAGAGAAAGAGCATGAGGCAACAACTTGTAAAAACAGAGCCCTTAAAGCCTGAGCCTACTGCAAGGTACGAACTGATACCAGGAAAAGAAGGTGAATTCTCTATTTCCGACTTAGTATGGGGTAAAGTGAGGAGTCATCCTTGGTGGCCTGGACAGATATTTGATCCATCTGATGCCTCAGAACAGGCTATGAAATATTATAAGAAGGACAGCTTTTTGGTAGCATATTTCGGGGATCAATCATTTGCTTGGAATGAGGCATCCGCGATGAAGTCCTTCTGTACACACTTCTCACAGATGGAGAGACAAAACAGTACCGAAGCATTTCGTGTTGCTATCGATAGTGCCTTGGATGAGATTCATAGAAGGGTAGAATATGGGATGTCGTGCTCCTCCACGCCAGAAGATATCTGTAGAGAGGTGAAATATCAGAGTATAAAAAATCCTGGAATACGGGAAGAAGCTAGGACAAGAGATGTGTTGGACAAAAATCTGAGTGGGATCTCTTTTCAACCGGTTCACTTTGTCCGTTATATCAAAGAATTAGCACTTAACCCATGTGGTGGCGGTGATAGACTTGAGCTTGTAATAGCTCGGGCTCAGTTACTGGCTTTCTATCGTACGAAGGGAATCTGTCGACTGCCTGAATTTCATGTGTTTGAAGATGGTTTGTTGGAAAGTGATGATTTTGTAATCTCAGGGGAGGAAGAGAGAGCTGAAAAGTTGGTTAAGGTTGAGCAGAGGATAACGCCAACACAATTTCGTAAACGCAAACTCAATCCAGAGGATAATGCACATCCTAATAACAGGAAAGAGAAAAGCTTGTCAGATTTGATGACCATGAAGAAGCCTGATTTTGACGAACATAATCATGCTGATGTTGATTCTACTGCTCCACAATCTTTTAAGGTTGGAGAATGCATACGTAGAATCGCGAGCCAACTTACTGGTGGCCCTCCAATCCTCAAAGGTGGTAGTGAAAATCTCCAAGAAAAAGGGGTTACGTTTTTGAAGGAGTACTCTTGCCCAGATATGTTATCAAAACTCCGTTTGGCTGCAAGAGATCCCGGGAAGGGTCACAATATTTTAACTGTTATTGGTGGTTTCTTTTCTGAGTTTCGGAATTCTAGTAGCCTTAGTTGTGCTGGTTCAGGGAAACAACGCAAGAAATCTGAACAAATGGTTGGTTCAGCTGAGACATTCGACTTCGAAGATACAAATGATTCTTATTGGACTGACAGGATTGTCCAAAACACTTCAGATGAACAAACAGCAGAGAAGAATTCAGAGGGGAAAGAAGAAACTGATCTTGAAGCTAACCCAACACAGAAGGATAATGTTTGTCAGGCACCCGGAGATTCTCTTCAGCTGGCCGTATCTAAAGAGCTACATGCTGATGGAGTTATAGAACCGACTCTATCAATACGCAAGAGCAGGAAGAGGAAAGAAAATAGTGATCAGGAAAACCCTCTTCGCAGTAGTGATCCTGGTCTATCGACCAAGAAACCGTCGTCAGGCAGGTCTCGGAAGAAGAAGGAACCGCCTTTGGCTCCAACCGACAACAATGTGAATCAGCTGGCTGATGTTCTGGAAAAGAAAGGCCCAACCGCATTGCTACTGAAATTTACTGAACCATGTCCGGTCCCTTCAGTGACAAATCTGAATAAGATATTTCGTCGTTTTGGGCCTCTGAAGGAATCGGAAACAGAAGTGGTGAAGGACACCAACAGTGCCATAGTGGTTTTCAAGACGTACAATGATGCAGAAGTAGCTCTCAGTAGTGCTGGGAAATTCAGCATTTTTGGGCCAGTAGTTGTCAGCTACCAGCTAAGTTGCTTTCCGCTACCCCCACCTAAAGTATCTGTTGGTGACCCAACACAAGGTGTTGATGATGTAGAAAATGGCAAATTTGAGACACCAACTGCTAAAACCAGTTTAGTTGTTGGGATATGATTATTTTTCCTGTCTAGAAAGTCTGAAATGTTTTTTTTTTTCTGCCCGGAGAGGCAAAGAGGGTTTGAATATTATTGTTCATTAATGCCTGCAGTTGAAGGAGGAAGGACAAAGAACAAAAATGGTTTCTGTTGTACTTAGGGTAGCTTCCCAGGACTCTCAAAAATGTCGCAAACTCCTACAAATGAAAATTTTACATCAATTTTCCAGCCAACTCTCACGTCAAAACCTAGGTTATTGATGATGAAACAATAGTGCCCAGGAGCATTTCGAGAGTTGGGATCAGCCATTGATGCTTCAAAATCCACTAGACAGATGATTGTCTGTTCTGTGTTGCTGTATACATCAAATTTATAATATAAATTGAGATTTCTGGAATCACTTTTGAGATCGTTACTACTGTCATCAGAAGTGCCCATGGGCTATTTATGTCGCGGGGACGGCTTTCAATCCGGAAAGGCCAAAAAAATACGAAGTCAACTACTGTACTTGGTTCTTAAACAAACCATTTGTGATTGAACAAATCAATGACTCTTATGTAGAAATATCTTAGTGATGAACTTTATGAGTGAATCAACCTACAAAATCCCCAGAATAACTTCTATTTCTACAATAGATCTCAGAAACAAATAGATACTAACCCTAACACTAAAAGTTTATAAAAATCTCTCATTCATCTAGTTCACTGGATCCTTTATCCATGTGCCTTTTTTTATAAACAAGAAAGGCCTGAAAGAATGCAAAAAAATCGGAAAAAAATATAAAAAACTGAAAAAAAATCCGGGTCGCCAGTAGCTCAAAATCCAGATAGACTTGATCAAAATCTGAGCCGTCTTTGCAGCACATCACAGCGGTCTACAAATCCTGTCAATAGTGTGAGAATAGTGTCAAGGAATCACTCCTCTTCAGAAGATTGAATATTCTACAAATAAAAGAAATAGGAAGAATAGAAATCAAAACTATGGTTACCACTTTTTACACATTACATACCTCATACTCATTCAGGCTGTACCGTTGTCTGTAGGGTAGCTACCTAGGACTCTCAAAAATGTTGCAAACTCCTACAAATGAAAATTTAACATCAATTTTCAAGCGAACTCTCCCATCAAAACAATTTGTTGATGAGGAAACAATACCTTTAGATGCCCAAGGGCATTTTGAGAGTTGGGATCAGCCATTGATGCTTCAAAATCCACATAGAAAAGATAGTCAAAGTACCTATATATAAGGATAGAGTAAGAAAACAATGATTGAACAAAGGAAAACATTTTCTGTGTTACTAACTATGGCAAGAATGATTCGATTGATGCATTAAATGATAATTATAAATTGAGATTTCTGGGGTTACTTTTGGGATCCGTTACTACTGTCATCAGAAGTGCGCATGGGCTGTTTACGTCGCGGCCTGCTTTCAATCTGGAAAGACCAAAACGTATCGACAGGTATCATCAAAGAAAACACAGGGACACATCTTAGGCCACATTTGTAAAGTCAAACCAGATTAGGAAAGAACAGTTGATTCAGCGTACCTTTGTAAGGTTGATTTGACGCATTGCAAAAACAGCAAGTGCTTTGAAAAGCATGCCAGGACCTTCTTCTAGAGAGAAAACGATACTAGTCTGAGGAAATAAAAATAACATCTATCAGTGTTAACAGAGTTGATGAATATGCTAGACGATAAGGTCTCAGATTGCAGAAACAATGCCCCGAATCTGAATAGATGATAATTGAGTAATTTAATCGATAATCTTTTTTAGATGGTCATTCCATCTGTAATAGCTTACCTTGAAAGGCCTGTCAACACCAGGTATAATGGGTTCTCTCGCCAGCATCAGAAACCTAGTAATATTATCTGTATCATCCTTACATGGAGATTGTAGCAGAATGGGTCAATAGCCTCACGTAACTATCAACAGCGCGCAAAGAATAACAAGAAAATACCTGAATATTCTCCCTAAGGATGTTTAGACCGTATATTTTTGCAGCACCTTCACTAGCGACTGCCCCCACATCTCGAAATTTATTAGCAGCAACAAACTAAAAACGAAAAATTAGCAATTAGCAGGGGCCAAGCAAACATGGATGGTGTTCCATATGTGATTCTCATCCAAACAAGCGACTACTACAAGACATTGAACCAGATAGAGACACAATTTAAACCTACTTGTGCAGCACCAGCAGTATCATCCACCGCTTCTCTGGCCACTCCCAACTTTGTTAGTGTGTTCTCACATTGAGCAAGAGCCTGAAATATCAAAGAGAATGTTGAGAACGCGAACATGTACAATATCATTTTATACTAGCAAACGATATTGGAAGATAGGCCTACTTGTGGATGGCTAAGAACTCTGCTCAGATTTCCTATTTCAACGCCATAATTAGCCAGTAAACAATGCCTTATTGAAAGTCTAACTTCCCCAACAATGTGCAAGTTATGTCGAAGTAAGAGGTCGTAATTCCGATGAATACTCCCCCCTAGAGAATTCTCTATTGGCAAAACTGCCCTATCAACGATCCACCTCTCAACAGCCTGCAAGAACAAACATTTCTTATGATTAACTTGAAGAAGACCAACAAAAAGAAACAGCTAGGAGACTTCTTCGGATCCAGATGCACGATAACTCACATTCGGATGGATAAGTTTACCAATTTCAGAATATCAAAGAATTTCGAGACGACTCAATGTCTGAAATGTATCTAGAAAATTAGCTGTTCGGGCAATAATCAGGTTGCGCCATAGTGTACTGTTCAGCTCAATGAGTGAAACACTGTATGTGTTCGAATCAGGAATAACTCAAGCAGACAATAATGATGAAAATGTTAATCAAAACTGGATATAGTGCAAAAAGATGACTGTTTTAAGCAATTTGTAAAAATCATAAACCCTCGAATGATCTCCTTTAGCCATAGATAGGTATAAATTTGGTGCAATAATAAAGAGGTTGTGATACATAACATCTTAACTTCCCTGATAAGAGAAAGATTGTTTAACTTGTCGCGGCACAATGATGTTCTCATTTTCAGCTCAAAAGTAATTTTAATCATGTAAATGTTAGTCTCTGCTCTGTTATGTAGAGCCGCTTAGGCGAAACCCTAAATGTGCATTTAAAGGTGCTTTAACTTTTATAGCATTTGTAATATTATTCCAACATCCGTAAAAGAAAATTTTAATCTAAAACATGAACTTCTATGTAAAAGTGCCTATTACTCCGGTTTAACCGCTCTTGAAATATCCTTTTATCAGCAGAGTACACTTGCTACGTGTTTTAGTATGTTCACTGAAGATGAAAACTCCGACAATTAGTCCAAATCTTTCGCAACTTTGTCAGAACCATAGATTTACCAGATATGAGTGCTCATAGCACCGGTTTAAACGCCTAACGGTTTACATATTAAGTTGTGGATAATAAATACATTAGACAGCACCGTAAACATCGTGTCAAAAGCCAGTTATGGATAAAAAAACAACAACAGCTACAATCAATATTTCCGAAATTAGAAAAACGTGAATATAATTTATGTGTACGTTGTCACAGGGTGAAGACAGATATTGAAAAAATTACAAGCACAAATTAACATAATAAATGTTCTAAGACATTTTAGTTTGATAGGCATGTTGATTTAACCTAATCATAATGACAATAAATACTCTCCATGACATTGATCTGATTGCATAATTGGAAAGTGAGTTGCTCTACCACTATGTTATCTTAATGTTATCCACATTCTACCCAAAATGTTTATCCTACTATGGTACTTGTTCATATGCATGCATCCCAATCTTCTAGTGTCACATTCAAAATTCTAGATTTACAACCATAAGTTCCTGCTTTAGGTTCAATGCTGGAACTGATTGACTTATCAAAGGCACAATTTCACAGTCACCATGTTATAGCTACTTACTTCCTAACATGCATTAGTGAAAAGACTAAAATTGAAGTATCAACACTAGGAAAGAATAAAAAATTTACATTAAAAGCAACATCAAATTGTTCACAAGGAACCGCTTCGCAATTCGGATACGCCTTTCCTGCAGCCAATTCACTATATGCCCCAGGAACTCCCTGTATAATAAAAACCCCAACATAACCAATAGTAACAGAAAGAAATCAAAAAAACAAAATTTGAAATCATCCAAACCTGATAAGCAACCCTTAGACGAGCCCCATTAGCAGATGGATTCAAATCATTAATAGATAATGGTTCTGGAAAAAACCCAATAAACATATTTTTATATCAAAATCAAACCAAAAAAAAGGGTTATTTTTTAAAAAAATAATAATTGAACAAAATATTACTTGGGAGAGATTGAGAATCTTCAAAAATCCTCTGTAACTCTAAATCCTGAGCCCTTTTCTTATCCTCACCACCTAATTCACTACTACTCTTATTAGTATCATCCTGAATTGAAGCTTTAACAGAAACCAATTTAGATTTTTTCAATGAAGAACAAGAATTAATAAAATAGTTTCTTCTTCTAGTTATTTGATTGAGACGTGAGATTTTAGAAATGGGTTTTTCAGATAGTGAAGTTCTATTCACTGTCGTTGTTGTCGTCGTCGTCGCCATTTTTACAGTTTAAAGATCTGAAGGACTAGGGAGAAAGAAAGAAACCGTGTGAGGTCTATCAAGAGAGAGATTCTCAAATTTACACAGTAAAAATCTTCGGTTTTCTTATTTTTAGGTAGTCAATGTCGGACCCACTTTGTTTAGCACATGTGGAAATGAAGATGTATTTAAGTAGTGTTAATTCTTGTAGGGTCTTGGGAGCTTGGAAATGATATTCTAGGATAATACTATATCTTAAGATAATGCTTCCTCAATTTTTAAAAAAATATTATTATCATTTTTTTTAATTTAGTCTGTTTTATTTTAAAATAAAAAGAACGAAAGTAACACATTTATAAAAATAATGGGAGTATATATTAATTTAATTTGTTATAACTTTATGATCGATCAGTTTTGATATTCCTTCGTTTCTGGAAAAGAGTTACTATCACTTTTTTAATTTGATCTATTTCTAAGCTAAAATGAAAAAATGATAGTAACATTTTTCCAAAAACAAAGATGATATTATTTATCTAAAATTTTACCAATCTTTGGACTAAGTCAATTTGTATTAGTAGAAAAAAACATCAAAAATATTTTAAAAAAAAAATTAAACAGTGGAGTTGGCGGTTCTATCCAGGTTAGAAAATAGAAAGGACAGGTTTTTAGGTGAATATAATCCTAGCTAGCAAGAATTATATTCAGAATTCTAATCAAATCTCAAAATGAACACAGCCCTAGTTACAGTCGAGATACCTGATCCAATAGATTTTAATCAGATCAACAGAAAAAAAAAAAGTATTATATAAAGAAATGAAAATCAAATTAATTGAATATAAAAACAGACGAAGTATCTTCGAGCTAAACACACTTAAAAAAAGAAAAACAAATAATAACATTAGAAGAATCAGATGATTGATGAGTTTAATTACAAACAGCAGGAGTGAACAAAGTCCATTTTGATCTTGAAGTGTATATAAATTGTTTATGCCAAAAAATCCTTTCGACTAAACAACCAATCAAATTCTTGGATACAATTTACATAACTAAGATCGAGTAATAAAGAAAAATCATTTTATTCATTTCATAAAATTATTTATGAACAATACCATTCATCACCCAGGTTTTGCAATTTTTGGGTTTATAATCCTTACACTTTTCAATTTAAATACAAAAATCCTTACATAATACTACTATATTCCATAGATTCATACCTAAAAATATTTTCTCTCTCTTTCTCTAACTCTCCTCCTATCTCTTTTTTCCGTCCCCCTCTTTGTTGTTTGATTTCTTCTATTTATAGATCTATTTTTCTGGGTCGCTCTTTATGCAACGTGTCATTTTCTACTGCCTGGTCATCGTTCTGGATCAATTCTTCTTTGGGTCGATCCATCTTGTTTCGATGTATCTATCGTTCTTGTATTTTGTCTGTTACTTGGTGCGATCATATAGATGACAGATCACTCCTAATTACTTCTTGATTCGATGCTTTATATGTCCGACACGTTTTTCCTTATCTTCAAAGACTTCTGTGATTTCGATTATTAAAATAATAGAGTAATTATTACAATTCACTTTCTCGATCATCAAAATACT
>JAJJMC010013921.1:95888-114891 GCA_023531435.1 Papaver californicum | reverse complement strand
TTAACTTGATCTTCTTCCACGTGTCATGCTTCTTTAATTTACTAACATAAATCTGACTGTTTTCTACTCCAAACATTTTCAGGTTTTGGTGAAGGATCCCCTCGAAGACACTTCTACTTACATAGATTTTAAGGCAAGGCATCCTTGGATTATTAAGAAAATTGAAATTATTAGAGAGATAAGATTACCTGAATGATGAGCAGCGATTTGATATTTATGTTCGATAAAATCTTGAACTTTAACGCTGTATTGATTATGTTCAGGTATTAAATATTTTTATTCCTGATAAAGATGAGTAAGTTATAGTCTATTTAAAGGTTAAAAATCCAGTATCGTAATTTAGTTCAAGTGGGGTCTATTTTAATTGGAAATGGACCAACGACCAAGACATGTTGATCTATAGATCTATATGGTCGCCATAATTTAGCCAAATTTCATCGTTTAAGGTTTTAAACATGCGTTTTTGTTATTTTATTAATAACTTCTTCGTTAAGAGTCCGTTTGGGTCGCCGTTTGCAGTAAATAGTTTTAATTTAAGAGTAGTTTCATTATTTCAGGTCCACCAAAATTTGCCGAAAATAGCAAATTAGGGTTTGAGTCGGTTTATTGGGTTTTTCCATCATTTCTTGCTGCGCAAGTTAGAATTTTTCCCAAAATCTATTTAAGAGTCTTCAAGTTATTGTTCTACACAGTTGAACTTGATAAATAAAAATTATTTTCTTAAACTTGTTCAAGTTTAATTGATTATGATTTATAGTCGGAAAACCGAAGTCTAAATAATTATCTTTGTTCATAGTCGGTATTCCTAGGAATATTTTGAAGTCTGAACAAAACATATCTTTTCTTTCTTTTCAATAATATCTGTTGCATCAGTTGGTATCAGAGCAAGGTTGATTCTAGGGTTGATAAGATGTCACCAAGAGTAACAATCGGTCGTGGTCGAGGTTAAGGAGGAGGTCCTGAAGATTTTATTTCATGGAGATGTAGAGAAGAATTCATTGAAGATATTCAATATTTATTAGGTCGATATAACCTTCCGCATGAAGAATAAGAAGATGATAATGCCAACCCTTTTGTTAGAGGACATCGCGAAGGTAGAATAATTCAACGAGAAAATTCTGATCGCTGGAAGGAAGGAATAAAAGTAGAGATCCCAGAATTTTATGGTGGTTTGGAACCAAAAGAGTTTCTCTCTTGGTTGAATACGGTTGAGGAAGTATTGGAATTCAAAGAAGTACCAGATAACAAACGAGTTTCGTTGGTAGTGATTATGTTTCGTGGGAGGGCTAATTCGTGGTGGCAACAACACAAACTGCTACGTAGTCGTAAGGGGAAACAGAAGTTAGTATCATGGGAGAAGTTGAAATAACTACATCGGATTGATGTACCAGCAACTGCAAAACCTACGCAATGGAGTACGTTCTATAGACGATTACACTAGGGAGTTTTATCGACTACTTTCTCTTCATGACTTGTCAGAGTCAGATGACAAAAGGTCGCTCACTATATATGTGGTCTCCCTCAACAATATCAGGAAACACTGAACATGTTTAATTTTTTCTCTATTTCGGATGCACATCATAGAGAAAGGCAAATAGAGAAACAAGTGGGGCGTAGAAGCTCAAATTCGGGTAACAATGTGACAGCATATCCAGCAAGTAACCGTAGTACTTCAACACCTAGTATTGCTACTAAACTTAATTCTGCGTCTACACCAAATAAAACCTCAGTTAACACTTGAGGTAGGTGTAATACGTGCGAGAATCTGGGCACAAAACCAGTGACTGTCACAAAGTAGAACGAGAAACCAAGGTTTTTTTCACCGAGAACGACCGTGAAGAAGATGCATGGGTAACTGATTATGAGGAGGATCCTGAGAATGATTCTTAACCTATCGACGGAGAAGTTGCTGGAGATAAAGGAGTGAAATTTGTGGTAAGAAGAAGTTGTCTCACTCCACATAAAGATAAGGGCGACAGCTGGTTGCGAGAATATTTTTGATGAAGAGGTCGTGAAAAGATTCAAGCTGGAAACCAAGGCACATCCACATCCATACAAGCTATCTTGGCTTAAAAAAGGGAATAAGGTAAAAGTAAACAAATGTTGCTTGATTTCTTTTTATAATTGGTAACAAATATAAAGATAAAATACGATGTGACGTTACTAATATGGATGCTTGTCACTTGTGGTTGAGTCGTCCATGGGAGTTTGAAAGGAAAATTAGTCATGACGGGTATAAGAATACCTACAGTTTTTTATGGAACGACGTACATATAATACTTGTACCCAGTAAAGAGATTGCACCTACACCATCTACAAGAGAAGCTACCAATCTCTTGTCGTTTAAGCAATTTGAATATGAGGTACAAGATTCAGGTGAATTGTATGTCTTGATTGGAAAAGAAGAACAACGGGATGAAAGTAATATCTCAATTGCAGGTCAACCTTTAATTAAAGAATTTATGGATGTTTTTCCTAACGAGTTGCCTGATGAGCTACCACTTCTCCGGGATATTCAGAATCGTATTGATCTAGTTCCTGGATCAAGCTTGCCAAATAAAGCGCATTACAGAATGAGTCCTAAGGAACATGAAGAACTTCATCGTCAAGTGGAAGAGTTGCTACAGAAAGGATTGGTCCGAAAGAGCCTAAGTCCTTGTGCAGTACCAGCCTTGTTGATTCCAAAGGAAGACGGAACGTGGAAGATGTGCGTTGGTAGTCGATCCATCAACAAAATCATAGTCAAATACCGTTTTTCAATTCCCAGATTGGATAACTTGTTAGATCAATTGTATGGAGAAAAGGTGTTTAGAAAAATCAACTTGAAGAGTGGGTACCATCAGACCAGAATACGTGAAGGTGATAAGTGGAAGACTTATTTCAAAACTCGAGAATGATTATATGAGTGGCTTGTTATTCCATTCGGGTTGACCAATGTGCCAAGTATATTCATGCGTATCATGAATCAAGTACTCAGACCCTTTATCGGTACTTTTGTGGTTGTTTATTTCGATGAGATTCTTATTTATAGTGCTAACTTGGACTTGCATGTTCAACATCTTAAAGAAGTGCTTTCAGTTCTACGCAGGGAGAAATTATTTACGGCCATTAAGAAGTGTTCGTTCATGACAGACCGAGTTCTATTTCTCGGTTATGTTGTGACCAAGGATGGAATCAAGGTAGATGATTCCAAGGTTGAAGTCATAGGAAATTGGACTACACCTACTATATTATACGAGGTGAGGAGTTTCCATCGTTTCGTTTCTTTTTACCGTGTTTTATTCCCCACTTCAGCACCATTATGAAACCCATTACAGAATGCATGAAAGGAGGAAAGTTTTCATGGTCTGAGGAAGCTGACGAAGCCTTTGAAGTTTTCAAGACAAAGCTGATAACTGCATCACTGTTGGTGTTACCTGATTTCAGCAAGTCGTTTGAACTACACTGTGATGCATCGAAGGTGGGAATTGGAGCCGTTTTGAGTCAAGAAGGACGACCTATAGCTTATTTCATTGAGAAGTTGAATGGAGCTAATCTCAACTATAGTACTTATAATGTGGAGTTTTATGTTATAGTTCAAGCCTTGAAGCATTGGCGTCACTATCTAATTCATAACGAGTTCATTACGTTTTCTGATCATGATTCTTTGAAGAACATCAAGAGTCAAGATAAGCTTTCTTCTAGACATGATAAGTGGGTTGGTTATTTGCAAGAATTCACTTTTGTACTGAAGCATAAAGATGGATCGTAGAATCAAGTTAATGATGCCTTAAGCCGAAGGAGTATGATACTCAACACCATGCGAACTGAGGTAATGGATTTTAATTCATAGTATAATCATATTCTAACCAATCCAAACTTTACAGAGATTGTGGATGATATCATCTCGGGCAAACGAAGTGATTACCTTATGCATGAAGGATTTCTCTTCAAAGGTAATAAATAGTGTATCCCTGATTCTAGCCTCCGATTGAAGATTATTAAAGAGTTATATGACGAGGGGCGGATGGGAAGGGATAAGACTTTCCAACTTGTTTCGAAGTCATATTACTGGCCAACAATAAGGCATGAAGTTGCTAGATTCTTGGATAGATGTCGAATCTATCAAGTGTCAAAAGGAAAAACAACTAATACAGGGTTGTATATGCAATTGAACATGGATTTCGTGTTGGGTTTACCTCGAACTCAGATGAGACATGATTCAGTATTTGTAGTTGTTGAACGTTTTTCAAAAATGTCTCATTTTATTGCTTGCAAGAAGACTACTAATGCACTGAAGGTAGCTGAATTGTTCTTCCATGAAGTATATCGTTTACATGAATTGCCATGTTCAATTTTTAGTGATCGAGACACAAGATTCCTTAGTTATTTCTGGAAAACTTTGTGGAAATTAGCTAAAACAAGGCTTAACTTCAGTAGTGCGTATCAACCTCAGAGAGATGGCCAAACAAAAGTTGTGAATCGTTCATTGGGTGATATACTACGGTGTATGGTTGGAGAAAATTTGAAGAGTTGGGATCAGAAACTTTGTCAAACTGAGTTTGCGTTTAATCGTTCAGTAAACCGTAGTCTAAGTATGAGTCTATTCGAGGTTGTTTATGGATACAATCCACGAGCACCGGTAGATTTAGCATCTGATCCTGATCTGAAGAGAATTGAAGTTCGAGCCGAAGACCATATCCAACAGTTACAACAGATTCACAATTTGGCTGAAGAACAGTTTCTTCGAGCCAATGAGAGGTATAAGGAGGCGGCAGATAAAAAACAAAGAGTTGTGGATTTTGAAATAGGGGATTTTGTGTGGGCAATATTGACAAAGGATCGTTTTCCAGTTGGCGAGTATAACAAATTAAAGGCACGCAAGATTGGTCCCTTGGAAATAGTAGCGAAGATTAATTTGAATGCCTACAAGTTAAAGCTTCCGAGTCACATCCGTACTTCTGATGTTTTTAATGTCAAACATTTGGTTTCGTATAATGGTGATACTTCTGATAATGACCAAGAAAATATGAGGGCGAATTTCTCTCAACCCCAGGAGAATGATGCGGATGAGCAAGCTATTTGGAGGCTAAAAACCCGAGTGTCGTAATTTAGCTCAAGAGGGGTCCATTTTGATTGGAAACGGACCCATGATCAAGACATGTTGATATATAGATCTACAGATCCATATGGTCGCCATAATTCAGCCAAATTCTATCGTTTAGGGCTTCAAACAGGCGTTTTTGCTATTTTAGAAAAGTTTTTGTTTCATTAATAACTTCTTCTTACGAGTCTGTTTGGGTCGCCGTTTGTGACAAATAGTTTTACTTTAAGAGTACTTTCATTATTTTAGGTCCACCAAAATTTTTCGAAAATAGCAAATTAGTTTTTGAGTCGGTTTGTTGGGTTTTTTTCATCCTTTCTTGCTGCGCAAGTTAGGGTTTTTCCCAAAGTTTATTTAAGAGTTCTCAAGTTATTATTCTACACAGTTGAATTTGATTAATAAAAGTTATTTTATTAAACTTGTTCAAGTTTAATTGATTATTATTTATAGTCGCGAAACCGATATCTAAATAATTATCACTATTCATAGTCGGTATTCTTAGGAATATTTTGAAGTCTGAACAAAAAACCAATTTTATTTCTTTTCTATAATATCCGCTGCATCAATTCCAGAGATCTGATGTTTGAAATTTTGTATGAGAAGAAAAAATGTTTTTATTTTATTTTGAGAAGATAGAAAAAGAAAATAAAAACGCACGTCAACCTAGAAGAAAATCCCCCAAAATGAGAAAGTCAAGCCACGCCACCTCGGCAGTGGGTTTGACAAGTGGACTAAATAGAATTACTGTTAATTATTATTTTTGGGCGCATTCAAATGCCACCTATAACTCTATTTTCCTTTCCTTTCTTTTCTTAGAGAACATGCAACTTTAGAATGTTGACTATTGTCTATTATAAATTTTCTACCTTTTATTTGCCACATTTTTTTGCCATATCAATTGAAGCTTTTTATGTGTTTTACTCTACCCTTTTTGTAGAACTTGGGTGTTTCTGATTCTCTTGTTGGTGACTATCTACAATTTGTCGTGTTAATACTAAATTTCTTAACCCTTTATGTTTTTCTTTTTTTTTTCCTCTCTTGTGTCGAACATATTTAAAATCATATTAGTAAAGTTATAAAATGTGTGTCTTTTCATTTTCTTTTTGAGTCTATTAGTTTGTTGCTCATTATCTTTTCTTTGGTTTTTTTCATCCATCATCTGCAGTCTATAGCAACCATAACTTTCTATAAAGATTTCTGATGGTTCTTGAATTGTGAATTTAAACTTTGGTTTCAGCATTATCACCTCAATCCCATTCCCCAACTAAAAAGTACAACATGTGGGAGAAATGTGCCCTGTCTCGAGACGTTTTGAACTGTAAAATTCCAAACTGATTCAAAAAATTTGTATTTAATTGACTTAATACTAAAGAGTTTGGAGGGCTAGGCGTATGGATTAGCTTGTAGTTTATTGAATTTCAACACAAATCATCTAACAAGGTAAACCACATTTTCTGAAGCCACATCACTGAGACTGATATTTGCAATGCTAAAAAAGCTTTATTCAGACTAGTTATAATGCCTTCCATTAGAATAACGTGTTATTTTTGATGTTTAATAAACCGTTATATTTATTTCTTCCAGGTTATTAGTACTGTTAGGACATGCAATTGTAGCTTAATTGTTCTAACCAGTACTAACAAGCGTTTCAATGAGAAAGAGTTGAAGGGAGTCTGCATAAGGTCTACTACTGCAATTATTCCATTATCTCAGCCAAGTAGGATCTTTTTTTCTGTTTAGTTGTCCCTAAAGCAAATAAAAGTTTGGTTTTTGTTGTTCAAACGAGTGTTATACATGTTATTAAATGACTTGTAGATTGACAGAATTCAGTGCATCCAGGAGGATCAGACCTCATGATGATAACATAATATAATTTTAAAGTAATGTTTATTAGAATATAATATATCATCTCAGTCAATCATACATGATATTTTTTTACATAAAAAAATATTATTACTAGACAAAACCGTAATGGTTATAAAAGAAAGTAACATGAGTAAACCAAGCGGAGCTCTTATGTGATTAGAGCTGCACAAACCCGATTCAACCTGCCGATCTGATCTGCATTCGTCTAATTTTATCCGACCCGTATCTGGTCCGCCGATGAACAGGTCAGGTATGGATGATTTTTTTAAAACCCGTCTTCTGGTGGGTCGGGTGTGGGTGATAGCTCCTCTCACCCGACCCGACCCGCCCACCCGCCAGGTCCCTTATTTCATTTCAATCAACATTCATTCAATTCAGTCGAAACATCAAACTCATTTCAGAAAACACTCTGCATATGTAATCAATGTCCAGATCAACCCTCCAGGCGTTTCAAGTTTCCTTCCCATTACTCTTTAGTAATCAATGTCCAGTTAAAAATCAGAATCACAATTCAATGTATCCCCAAAAGCTTGTTTTCACGATTTAGATTCATTCAGGGTTAGGGTTCTTCTTTCACGCCCTAAGTTTTTATCCCCCATTTTTCTTTGTTAATCATGGGGTATCTTTATCTCAAATTCAAATTTTGTTCCTAAACCATCTTCCAATCCAACAGAAACTCAAAATTACCTTCTCAATTTCCTCCGTCTCGGTTATCAGGAACACATCTTCCTTCTTGTTTCAGGAAGCAACAACAATTTCTTCTTCCCTGTATCTTCTTTGTCATGTTCTCTGGCCACAAAACCAATCTCTCTCAAATCCATGTTTCTTCTTCCCTGTATCTTCTTTGAGGGTTGCTGATGGTTTTGAGAACATGAGATGAAAAAGATGAAATCAAACTCAACAAATTTTTGGGTTTTTTGATGTGAACTGAAATTAAGGTTAAATCGGTATTAGCTCCATGAGATTTAAGAGATTATTGAGGACGGATTTTAGTTGTGCAAGGAGAAGAGAACAATAAATGGGTTCTGCTGGACTCTTTCTAATGATGGGTTTTGAATCTCCTGCTTTAAGGAAATAGAAGAAGAGATTAGAACTCTTTTTACACTATTAATTGAGGGGAAATTCTTGAGAGTTCGGTGGAGCAATATGAGGTGGTAGAAGGATTTGAAGAAGAAGGTAGTGTTTTTTTGTAGCTGTGAAGCAGACAGATTTGAGGGTTGCTAATGGTTTTGAGAACATGAGATGAAAAGGATGAAATCAAACTCAACAGATTTTTGGGGTTTTTGATGTGAACTGAAATTAAGGTTAAATCGGCATTAGCTTCTTTGTTTCTTATTCACATATCCACTCGAAACCCATCTCACCATCTCTTCCTTTCTTCCCTATTCAGTTCATTTCTTGGTCTGGTTGTTCCATTCTTACGGCAGTAATGTTATAATCTTGGCGGGTGACCCGTACCCACCCGCACCTGACCCGACCCGTTCTATGGCGGGTTGGGTGCGGGTGAATATTTCATTCACCCGCCAACTGGCGGGTCGGGTGCGGGTGGGGTCAAATCCGACCCACCCGACCCGATGTGCAGCCCTATATGTGATAGTGAAAGCTAAATTTAAAAGTACAGTTGTAATACTGCAATATAGATTCTTTATGAACAAAGTTACTTCTCGTATGTAGGCATATATGTTCATTATCTGGCACGTCTTTTCAATCTTCAGTTACCGAGATGTTTAAGTAAACCCCATAGGCGTTGTTGCATATAGGAAACAATCATGTAGAAATCATTATACTTCATTATAAGTAAATATAAGAGAAACCCTAATATAATATATGTTGGGGAAAAGTAAATAATATATGTTATTGTTTGTTGCGGTTTTGTTATACTATCTTACAATGGTTTTTTTTAACTGAGTCGTCATTAACATTGGTGATGGGAGTGAAACCCTAATGTGTTTATAAATTGAGTTTATTTTGTGGATTTTTTTTTTGCAATTTAAGATTAAAACAGTTTATATGCAAAATAAACTAGGGATGAAAGATATACTCACTTATTGATGTACTCTAGCAAATGGTTCATGAATTTATAGAATTTCTTGAACTCGTTGTTATTGATACATCATTTGGGACTCTTATTCTATTAAGTTTTGGCGTAAGAGACGGCCTGCATCTCAATCTTCTTATTTGTTATTTCTTCATATTCCATACAAACATATCCTCTAAACGATCTCTCTCTCCCTCTCTTAACAGAGTCAGACACATCATATTCAAAAATGACCAAACGATCATGTACTCTATCTTTTTCCTTCTTATTTCTTAGTGTTTTTTATTTTTTTTTATTTTTTTTTCTTCAATCTACTTCTTCTGAGTAACTAGGGTTTACCACTATCAAAAGAAAGGCCAACATAAAGCTGGAGAAGAAGGTTAATTTTTATGCCAAAGATGAATGGCATAAGAACAACAAATGTTGCATCTGTTCCAAGGAGTTCAACATATTGTATGATTTCATAGAAGATTTAAAGGATCACATTCATAAGTAAGTAATAATGCATCTGATCTTGAGTAATTATATGCATAAAACTTACAAAAACTCCCAATTTATAAACAAATTAGGGTTTCGAACATAATTATTTTGATTGCCTTAAATATTTTCTTGCAAATTTCACATCATGCAGCTATTCTCACATTTTAGAATAATAACATCATGAAAAAAAAATATATCTGACATTGCATTTGTAGTATCTTAATACATTCGCTTTATATATTAATACGAACTTAAATATAAAAATATTTCTCATATGTTCAATACACAATAGATTATAAATATATTATATGTACTAATTGAATTGAAATAAAAATAATAATATTTAGAATTAATGATAAATATTAATAATAGAGAAAAAAAATGACATTTTTATGTTAACTTTAAAGATGATTCTTAGATGATTATTGAACCAATATATTTCCTTTATCTAGTGGATGATGTTGTTTCGTTAGAAAACAAGTAGATACGATTATCATCTGTTTAATATTGATAGGCAAAAGCTAATGTTTGTTTAGTATTCTCTTTTTATTCTCTTTCTCATTAGGTTATTTGATTTTGAAAAGCAAATGGGTTTATTGAGTTTCATTGTTTCATAGCATTTTTGAATCTTCGGAAAACTCGTTTTATATATTCATTTCGACCGTATATGGAAAAAAGTACAACATGGAAATTCAGAGAAAGATTAGAATTTTGTTATATGTTATTTTCCCTTCCAGTTTGGAATGAGGGATTTATCTCTTTATATTCAATAATTTTCATTATAAGGATGTAGGTGCTGACTTGAGGTTAATAAAAAAGGGGCAGGTAAAGCAAAGGTGTGAGAAAGGAGTGACATGTTTCTTTCATAATATAATCTGTTTGTACTTGTTTGTTAACAAAGTCATCATTAACACGCTAGGGAGGGTGTCAGATCCTCTCTCAAGAAGTGTGTATATTGACAAATTGTTTCCCTCTTTATTATGGGAGACCATAGTGCTGCCTCTACCAAGGTTTCCGCACCTCTTTACTTTACTTGAACGACTAGATTGAATAGACTTGTTCAGAATTATGGATATCTTTAATACTCCAAAAAAGGGGTTGGTATGGATTCTTTATCCTCCAATCTTGTTGAAACCGAACACCCCCATGAGTTTTTTTCCACCCATCACTATCTTTGAAATTTGTTTAATTATTTGGGTTTGTGGATGGTATATTACTTAGTGAAGATGATTGAAATAAATGATGTTGAATTTGATGAAGTCATAAATAAGTTATCTGCAGAAGATAGGAAAACCAAGTTTGTTAGGTACCATTAAAGCGAATGCGCGGTTGAACCTACAGGCCTTGGTATGTCAAGTATATTGTCAAATTTAGATGCCAAAATTAAATCTTGATTTAGCCTACTAAATCAACTTCGGGTTGGATTAGAATAGGTAGTAGAGTATTAGGATTTTCCAAGTTACTCGTGAAATTGAAGTATTGAAGATCACAAAAAAAAATCAATCTAAAGAACTTCATTAAGATTAGTAACGAACATTTTTTTTTTCTTTCAAATTCTTTCCTCTTATATCTATCGAACTATCGTAGCAAAATCGATGACTTTAGTAATTGATCATATACAAAGAATGGTCATATCTAGTAATGTTTCAATTTCGAGTCTTGACTTGAAAGCTTTTCGAAACATCGAATCAAATGAGTGAAGTTCATAGGAATTTATACATTTGAGTCCGTGAACCTAGTTAATGTCCAGTGTTCCTGAACTTGGGAACCATTTGTGTTTTCGAACCAACCTTGGTGAATTCACAGACCTAACTGAATCCAAAGTTCATAAACTCATAAATCATTTAAGTTCAGGAACCTACCTTTGTGAGTTTGCAAACCTAACTGAATTCCAAAGTTCATGAACTTAGAAATCATTTGAGTTTGCGAACCTACCTTGATGAGTTCGTGAACCTAACTGAGATCCAGTGTTCCTGAATTAGTAATTCGTTGAAGTTCGCGGACCTACTATATTGAGTTCGCGACCTAAAAGATGCAATCCCCCAAGTTTTTATATCTAGGTCCATGCACTTTCTTTCTTTGATTTTCAAGGTGAACTTTTCAAACGCTTACAAATCGGTATTAGTTAGCATAGTTCTTTCCCAGAATTGGTTTAGATTGATATTCAACCTAGCTCTTAGATCTTCTTTTGAGAAATTACCACTTTGTGTGCACATTGTCTATTCTTGGTAGTTTGAAGTTATCTTTGGAAATAATTCTTTTCATAGAATTTACTTGAGCTAAATATAGTCGACTACTTCAAACTATGGAAAAAAACCTCAAAATGCAAGTTTAAATCTTACTAAAGAAACAAATTTTCTGTAACTTAGGCAACGACTTAGATTTAGCAATTGAGAATTAAATGGTTGCAAGAAGTTTATTGCTTGCATATTAAGCAACCCAGATTTGATCGATTACTATAAACTGGAGACATCAACAACATTGAAAATTCAATCCCTACACGCTTGTATATTTTGTTGTAAAGTTTGTCCTCCAAACACCTAAGGATCTTCGAGATATGAGGTATGGTTTTGAAAGAATTCACTTGGGATTCATGGGCACAGGTTCGCCTCTCTTCTCATAAAGATAGTCTTATAACCTGTATTTGTATTTAATTTGTATTGTCTTGTACCTCTTGTATAATCTAAGGCCATTCTATTCAAGAATTACTGATTAAATTCATATTTGATAGAAAACTTCAAACACAATTGAGTATAACGCTTATCAATTGAAATCATGTTTTTAATTAAGATAATTGATTAGGTGTTTCTATAACTTTTGAAAAGAATAAACCCTTGTCAGTTAGATTTAGATTCGTCTAAATTAGGGAATAGATTTATGTCTCCTTGATCTTGAATCAGAAAGGAAATCACCAGGTGTCTTGTTTGAGGCAAGGTAGCACTAGTCTTCACGAAGGACATCATCTAGGGGAATTAAGTGTTTAGGTTCTTGCAAGAACCAAGAGACGTAAGGAGACAACTGCATCAGAGTAGCTTGGAGGGTTATTCTGTCTCAACTGCATTCCAGAATGAAGTCATTATAGTAGGATAATGTCTGCAGCGGCTTAATACAGTGTGTATTCAAACTAGACGAGGTCTTGGGGTTTTTCTGCTTTGTAGTTTTCCTCGTTAATAAAATTTCTAATGTCCTGCTTTACTTTTAATTTCTGCATTATTTTGATTTATCATTATAATTAAAAGTATAATTGCAGATTATACGTTAACCATCCTTGTGATTAAGAAATCCTAATTTAAGATTATCAAAGGATATTTCTTGTATGCCTTTATCTTTGATTAAAGTTCACACAAGGAATAATTTATTAATAGATTCCTTAACAAAAAAATTAGTGGTGTACTTGGTATCCTCCCCTATTCGAGTATGGTGGACACGAAATCAAGAAGAAAATGAGTTATAGTTTGTCTACAAATGGTGATCGTGATTGGATGAAATAAAGGAAAAATGTATTAATGGTGGTGGCGACGTTGATCGCCAGAATTGTTTTTCAAACCGTGACGAACGCACCAGGTGAAGTGTGAAAAGACGATTTAAAAATTATCTCCGTTACAAATCCCGTTGTTTTTACTATTATCTTTGACATATATTTATCCCCCTGGTTTAAATAGAAGGTAAAGGCGTATAATTCTCAAACATTTAATTTTTTTTTGAAGGTTCTAATTGGTACGTAGCGAATAGATTATTGTGGTATAAACTTGCACTTTTTTTTACTTGATTTAGATAATAATCAACTTGGCTAATTTGAGACCTACCACTAAAAGTTAAAAGAAGATATTTTAAAGTAAAATAAAAAATTCCTTATCCAATTATTTTTATTAATGGCTAATATAGCCGATTAACTAGTGTTAATTAATCGTGTTAGTTGTGAGTTAACTGTTTTAGTTGTAAAATTAATTATTGTTAATGAGTATTCAAGACATGAGGAATTGGCGAATATGAGGAATCGGCGTACACGGGTGCTCATGACAACCGATTTTGAAAAATCACACTCTGGAATCGATCGATATTGACATTCATATCGACCGATTGTAACTTGAAAACAAACTTTAAAAAATGATAACTTTACTTTTACCCAAAATTGGTTGATATGAATCTCCGTATCAACAAATTATGTGTTGATGTTGAAAAACATCAAGCACAATTGACCATCATATTTGCCCATATTGGATGATTCTCAATTTAGCCACTCTTTAATCTACATATTCAAATCCATATTCAAGTTAAAAATGGGTATAATTTTATATTTATTTACATTCCGAGTATATATCATACTTGGCTTTAGAATAGTATGAAATCATACTCATTCTTTGATCGAGTATGTCCATAAAAATGTCAATAATCGGTGAATGTTTATATTCATATCTGCGGATTGTGGTAAAACCAACAATTTTGTTTTTTGGTATTTGCTCAAAGCTACAATCGGTCGATATGAATATAAACATTCGTCGATCTTGTGTTGATATTCTTCAACCATGAGGAACTTCACGAGCAATCGGCCATCATTCATGTCTATATTTGGCCGATTGTTTTTAAACCAAAATTTTCTGAATCGAAGAACTTAAAGAACAATCGGTCTTCATCATGTTCTTGAATTCAGAAAAAAAAATTAAAAAAAATAAAAAATTTGATTCGAAAAAATTTGGAAGTATTAAAGTTAGAATTAGATTTTAACTGAGAATATTTTAGTAGTTCATCTATTTTAGAAATCTCTTATCCCCTCATCTAGATGGAAATATCTCAAATAAAATAATCAGGCGTTAAGTTAACCAGATAACCGGATGATAAAAATTATATAATTATTAAAAATTTCTATCAGTGCATCTAACATATGACTTTCCCCTGGTCATACTAACGTACCTTATTCATGCTTACTAAGATACTAACTTACCTTTCACATGATTCTTTTATTTTCATGCTTACACCTATGTCTTTATAAGACGATGTAAAGCAATATAATTTCAAACATGTCGTACAAAACCAAACAACTAATCAGGAACAGTGACGGAGCATGGCAATTTAGTTCTGGGGTTTAAAACCTCTTTAAAGACACGGATATTCATTTCTACCCTACATATTTACACCCAGAAGACATAATAATTATCTTAGACCCAAGCCCATTTATACTCGTATCCAAAATCTCGTGGAGTCTACGACTAATACCGTGTCCAATTAACGAGAAATTTGTACCTCAAAACTTCAAAGCTCATGGAATAGTGAATATTGTTACATGACTTACATCCCTATTTCCTACCGCAAAACCAGAGGGAAACAGGAGTTTAAGAGAACGTAGTGAAAAATAATTCTCAGCATAGGGGAACCATTTATCTGCCCAAAACTTTTTCTCGATTACACTTTTTATTTTTTACTAAGAAAAATTTAATCGTCATATATGTTTTCTTTTTTCAATAGTAAACAAAATTTTATCATTATTATCCTGAATCTAATTCTAACTGTTTTTGACTGAAGCACTCCTGATATGGCTAAGGGCTGGCCGGGTACATGACACTTTCCTACTACCTAACCGTGTGGGACTATTATTACCATCCATTTATTTCTTCTTTTCATGGGTAGAGGTTGGGCCTTCAAATTTCTTAAGTGCTATAGCATGGAGAACAAATCTGTGTCTCGAGCTTACACGCTGAAAAGATTTTATATTGTTCTCTTCATACTGGAAGGTAGGGGTTGCAATTAGGTCATGATCTTGGTGAAGTCATGAATTTCTTATTCAAATATGCAGTCCTCTTTGAATGGCAAAGATGAAAAGAATTTAAAATAATCCCAATTGGATCCTTTTTTTCGAGAATTGATCTAAGCCTTTGTTTTCTCTCATGGGCAAGGATGCAACCACAGTGTGACTCTCATGGGGCTGTAGCACAACCATGGCTTGCATAAGCTAAACTATCCACTATGCCACTATTGCTAGAGAAACCAATTTTCTACCGTGAAACGTGCATTAACTGTCCAAATGGTTAGGCTTATCAGTTATAATTAACCTGGTGTTTTTAAGGGCGACCAAAAATCATTTAGGTGCAACTTTTTAAAATCCTTCTCATAGATGTAGCTATGGAATAACCTAGCGGTATGTAAAAATACTTCAATACCCTCTCAGTAATCAAACAATTACCATTAACCCTTTCACTAATCTAAAAAATATTTATTTTTTTTAATTTTTTTTTTATAAAAATATGTTTTTTTCAATTTTTTTTACATAAATACTTTTTCTTTTAATTTTTATTTTAAAAAATATTTTTTTTTCAAATTTTTCTTTTTAATTTTTTTGATAACTTTTGTTAAAATCATTTTAAAATAGGTAGTTTAAAAAAAAAAAAAATTTAAACTACCGATTATGAATTTTTCCAATTTGATAATATTGTTGAAAATGTTGGAATTTCGATAATTTTTTCGATTTCCAATTTAGGGCTACATGCATAATCGGTAGGTTAAAAAATTCTTAAACTATCGATTAGGCATTTTCAAAATGTTGAAATTTTGATAATTTTTTCGATTTCCAATTTGGGGCTACTTGCATAATTGGTAGGTTAAAAAATTCTTAACCTACCGATTATGCATTTTCAAAATGTTGGAATTTTGATAATTTTTTCGATTTCCAATTTGGGGCTACTTGCATAATCGGTAAGTTAAAAAAAAATTAACCTACCGATTATGCATTTTCAAAATGTTGGAATTTTGATAATTTTTTCGATTTCCAATTTGGGGCTACTTGCATAATCGGTAAGTTAAAAAATTCTTAACCTACCGATTATGCATTTTCAAAATGTTGGAATTTTGATAATTTTTTCGATTTCCAATTTGGGGCTACTTGCATAATTGGTAGTTTCGGCAAATTGGTTATCTACTGATTATGAAAGTAACCACATAAATAAATTTTCTTAAACTTTAAATTGTTTGAATTTTTCTACTACCGTAATATTTCGGAAAATTAATTATCTACCGATTATTTATTTTAGTTTTTTTCTTTTTAACAAAAAAATTAATTAACTTTTAAACAAAAATTAATAAAAAACTGAAATAAAAAACCGATTTTTTTTAAAACTATCAATTTTTTTATTTTTATAAAAATTACTTAACTATAATTAACTAATTAATCAAAATTAACATTATTTAAGTAAGGATAGATTAGTCATTATAGAAAATATATGGATAATGGATGTATTGAGATTACTTCAAAATAACCTTATTTTATTTTATTAATCACCCCTAAATAGTTTTTGGTATCCCTCAGAAAAGCTAGGATAATTAACCACCTATATCGCTTTATAAGACGATCAAATAGAAGTTCGGAAGTAAGCTTCAGCAGTACCTGATGAGTACTTGGCTGCTCCTCCGTCACAAAAGGAGCAGCTGCTCCTACTTCATGTGTGAAAGGTATGGATCTGGGCACGTAAATCCTTTAGCAGCACTAGATCCTGGACTAATTTATGACTTCAGCTCCAACGACAAATAATCGACATCATATGTACTTTTGGCGCCACACTCCTGCTCAATTCTGGAATCTCACTACATAACCAATCACTTGCAAAAACCCACCAATAATATCAGTTATCCTTCAATTGGTGTGACCAACAGGATCTTAAGATTACCTCCATTCTAATCTCCCGAATGAAAATCTCATGCTTGCTCTATTCTTGGCCTCTCAGTGAAATCCAAGAACTGTATGGTCATGGCTCAACGGTTTTTACAGCCTCTGTAGAGAATCTGACAGGTGTGGAAGTCAGGGTGAAACCAAATTAGCTTAAGCTCAATGAAGCTGGAAAAACAAATGTATTTTGGTGTTCATTTCACGCCAAGCATGACATGGAAGTTTTGTGTTTGGTTCTATAACCTGGAGCAGTGTAAGATACAAGTAACTAGTTTCATTGGATTAGGTTTGAGATGCAGGTCCGAAAGGTTAGCTTATTGATATGATTGTACTAGCCGAGCAATCATTTGACTAAAATTTGGATTTGAGAATTGTTGGGTTCCCCTTAAAAAAGAGAAACCCTCCAAAAATAGGCGTACGCCGCTTAAAAACGGCAAGCACACGGTATTCTTTAGTAAAAGGCGAAAGAATAGTTCGCTCTGCGCTTACCGCACGGCTGCGTGAATCATTTACCAGAGTGAAGTGCTAGTTATAGAGAGGGCATTTAGAGTAGAGTATTGCTTTCTAATCCATGTGGGACTAATTCCATCTCATTTCATGTCTTAAGGAATCCCTATTTTTCTTTTTGTTGTTGTTCCACTTTGTAATATCAAGAACCTTAACTATTGATGAGAACTAAAATAACAGATGGAAATTATCACTTTGTAATCAGATAGCAGGCTAATGGACAGGATGTAGGCCGAAGTATTTTACAAAGTCTGCTGGTTTCTTTCAAAAAACACAGAAAGTCAGCTGATGGAAGGGCGCTGCGGGATATGTTATAAGTTGTGAGTAGTCGACACTCATGGACTCTTAAAAAACTGTCAGATCAGATGGAAATTAAGAGTGTATGCGTACGAGTGGCAAACATTAGTCCGTCATCTTCTACCACTTGTTTAGACTGTAGTTTTTCATTGCTGACTAGTACTCTCCCGTTGATGAACAAGTAACATTAAAGATCCTTACTGCATTGAGAGGGAATATGGTATTTGAGAGTCACATCAATCTGCACGTACAAAACATAAATTTGATAGTTTTTTTTAGCCTACAACAGAACAATAAGATCTATCCAAGTTACTTGGACCTTGGTGGAGAGTGTTAACAAGAGCTTTTATAAGTGAATTTGGGACCATTTTTTTGAAAGTACTGAGATTTTCAAATTGGATTTTCCCAAAATGATACAGTCATCTTCAACAAGATGTAAGTATGCACTGAGATTGAGCGCAACTGGTCACAGGCTCCAGTTCAAGAAACCCACAGATTCATAGTATCTATGTGTCGTGATCAGCTCTATTTCAACTCATATACAGAGAGCTATACATTATACAATGTTTTACCTTAGTTTTGGTTGGGGTGCGCCCGGCCTATGCAGTAGTGCAACGCAGAGGCGACGCATGAAAACCCCAGCAGCAAGCTACTGGATGGGAACTCCCCCATGAAAAAAATTAATTTAATATCGTGTGATCCGATGGACCACATATCAGATATTAAACTGATAAGAACAGATACTACACTTGATCTTAGCCAAAAGGCCGAGAAAGGTATGCTTTATCAAGTTTCCAACCTCCCAATTTATACTGTCTCGTTTCCATTCCTCTGCTTTAACTAGTCTATGTGGGACTAAATCTTAAGTTCAGCGTTAGGAGTTCCAGCAATCAGCTATGATGTTAGTGAATGCAAATTGAGCTAGATCAATGTGCCAAAGCTCTTTTGATGTAGGTGAATTGAACCCAAGATATCGACAGGATCGATATAAACATGGAACAGACTGAATTTTGAACCATTCGACTGATTTGATTGCCAGCGCGCCTGACTTAGTATACTTGGAGGCATGTGCGGACAC
>JAJJMC010013921.1:75180-95878 GCA_023531435.1 Papaver californicum | reverse complement strand
GATACTTGTACTTCATTGTTTCTCATGCCAGGAATTCACAGAATTGATTACACTAACTGGTATTATAATCTCCTTTGCAGTCAATGTATACTAACTGCCTTAGCTTAATTGGTTATCCTGTCTTATATTGCTCACCCACAACTTTATTGGTACATGCGTTCTTTCAATAAGCTTATCTGATTTAGCAAAGCTTCCTTAATGATGTATTATTTGCAGGTGCGAATGGTGGATAAGTTAGCAACAGACTGACCTCATATGCATAAAGTTACATGTTCGAGTCATGTTGGGGCTTAATCGGAATCCGTAAACTTTGGCTTAGTCATTCCAATTTTGAATTTTCTAAATTCGTTGCAACGGAAAAGAAATCACCCTAACTACACAATATTTACAATATGTAAATTTTCTGTCCATTTCCAAAACAACTCCAATTAAAACAAGTCTACATTTTTGTAGTCTAAAACTGCTTCAGAAAATATAAGCTAATACTAACGAAGAGAAAAAAAGATTATAAAAGGTGTCTGCAAAAGTCAGATCCTCCTACAGCTTCTAGCTCATAGATCGGTAACCATTAATCACGCTCTGACCACGCGGGCATGATTCATCAACCAGACTTCAGTTCCTGTCTCCTTAGAACTCAAGGATATGAGCCTATAGAACGGATCCTGTTCAAGTAAGGTCGTGCTCATTTCTGCTATGTAACAGCTTAAATACATATACTGTCTATTGGAGATATGGGATTAAATGACTGCAATTCTGTGAGACTTTTGAAATGGGCACAATCCTTGAGATAAAAAAGGCGTAAACCATTGAAATAAGTTAACAAGAAAGACTATAAATTACCACACTCCATCAACAGTTTTACCTTCTAAGATCAAGCTAAGGATACTTTGTATGAAATCCAGCTTTCTAGATCTAGTAGTGAAAGGAAAAAAATACAGGTCCGTATGCTTAGTCGGTTTTCTGTAAATATAGCAGGAGCATTATAAATTCCTCGAGGAGCTTTACAAATGCTTGATCTCCTTCTCTGCTAGCTTATTCTTTTCAGCATTTTCATATAGAAAGTATATCTGAGCATGACTAGCCACTTAACTTGGAGTTTTTGACTTCACTGCGTGTCTCAATAAGGGCTTATTGGAAATATGTCTCGGATTTAAATTATCAGTTGAGGATATGTCCCGCAATGGTCGAATTTAAAGAATATGTCACAGCCATCCATTTCAACCGTTAAATGATCAAAAACGCACATGTGTAAGGTTGCACGTGCCAAGTACGGACAATAATACCCCTGTCATTTAAAATTGATTTCCACAGGTCCCAAATTGTAGATTATCGACACGTGTCATCTACGATGCGACGGACAATTTTTTTCGATTTTTTGCAAGTGTAAGAAACCCTAATATTCTCGAAATGACCTTATTACCTCTTTGTTTTGAAAAAATTACAAATAAAACTTGTGACTGTTATGCTAATGGTTCTTTCCTTCTTGGACCTGTTGTGAATTATGTGCACATTTTGAAAACAAACTAAGTACTAGTATTGTCTGAATTTGAAAATTAAACAAAGAAAATTAAACAAACGCAACCATCCATGTGTTTCATAACATTCGAAAAACATAAAACTCACACATCAAAATGAACTTTAGGCTTCCTTTGTCTTTTTGAGCATGCATCATAGTTGAAATTGTTAATAATCTGCTTGACAGGGCCACCTCCTTTGTTGATATTACTAATGGACATAGTCAAACCAGCTCCAGTTGTGTTAGTTTTGGCATGTTTCCCTTTCGACTTAGTAGTTGTGGATGAAGAAGTAGCAATCTTGGTATTCTTAGGAGCTTTAGATGATGAAGTTGCAGATACACTTCCCCTACTCCTCCGGATCCTGGTGCCTTTGTTCTTCTTCTTTGGAGTTGAAGTTGTGGTAGCAAAAGAACTTCCATTCACCTCGCACTCTACTCTGGCTTTCTTCTTCTTGGGATTGGATCCAACTTCTCCACTCTTACATGTTCTGCTGTTGTGATTAGTACCACCACATGTGCCACACTTTCTACCACAATGTCAACTTGCTGTATTCAAACTCAATTATTTGCCTCCTTACAAGTACACACAGACGCAAGTACAGAACTAGACCTCTCTATCTCTCTTTCAGACAAGAGTAATGGGGATAAGGAAAGCAGGAGGAGCTGCGGGACTCCTCCTTCAACTTTTAATAGCAACTGCATTTGCAGCAGGTAATGAAAACAAAAACATATATCAAACACAAAAACGTTATAGCACAACAAGAGCCTAATGCCAAAACAACAATTGTTCTGAGCCTGAGGTGACAAACAACACAGTCTAGTCACTCTAGTTCCTTGTCAGCTCAATAGTTGTCACACAGTTTATATTATCGGTGACCTATATGTGTTGCTGAGATGAAGAAAACTGTTCAGAAAGTATAGATTTTTACATTCTATAAAAAAAAGTAACATATGACTATCCAATGGCAATTCGGGGAGGTGAGATTTGTATCGGAAAAGACAATTCAACAATCTTTAATTAAATATTTTGAATCTTGATAGATAAAATGAAGCCTAGATGCAGACATTTGGACGAACTTACCTCTTTGTATCATTGGACTCTTGCGCTGGCCACTTTCAGTACTGCCCAAAACAGTTGAAGTTCATGGATTGCTACTTTGTTTGTAACCAAATCCCATTGGCCAAAATTGATCTACACCAATTTGCTAATCTATGACATGATACAACATACACAATAAAAAGGTTAAAAGCATAATTATGCCCTAAACAAAATGTTAATCACAGATCTAATTCAAGAATCTGTGATTAGTGATTCACAAATTCTAGCAGATGAGACCATTAGCCAATTCAGGAAGCCAAACAAAACCTTATTCAATCAGAACTATGCACAATCACATTATAGAAACTTTAAACACCAGGTGCAATTACGCAGAGATGATTAGAAGGACAAAATATTGAGCACATTAGTTAGAAACAAGTAGATTTCAGATTTCTCATTGGTATTCAACCATTACACAGATAATATTTAATATTAACATTGTTTATAGGAGAGAAAAAAGCAAAGCCTAACCCCCAATTCCATAGAGGGTTCTTCTTTGTCTCTTGAGAGCATAGACAACATCCATAGCAGTGACAGTCTTTCTTCTAGCATGTTTAGTGTAAGTAACAGCATCACAAATCACATTCTCAAGAAAAATCTTAAGAACACAATAGATATTAAACGAAAACTGAATTGTGTTATTTCATCAACAAATTTCATGTTTCAAAAAAAATCCCAAAATCATAAACCCTAATTTATAGTTGTTATTAAGCGAAAATTGAACACAATAGATGTGAGATACACACAAAAAAAGAAATGGATTTGATGAATTAACCTGTTTTCAGTCACCATGATGTTTATATGAGAAAGTTTGATGATGATAAGAACTAAAAGTGGCGAGTTCTTCTTGCTAACAATAACACACACTTTGATTTGAGAAGCTTGATTTCATGACCTTTACTTAATCATCTCATTTCTTCTCTGTCTCTTGATTTCTCTCCGTCTCTCATTTCTTCTCTGTCTCCCTCTCGATTTCTCTCTGTGCTTTTTTTTCCTTTCTCTCGAGTTCTCTTCTCAAAGAAGATAACTAAACCATACACACCTGCCATACAAATGTGATATACAAACGTGTTGCATCTTAACATGTGTCCACATTTGTGTTATATGACCGTAGGATTTAACACGTGTTTCCAAGGTTCTAATCGGACCGTAGGATCTAGCTAAGGGTAGAATTGTAAAATTGGGGACACGTGTAAACCCGCACATGCGGATATTAATCATTTAACGGTTGAAATGGATGGCTGAGATATATTCCTTAATTTCATCCGTCAGTGGACAGATCCTCAAATGAATGGGTAAAATCCAGGACATATTTCCAATTTTCCCTCTCAATAATGCTCCTCCAATCGCCCTTAATGAATTTTTCAAAGTCCCCACAGAAAATTCCTTGCAAATTATAAAAACAACTATCTAAACCAGATTATTTAGCATTAGATCAATTCAAAATGAATTTTAAAGTACGCATGTTCTCAATTTCAGTCCAAGGAGTTTCATAGTCAATAACTTATTGATAATGTTTCATAACTTCATATTGGTTCTTACCAGGAAACATGAGATGTGTTATAGTTTTTTATTCCAATATTTACAGCACCTCCCATATTGCTAGGATTTAAGCTATAGAGTTTATATTTTACTTAAAACTCGTAAGGGTGATGGCTTATAGTGCCAAGGTCTGCATTCTGTGGACCTTAATACAGGACAGAAAGTGTTGTCACAAATTCACAAACTACTCTGCCAATGAGTAAGTGCAATTTTTTCGATGGCAAGATGTTTACAAGCAAAATATGGGTTGTTATGTAAAAATATGATCATGGGGAGAGGCGCTCTATGAACAAGAACAAGAGGTGAGGATGTGTACCTTTCACCAGCAGTTCCAAATAAAGAACGTCATATTCCAAAATCGATCACGTAATTGGTCGAAGACAAACAGTTGGTGGTGGTGGTTCCCCCTGAATGTTTGTTCCGGAATTTCTTTTGCCTGGGCTCGGGGGACTTATTCTTTTTCGGGAATTTTCTCATTTGTATACTTGATTGACTTGGTAGCTTGAGCAGTCCTTGTCCATGTTGGAACTTTGACGCTAGTGAATCCCTTTTAGCTCTGACTGACTGTAATCTAGCTTGAATTCGTCAAGTGGTAAGGAAAATGAACCCTTCCTAAGCAGAAGCCTGAATACTCAAAGATGATCAAGGGAAAGGCATTAGCCATTGAATTTCCTTAGATTAAGATATTGATCTCTGTATTTTGCTAGCATACTTTACTCCTTCTTTGGCTGAATCCGGACTATGCTTTGCTGAGTTCGAGTCAGACAGCTATTCCGTTCCATCTTTGATTCGTTTTCTTGATCCTCTTTAGAGCGCAGTAGAACCTGCTTGAATGGATTTCTTGCTTCATGGGCGTTATTTAGTCACAACATCATGGGGTGCTAATTGCACCCATAGAAAAAAAAAGGCAAAGATAAAGAGAATCTCTTTCCTTGTTCTTAATAGCGTCACTTGAGAGAGCTCTTAGTTCATCCCCTCTTGCACCACAATCCCCAGTAGCTTTTAGACACATTTGTTAGCTCAATAGCTCGAGATTCTAGGTAAACGCCAAAGCGAGTAGCATCCTTTGTTGGTAGAGTAGCTCATTCTATTGACAGGAGGCCCTCTTACTCTTAAAAGGGGAAAAAAATCTATTTTAGAGAGAGAGCAAGCGTGAAGCTTACTTTCGTGAGAGTGTTGACTAAAGCCAAAGCAAGTTAAAGCGTTTTAGTCTTATATTTAATAAAGGAAAGGCGGAAGCAGACGGGCATCATAAATAGCCCTTTTTTCCATTTCTTAGGTATTACCATGACCTTGAGGTACCCAAACTTAGGTTTTCGGCAAAGAAGTTTTGGGGGTTTCATCAGCCAAGCGCAAAGAAAGCATCCAACTTAGAGTAGAACCCACGAGCATCAGGTATTCAGTGGGCTCCCATCCAATGTCCAAGGGCCGGGCATAGGCAGCAAGTGAAAGCTTGAGATGATATTGCTCACCAAGCCTAGTATTAGTCTTAGTATTTAATTGGAAATCCCATAGGCAAAGAAGTCTCGTAGTTCCACAAATCGGTAGGTACTTCACCAACTTTGAAAAAAAAAGGCTAGCGGGGAACCCGCCCTTTACGCCCAGTCATTCTGAAGAACCCTCGGGGGCCCCCCCCCCCCCGTATTACCGTGACTGCTGGCACGGAGTTAGCCGGGGCTTCTTCCTCGAGTCATGTCATGATCGCGCACTCGACGAAAGAGCTTGACAAGCGAAATTGCCCTTCTGCACTCACGCCATATTGCTGGATCAGGCTTGCGCCCATTGTCCAAGATTCCCCACTGCTGCCCCCCGTGGGAGTCCGGGCCGTGTCTCAGTCCCAGTGTGGCTGATCATCCGAAAAGACCATCTAAGCATCATCGGCTTGGTCAGCCTTTACTCGACCAACTACCTAATACTACGCGGGCTCATCAAAGAGCGCTTCTAAGAGTCTTTGGTGTTACAAGGGAATGTCGTTGATATCATGTTTTCTGTAAACAATAGTGAAAGGGAAAACACTGAAAAATTTTGGGTTTGCTAAATTGGCAGGGGCCGCACAAATGCAGGCCCCCTCATAAACAAATTATGATGTAGAATCTCAGAGATCTTAGGCGAGCGCCCTTCCAAAGTGAAATGGAAGTCACAAACCTAGACCATGATCCTTCATGATCAACTATAGACCCCGTCCAGGTAAGTATGATTTCAAGTTGCCTTTCTAGCTTATCTTATAGGGTGGTTTTATCTCCTTTTTTTTTTCTGTCCAAACCATGTGAGGCTATTGTTACCTTTACTCTAGTTTCTTAATTTCATTGGGCGAGGTTGGGCACTGTATACCTATAATCTTCTTCCAAAATTACGCCCAAAAGCAGTATGGCTTTTTGGCAATATTTATGGGCAAAAAAATCAAATCCTGGAGTGACATGGTTTACATTATTTGCTGATAAATTTGGAACGGGTACAAAAAAAGTTGAAGTTCAGAGATCATGGAGCACATGTAGACTCCTCCAGCCATCAATCAATTGCTATCGAAATCGCATTTACATAAGTTTGTCTCGAAGCAAATTTTAAGTTACTGCAACCATGTACTATAAAATACTCCCCCGATAAATTTCCAAGGCTTTTCATCTTACACAAGTATGAACTACAACACTTATTCAAACCAACTGATTTACTAGAGCCTATTGAGTTCCAGTAGATAGGAAGGCACCATGAAAGATACATCCATATGGATCTAATCATAAAAGATCATCCTCAATATCATAACCAGGACAGCTTTGTCGGATGTTCTAATCAACATGACCAGCTGGGGAGATTGAATTACGACTTTTTTTAGTCTTAAAAAAAAACTAGGTTCGGATATTATTGGGCTTTACCCTTGGTTAGAGGGAGCCATTCCAGAAATTCTCGACGGCCCTAGGAGACCCAAGTCCGAGGAGGGGGTTTGGAAATAGTTTTCAACCAGCAATTGACGTGCCTCTGTTATTACCTCATTAGTTGCGTTATTTCCCCAAGCACAAAGATGCCTGACAACCCACACCATCAACTACTTTTTGTAGTACCTTCATTTACATCCATGACTCTAATTTGAACAATGTGGGACTAACTTGCCGCGGAAATAAGAAAATCCTTGTTGTATGTGAAGGAGGTGGTGCTTGAACGATTCTTATCGAACCAATATTTACAAATGATAACGGCTTTCAGTTCTTTACCCCCACTACTCTTACAGGTGAAACAAAAGCACAACTTCCGTATGGATATCTAAACACGGGAACAATATTTGGATCAAAAGTTTTATGTTCGTAAAATTTTCTAGTTTCTAGTAAAGTGTAAATTTATTTGGACTATGCTGGTAAAATGAACAAAAAAAAATTGAAGTCTATCAGACAACCGTACGATCATCACAGCAGGCCAAAGCCAAAATAAGAACGATCCTCTACAGCCACACGATCTACGTCATAAATCGGCAACAATTAATCACGCTCTGACCGTGCGGTCATGGTTCATCAACCAGATTTTAGTTCATGTCTCCTTAGAATTCAGGGATACAGAGGTACGAGCCTATAAAACAGATCATGTTCAAGTAAGGTCGTGCTCTATTCTACATTGTAGCAACTTAAATACCTATAATATCTATTGGAGCTTACCGATATGGAACTAAACCATTATGAGACTTTTTTCTGATCATTTATTCATATAATTTTAATGTCAAATACATACTAATATTATCTATAATTCTTGCATATTATCTTTTATTATGTTTGTTTTCTAGTTTATGTCTTTTGTTAGTGTGAATCATCAAAAAGAAGATACAAAGTGCTAGAATGAGCAAGGAAGTAAAGCATTACAAGTGAAAGGGAGATACAAGACCAAATTATACTTATTTAAATCCATGGTTTCTTATCATGATATCGTAGAGAATGGAAATACGAATCCAACGCAAAAAGAATGAGGTCATTCCAACATCAGACGGAGAAGTTACGGGAAAAAATGAGTTTTGAAAGACTTGATTGTACAGAGAGAAGTTCACATGATACATGTGCTTACTATTTCTCAGTGCATCATGATTTCTCAACTCCTCGCTCACTTGTGGATGCGTGGTTTTCCCTTTTTAAGTTATTTTCACTTTTTTAGGTAAGAAATGAGAAAGTTGTATATGATACTCAACTTTGATGTCACGAAAAAATGTCTTGTTGGAGAGCGATGAAGCCCAACATTTGCAAAATCTCAGTTAACTTTCTTACATTTGATTCATTAATTTGTCAATGCTTGTTAGCAGGTGATACTAACTGAAAGTGTAGATGCATGTATGTTCAACAGATTCAAGATGCACTGCAACGAACAATAATTGATAGCAATGCATGTTGGTTTTGCAACAATAAAATACTGAAAACAAATGATGTTAATGTTAAATAAAATTTCTGAAATTTAAACCCTGATTTGAGGGCAAAGTCACTTGATCATCAAATTGTCCTTAACACAATAGTTCACGGTAGCCTCAAAAATGAGTGATGCTAAATACCCAACAATGAAGTTGTGTCCAGGATAAAACTGCCTGATACAAGTATTGTATAGCACTACAATACTTGCCCACTCAAACGAACTCAACAACAAGATGAAGGAAAGAAATAAACAAGCAAATGCGCAAGCAAAGCAAGAAAAGGGGAAAAGAGCCAAGATAGTAGCCTGCTCTGGGATGAGTTGAAATAAAGAAAATGCTTTTCTTTTATAGGCGAAGAGAAAGAGAGATCACTCTAGCAATTAATTTTGTATCGACAATAATGTTGTAAATCTGTGTCGACATAATGAAGTAAATCTGTGTCGACATAATGTTGTAAATATGTGTCGACATAATGTTGTAAATATGTGTCGACATAATGATGTAGATAAAAAACGGGTAGAAAATGTCGGCACATGTTGTAAATAAAATTATATTCACCGGGACAGACACCCCCCATTAAGACAAGATTTATTTTTTGAATTAAAATTCGTTAAGGAAATAATTCAAAAGTATTTTGTCAAAAAAGAAAATTCTTGGTTGACCCACACCCGAGCCCGAGCCCGGCCCGCCCTACCGGACGGACGGCGGCGGCATGCGTTCTTCGGTGCGAAGCACCGCGCGTGTGTGAAATGTGAGGTTGCACCAACTAGCCCATTGCCTAAGTCCTCTCCCCCACACAAAAGTGTTTTGACCCAAAGGGGCACTCTTATATGCAATTTTCTTAGTAATATGGAAAGACAAAATCTTTAGTTTCTCCTATGTGGGACTAAAGGTTTCATTCACAATTAGTGAAAATGAGCTAGTGTCCTTAGTGAACCTTAGGTCCTAAGATCCATTCCTACCAAGACCAAAAAATAAAACATTAAAAATTATTTTCTCCACAATCCCCCACATGAATGAAAAACCGATAAAAAATCATAAATCAGAAAAGCGAGAAATACCATTATAGACAAGAGGTGTCCATAAGGTCTTGAACCTTTGCTTGGTGAGAAATTACCGGAACTACTTGATTGACGGTGAACGTGATGTCTTGAACTGCCACCATTTGGTGTAGTTCATCAATAACTTCCACGCGTGATATCTCTCTAGGTGTTGTCAAGTTCGTGTCGTTGTGTCCATTTTGGCCCTGGACGTATCCCGTTTCTCAGAACGCTCTAGAGAATCATCTACATTCTCATAGGAAGCGGCCCACTTGCACATTCAGATAGGTGAGTTCCATCAAGAGTGATTACTGCTACACCCAACTTCAATCTTAAGTTGAAACTATAAAACTCATTAAGACTTAATAAAAAGTCATCATTCACATGCAGTCACACTATCACGTCTACACCATAGGGAAGGGAAAAATAATGAAATTCTCTGATAGTGTTTCCTTTTGTCTCATTCAAAACCTTGATCTTGGGATCTCTAGTCAGCAAGGTTGAGTATCCTTCATGGAAAGTTTATTTAATGAGATTAAGCCCCATCCCCCTCGATGCCTTACTAACTATCTTTTTGGACAAACCTTTCGTCAAAGGGTCCGCGATATCCTCCTTATACCTCACAAAGTCAACAGAAATAACGCCAGTTTAGATTAGTTGTTTCAGGGAATTATGTCTTATACGAATGTGTATAGACTTCCCATTATAGTTGTTGTTTTTAGCATTAGTTATTGCAGCTTGACTATCACAATGTACAGATATAGCTGGAACAGACATATGCCAGAGAGGAATATCTTATAACAAGCATCTTAGCCAAACAGTTTCCTCTCCTGCTTTATCTAACGCAATAAACTCCGATTCCATAGTAGATTGAGCTATACATGTCTGTTTGGAACTTTTCCAAGATACAGACCCACTTGCTAGATTGAAAACATATCCACTCGTAGACTTAGACTCCTTTGAGTCTGATATCCAGTTTGCATCACAAAATCCTTCAAGAACGGCAGGGTACATCTCATAATTCAAAACAAAAAGTCAAAGTGTACTTTAAGTACCTCAACACTCTAACAAGTGCATCACAATGCTCCTGTCCCGAATTACAGGTATACCTACCCAACTTATGGATACGATGGAGTCACCACCTAGTTATTTTAAAACCAACAACTTCACTAGCGCATATCAGGAAATTGTTGATGCCTATGGTTAAGTGATTAGATTTATTATCACATTCTTATCCCTTTTAGTGAAAAAAATTTATAGCATCAGAGCTCATCCCTGAATGGAGTTTTATGCTTGAAACATAACCTTTTTTCTTCAGTGATTCCAGTCTGGTTGGATCAGTTAAAGATACCATTGAGTTTTTTTACATATATATCATCCCATTTTGGGATCATATTATACTAAATTCTTATATAATTAACTTGTTTTAAAGTTTTGTTATATACCAAGAAGCAAATCCTGCAGTTTATACTGTTATTACTTTTCCATTCTTTTTGTTGTGATGTTTGGGGGCTGGGGTCATGGCTTATGCTTGATGGTTGGTGCATTACTTTTTATAGCTCAAGAGCGCAAACTTACATCTCAGGTATCTCTTATTATATATTTCCATGATAAGTGAAACTGTAGGCTTTGTAGCATCTTTAGAACCAGGCAAAAGACTTAGATTCTTGTTTGATTTGCAGTTTTCACTCAATTATCTATTATTTTGGGTCAGAAACTCGAAAAGCTTCTTGGAGATGGCTTTGGGCGTTACATGCTCCTTTTGATGTCTATCTTTTTTATCTATTGTGGTTTAATCTACAACGAATTCTTTTATGTCCCGTTTCATATGTTTGGTCAAAGTGCTTATAGATGCCGAGATACTCGGTGCAGGTACTATTATAGATAGTTCGGCTTTCTCAGTGCAGAGTCTGTAATATTTAACTATACTCTCACTAGCCCAGCTAGCATTAGAAACTTATGAACAATTCAGGATGACACTGACCATTCTAAGTAAAGGGAAACAAATTTCTTGGTAGTAGGAGTTGAGGGGCCTTGCTAAATGGTTTATTCATAAAAGGACAAAGCTCAGGTGTTAGAAATAACATGATAGTCGTCACCATATCACGTTATGTTTTAAGTTTTACAACTTTTTGTGTTTCTCTAAGTGATTTGGTGGGGCACTAGTATCGTCTTGTCGCCGCCATTATGAAGTAGAGGATTTGATATCAAGCCCCATTAATTTAATTGAACCTGACCGATGATTAAAAAAAAAAAACTTGGATAGCAATGTATGTGTGTGTTCTCCTGTCCGTCGACTAAGCAAGCGTGGAACGCAGGATCCATGGGAAATATCATATAATTTGCTGATAATGAGCATGCGCTTAAATTCAAAAGATCTAATCATGTTTACGAAAAATAATAATAATAAAAAAAAAGTAAAAAATAATTGTAAATATTCAATAAATCGACCGTTGGGGACCTTGTATATACCAGCTGAGTTGATATTATAATTAGTATTCAGACCAGTGGGTGCATATCTCAATTCATCAATGTTCATCTTGGCATGATGTTCATACAGATATTCTGGAAAACACCGTTCACCTTAGTCAACATATGTACACTGCTATCTCAATAGCCATCTTCTTAATTTATTCACGTGATTATAGTTTGTTAGATTTCGAGTATAGTGGTCCATTGTACGTCTTTCTGAGTAGTGCTTTGTTTTCTCATATATAAATTTTAGTATGCTTGAGTGTAAACTCCTGTACAACAATTGGATTCAAAATAGGGTAATTCCTCTCATAGCCAAAGAATTTTGTAGCAAACTGAATAGCATGTTTAGTGTTTACCCTTAATCGTTCACAAGTAGATAAAATTTGGAGTAAAGGTTTTACGGGTATACCTCTTGTAAACCCACACGAGACAAAACTTGTCCACTATGGCCACCTAGGGGTTCAAAGGCTTGTTGCACACGCTAAGTGCAATCGCGATGCCTGCGAAAGTGAGTTAGGATTTTATTTTCTAGATTAGATTTGCTCGAGGACTAGCAAATTATAAGTTCGGGTGTATTTTATAGTCACATTTATGTGTTTGATTTGTTCCCAATTTGTATATATTGTTAGAACTCAATTGTGTACTAATATTATTATTTTTATTGTGTTTATAGGTATTTTGAAGAATAAACAATTATGGAAAAATGAGCTTTAAAAATGATAAAGATACCCCAAGACTATTGATAAAGGCACCCAGGAATTGGTTCAAGGCACCAACCTTCTTAAGTTTAAATCCATATTTGGCTGGAATATTTCTCTAGCTATATGCGTTTATTCATTAACCATATTTTGGAGATTTTAAAGGCATTAAAAAACAAGAATATTCTTGCCTAAACAAAACAAAGAGTTGTACTCAAACTAAACACGTGAAATCATAGGAATCTCACGAAATATGTGGACATACTCTCGGACTTTATTTGCGAAGGTATCTTTCTCGGGTTGATAAGGAAACGAAACAATAACTAAAGCAACATAATCAAACGAGATCAAAAGAATAATCGAGAAACAAAACCGAGAAGGAAAGGTATTGTCGAGAATATCATGGCCGAGATCCTTGTTTATTGCCAGAATAATTTTTTTATTAAAAAGGAGATTTGGGGAAGATTTGAGAGATATTGATCATTGTAGTATAAATAGGAGTGGTGAATACGAGTTAAGGGAGGCTTGGCTTCGGCCAAAATCAGTTAGAAAAACTCACGTTTTGCAACTTAGGAAAAGAAGAAGAAGAACAAAAGGCAGCTGGAAATTGTCGTTTACGCCGTTGCAATATCTTTTGAATTGAACAGCTATAACGACGGTATTTGCTACAGTAAGAGCGGCAGTTCCATTTTTATTGCTCTACAAGGCGTCGTTGATTCATTAGTTCATTTAATAGTTTATAGTCATTCAGCGACGCCATTTGTCAGTCTTCTTTGTACTACCCTTGGAGACTGTCGTTAAAACGATAAATAAGTAAAGAAAAATTATGAGCTTTACTTATTCAATGAATTTAATTTGTTTAATCAATTTTCTTTTATTCTTATCTCTATGAGTTGTTAATCTTCTTTTCTAGGGTATATGAGGAAGCTATTTTTGATGTGTATTTTAATAGTTTTATTTCTTAGACAATATTTACTCAACTATTTATGATATTCATGACTAATATTTCTCTTCTAAAATGCTTTATTTTAATTGTTTTGGACGGGTTTCAAATTGTTGATCTTTTATAAGCGAAGGAGGTTATCGATAATTAATTTTAAACGTTTTATCTTCCAAAATATGAGATTGGGTTTAATATGGTTTTGAGTAATTTAAGAGTAACTGTTTGAGATAATAGATTGTTAATTTTACAAATATCATAAATAGTGGAATCCGAAGCCCTAGATTTTTCTCTTATTGGTTGATTAATTTGTATAGTTATTTTATCTTTTTATTTTAGAATTAAATCATCAAAATCAATTTGTCATTAGCATATAAGTTTATTAAAAACTAGAAATTGCAATTCTGAAATTCGTGTGGAACGAACCGTACTTGCATAGTGTCTCATCGACAATCGTGCTCTTGCGGTATAAATTAAAATCCCATCAATAACCAATTGGATAATTTGAGACCTACCCATTTTATTTGAGGCCTACCACTAAAATTTAAAAGAAGACATTTTGAAGTAAAATAAAAAAACCCTTATCCAACTATTTTTGTTAATGGTTAATATGTCTGATTAATTAGTCTTAATTAACTGTGTTAGTTGTGAAATTAATTTTTGTTAATGAGTATTCGAAACATTAAAAAATTGAGAAATTTTGATTATTTTGTTTTAAGAACAACGGACTAGAATCGGTGAATACGGTTACACAGGTATGCCCAATCTGGTTTGATGTTCTTCATCTACGAAGAATACGAGGAATCGACGTAACTCATATCAACCGATTTTAAAAAACTACGCTCTAGAATCGGTCGATATTAACATTCATATAAAACGATTGTAACCTAAAAACAAACTTTAAAAAATGATAATTTGCTCTTACCCAAAATTGGTTGATATATATGAATCTCCGCATCAACCGATTATGTGTTGATGTTAAAAAACATCGACCACAATTGGCCATCGGGTATGCCCATATTAGATGATTCTCAATTTATCCACTCTTTAATCTACATATTCAAATCCATTTCAAGTTTAGAATGAAATCATACTCATTTTCAGTTCGAATATACATCATACTTGGCTTTGGAATGGTATGAAATCATACTCATTCTTTGATCGATTATGTCCATAAGAATGTCAATAATCGGCGAATGTTTGTCTTCTAAACACCTAAGGATCTTTGAGATATAAGGTACGAGTTTGAAAGACTTCACTTGGGATTCGTGACCACATGTTCACCTATCTTCTAAGAAAGATAATTTCGTAACATGTATTTGCATTTGATTTTTCTTGTAATTTTTGTAAATTATGAGGTCATTCTCTTTTGTTATAAAGTCACTCAAGAATTACTGATTAAGTAAAACGCTTACAAATTGAAATCATGTTTTTAAGTTTTCCACAAGAATTCATCTTAGATTTTATTCTCTAGTGATATTCTTGTCAAGATAATTGATTAGGTAGTTTTATAACTTTTGAAGAGAATAAACCCTAGTCATTTAGATTTAGATTCGTCTAAATCGGAGAATTGATTTATGTCTCCTTGATCTTGAATCAAAAAGAAAATTACCAAGTTTCTTGTTGGAGGCAGAAATTAACATCTCCAACCTCAAACCCTACGGTATAGTGCAAAATACAAGATGCCAATTAATGGTTGTAAAGTTACAAAAATTAAAAGCATATATAAATATGGTTGGAGTTTTCAAATATAATTACATACAAATTTTACCTTAACATATCCAACCTCAAACCATGAGATTTTCAGGGATTTATATATAATTATGAAACCAGGTCTCCTTTATTTTCATGTATACACCACCAACACCACTCTTTTATTATATTGTCACCACTAACTCTAAACAACCAACATAGTCACCACTGTTATCTAACCTACATTCTCACCGCCACATCTAAGTATCTAAGCATTGGCCCCGTAGTATCTCACAACTATTGATGACGTATCATTAATACAATCTTTCTCCAACTATTATAGTCACCAACACTACCTCGTCTAATATAATGTTGTAAGATTTTTATCTCATCACTATTATCACCCTATGTAATGATTTTTCTTTATTTTTTTAGTTGATTAACCCTTGAATCTGAATTCTGGGGTCTAGAAGACAAGTAAAATAAGATACTTCTCTACGTGTTTTTGTCTAATAATTGAACTAAGTGATCATTCGTCACTGCTTTAATTCAAATCCAAAATGTATGATTTCACGAGGATAAAGCCGCAATGAAACTACCAAACTGTAAACATCTGTATCATTTGCTAGTTTTGCATAGACAGATAACTAATTGTCCGAGCGGTTTACCAATTCTGTAGAAAGGATGTTTAATACTCCCTCTATTTCTTAAAAGTTGAAATTAGGTGCGTTATCATATAGTTTTTGAAAACGGGTATAAATCATAAAACTAACTCGAGAAACTAAATTGATATTTAATTGTGTGGCTATTGTTGAGAATTATTCCACATTGTATGACAACTTAAGATCCGCCCTGGGTAACCCTAACCTACCAAGCCAATTTTCAAGGTTAGTTAGCCCATGAACTTCAATACCCGATTAAATGTCCACGTGTTAGACCCAATAAGGCTATAAGTAAGGCAGAGCGTTGAGAATAGTCCTACATTGTGTGGAAACTTAAGATCTTCCTTGGGATAATTCTAACCTTGCAAACCGATTTTTAAGGTTAGTTATACTCATAAATTTTAATATTAGTTACATATATGATAATTATCATCTCGAGTAATCAAAAAATTAAAAATTTGTGAACTATAACAACTAAGATTATGATTCAATTTTTAGTCAAGATTGTGAAAATTACGTAGCAGTATAAATGCTCTTAATAAAAACAATATAATTAACCTTAGCTAATTACTAAATAGGCCACTAACTAAATAACATGCTATTCAATTTGATTCACATTTGTGACGGGAATACACCAAAACAATCCCTTAAACCGTTTTAATTTTATTTTTTTCTTCTGATCTAGACTGTGGATATTAAATTTAAAGATTTTTATTAACCTGTTAGAAACATTGTTTTAATTGTTATAAATTTATAACGCACTTAAATTTTGAAGTTATGATATTTATATAACCCGTGAAATACAATGTTGTTAATAGGAGCATCGATTTCTTTATGGGTGTGCCAATCTAATGGCGATAAATATTTGGTATTTGGTTTTATACGAATTTAGATACACCCTAGACAAATCGGTACCCCATTAGCAGTCCTAATGAAATAGGATACGATGAAAACTAGACATCTTTAAAAAAGGTACATATTCATCAAACTTTTGCAAAATGAGGAATTCAAACTGAGCTCTCATACTATCAGAAACGAGGCCGGGGATACGCTCCTGCCTTACAGCTCTACGCGTTACTGCATGAAACGATAATACGGTTGTATGACCTCATTGCCATTCTCTCTAGTAACGGTTTTGAGGAGTGAGCTAATGAATAACACAATAACGGACAATCAAATGAGTTATTACGAACGGGACGCTGACGTTTTTCTGTAGTTTCACTAAACTTGTGTCTCTCGTGATCATCACGTGCTGACACGTTATGTGTATTCTGCTTTAAACTGATTATTGTCATCACCACCGCCACAACCATCGTCATCGGACTCAGAGTACAGACAAAATATTGATCCAACGATGTAAAATGATTAGGTTCGTTAAGGGGCAAGCGTGTCAGTTAATAGTGGTTCCTGCCGTTAATGCGGATTTTTATTTATTTACTTTTTTGATGAACCTCAAAACGGGATTTTATTCTTTAGGATATCTGAAACAGGAGTCCATTGTTAGCCCCACACCTGGTCATCTCTGATATATCCTTTACTTGTAGACCTCTCTATTCAGTCTAGTGTTAGTGGGAAACCACGTGGTTATTATATATCAATGCACTTAGAATGGGTTCTACATGGACCGACCAGTGACTTGAGATTTGATGCTCATTGCTTCATCTAGTCGATTACATTTTTTTTGTTCACACTTGTTGTGGTTTTGTTTGTGAAATTGCCGCATAAATTGAAATTTTACTTACATATGCAAAAACCAGTTTAAACAAGATTGACCCACTGCTACATGAGCAGGCGTGCCCTCACTAGTGTTCCAAAAGATTAATAATGTTGATTAAGTAAGTTGACAGGTGGAGCAATGTTCTGCCTCCTTAAATTATGTTCTTCTTCCCTATTTATTTTTTTATGTACCAAGTGTTCCCGAAACCGGATCGGACTGGCCAACCGGTTAATTTCTCGATTCGGTTTATATTAAAAAATCGTTTCTTACCTATGAATTGGGTGACCACCAACTAGTGAGCCACACGACCTAGTACGGTATGAACTGGTCCAACCATTAACATAACTCTTCCATTCAATGCTCAGTCTGGTGCTCATAACCTTTTTCTGTACCAAAATTTAATTTTTTTATTAGGGAGTCCGATCGTGACTTTTCTAGAGTGGTATTCATTGTCATTCGTCACACTATTATTTATTTTCACTCTGGCCGGTCACTGAAATATGTTTCTACACTAGATTGTAGCCGGCTGCTGCCAATTTCCTTTCTAATTCCCTCCCGTGTAGCTTCTGATAGTAAGCAGTCTCTGTCCTTGGATTTGGAAGAAGAAAAAGAATGAAGATAATGTGTTTAATAGTGTGCAGCTTGTGCTGCAGTAGATTCTATGGCTAGAGTCCTGTGTGGGAAAATGCTTAGATACTTTACTTCATTCACACAATATATGTCGGGGCACATGATGTCTACTTCTTTTTTTACAATCTCTCACTATCTCTACTTTCACTTTTTTTCTTTGTTTGGAGCAGAGCAGTCTTTCTTTTGGAATAGACAGCTTTGACCAGTCAACAAAATAGACTAACACGGATCCCAATAAGTCATCACCTATCTTTGTCTTAAGTGGCGCACCCATTGATGCTCGTGCCGCAGAGGCGCCAAATTTTTTAAAAAAAAATACAATCCATCAGCGGATCGTTGCAAATCTTTGTTCAAATCTTAATCAAGATTTTCAAGTGCAGTGCATGAACCTCGAGGTTTTAGTTTCAATTTTGTATGAAAACGTTAAAAAAATTATAGAATCTCAGAGTGTTGTTTAGGGTTTTGAAATGTTTTAGGAGTGCAGATTAGCTGATCATAGTAGGATTCTAAATGGATTGGGTGTTGGATTTTAAGACTGTATTAGTAGTGGGATTAATGATTATGGATTGAGTTAATAATGTTTTTAAGAATGAACAAATATCTTTTTAGGCTATAGCTAGGGACTAACTCTAGGTTTATTTATGTTTGATTTTTGTAACCATTCAAAGATTTTTAACTAATAGAATAGATTATTCATCTTAAGATTCTTAAATCTTAATTAATTAACTAATTGTTTTTTATTTAATTTTTTCAAGTGTATCTGATTGGTAATGCTGATCATGGGTGGGGATGGGGACCGTTCAAATCGACAAAGTTGATGGGAATGAGACAAGTATATTTGTTGCATTACAAGTGTAGTGTTTTTAATTAATTTCTGATTAGATTTTAGCCAATGTTCTCACAATTGGCTTTGCGCATCTATGCACTCCGGCCAAGCCGCAGTCAGAGAAATATAATCCTCTGACATGTTTTTCATCTACTTTTTCTAATCCCTATATAAACTTCCAATTAGTGAGTCAGAGGTCAACTTAATTAGATGTCACAACTTATGGTTACTAATTGTTCAAAACTTAAGAACACTGGTCTATAGTATAGACATTTCTGGCAAACCGGTATATTTAAGATCACATTCAACTTTAATGGTCTGTGGTCATGTGGATGCATTTCTTATGTAAGTAATAGCCGCAAAATACCTTGTGAACAGATCTAAATCTAAATAATGTGATCACTTGCATACATTCACTGATTCAAATTTGATGGTGCACATTTTGAGCTTGTTATGAATGATTCTGCACTGCAATTCTTTATTCATTCTTCAAAAAAAAGAAGAAGAAGAAGCTGATGACCAGAGTGGGGGTGTCTGATGAGTCAAGATTTTTGGTAATTCCAAGATATACTGTACTAGTACCAAACTAGAATAGTTAATCAGTAGTCCTTTGATAGAATCCAAAATAGACAATCCCTTCCCTTCCATTAAGAAAGAGGAAACCAGTAGGACCAGACGTTAGAGGTGTTTGTTTTATGAACAACAAACAGTCAGAGAGATGAGAAGAATGTTCTGTGTTTCCTTATTTCGTTTTTGCTGCTACATTCAAGATTGACGTGATCAGGGATCCAAAAAACAATAAACAAAAAACGAGTATGAGTAGTACATAAACAAATTCATGGGCCCACAACATATTCATTCACACTATACGCGGGTCCCATCCCATTTGTTGGACCCCACACGGTCCAATCTTGTTGTTAAGTTGGGTCACTTACATTTTTGATTGTAGTGTTAGTGGTGATGAATCCGTTGCAGAATTAATCTGATCCGATCTGATCAGATCAGATCAGATCAGATCAGATGGTCTCGAGAATTCCATGCTACTCTCTGCGTGTAAGATAGACACATCGATCGTCTAGTACGGAAAGTTATCCCTCCCTGTAGCTTTAGTTATTTATAGACCCCCCTCCCCACTACTCCCTCTACTTTCTATGCATGATATAACTCACTTCTTTCTCCCTTCACTTCACTTCACTTCTCCATTTCTCTCTTCTCTCTTTGCTTTCAACAACTCTTTCTTTCTTTCTTTCTAACTCTCTAGATTTTTGCATGGATGGATCCTTCTAACTCACTACAACTTCAACACCAACAGCAACAGGTAACTACCATAGCATACATGAAAACATCAGCCTAACATCATCTATAAGTGAAACTGTTTTAAGTTTCTAAATTTGGCTTTATTCTTGCATGTCTTCTTCTTGTTTTCTTTTGAACTGCACTTAATAATTAATCTTAAAAATATTGATGTGAAGTTATGGGTATGAAT
>JAJJMC010013921.1:0-57609 GCA_023531435.1 Papaver californicum | reverse complement strand
TCTTTGTTGTTTGTGTTTCTCTGTTACAGGAAGATTATTATCCAACAGTAACCAGCGAAAATAAAAGGCTGGAAAAAGTGCGCACTGGCTAGTGACCACCACGGTCCACAACGGAAGTTCAACATTGTATTTTGTGATTTTTCTCGTTTCCAGAAGGTTGAATAAAACGGTAATAAAACACTGGAATAATTAACGCGGCTTCAAATTCTACCGAAACTCGGATTTCCTATTTCGAACTTTCTTTCCAAAAACTCTACCGATTTCTATTTCCATCTTCACAACGACTAATATATATAAGAAGACTACACTACGCTGAAGTACAGGGGAGAAAATATTTGTGGGTGAAATCCAAATTTTAGATTTAAGGATTATTGTTTCTGAAGCTGTGAAGCGAAGAAATTTGTGAAGATTCTGTGATGATGGCTTCAAATGGACGTTTTTCATATTGGTGCTATAGATGTAGTAGATTTGTTAGAGATAATTTTGGTGTTTGTTCTGAATGTGAATTTGGGTTTACAGAAGAAATTGAAGCTCCATCCACACAATCTGAATCCCCAATAGTATCGTTTCTATCAGATACCATGAATGGGTTGAGTGATGATACAAATTATAGGTTTCGTCCAAGAAACCGTGAATATCATCTTCGTCGTTTTAATACTGCGATCGTTATTAGAGGAGATGATGGTGTTAATGGCAGAGAAAGAGGTAATTACGAACTTTATGTTGATAATGGTTCAGGTCTTCTACCATGTTCATCAGCTATTCAGGAGTCTGTGGAATCAAGATATAATCAACTTCTCACTCAATTTGCACTGACTGAAAGAAACGGCATACACAATCATCATCAAAGTGCATCAAAATCAGTAGTAGAATCTATGCCGGTTATTGAGATTAGTGATTGCCATGTTGCTACCGAATCACAGTGTGCAGTTTGCAACGAAGCTTTCGAGCTTGGATCAGAAGCCAGTGAAATGCCTTGCAAACATATATACCATACGGATTGTATACTTCCATGGCTTTCGTTGAAAAACTCTTGTCCTGTTTGTAGACATGAATTACCCACTGACATGGATGGTGGTGGGTTTAATACACCTGGTGCTCCTAGGATAATATTGTGTGAGTTAGTAATACATGATCGGTCTAATTCTGCAATCAGAAAAGTGTTTCGAAATATGTTCTCGTTCTTTAGACGGAATTCATCTTCTTCTTCGTCTAGTTCAAGCAGGTACTGGGAATTGGTTGATAGTGGCGGATTACATTGGCAGAGATTATGCTAAATTTTACTTTTATTTTGGTTTTGTGCATTTTCTGGTGCTCCGTTGTGGATTTTGTTGCACCTGACATTAAGCCAAGAACAATGTAATTGGATGATTTATGTTTTCTTTTGCATTCTGTGTCTGTAAATTCTTTTGTTTTAATCTATTTTTTTTTCCTCATAACTGAACTGAAATGCTACTCTGCTTCCAAATAAGACTGCGTGAGACTCTGGCAGTAGGTGTGGGCATTGGCTATGCACGCCTCAGAGGATCATAGGCAAGTAAGATGACCAACAGGCAGTATAACAAAATATGCAAAACGATCCACTGCTTTTGCTTTAGAAACAGATGTACGAATGGAATGGATAACAGTACACCTTAAAAGATTGATAAACCTGATTCTAACTTACTTTTACTTTCAACGAATTGCAACCGAGTTCCTATCTAAAGAACAGAATCTAAATACACAACCTGTTGAGGCTCTTGGAAAACTCGGTATCTCTACCATAAATTCTTTTTCACGTTTTGCACTTACAAAGCATACACCAGGATAATAGTATCGAATAGTCATTGTCTGCAAAGCTTTTGCATTCCTCAAAATCAGTTTCACCAACTTCATCTCCCTTGGGTTCCCGACAAATTGCTCAAAGCAAATTGATTTAAGATGTGGAAATAAACATCCAGTAGTCACAATATTGAGTGTCCAAGTATCATCTTTGTTACAATAGTTGCTTTCACTCTCAGCATTACTATCACATTCAGCAGCGTCCGAGATGTCTTCTTCGTCTTCATTGTCATGGTTGCTTTCGCCCTCAACAGAGTCGGCATCATTGTCATCATCCCCATCATCCTCAGCGCTGTCACTATCGTCCCCATCATGCTCCTCACTGTCTTCTTCTTTTTCATCAATCATATACTGGAATTTAAATTGAAACAGATATCAAATGATTGATTATTCCAGAACTTAAATTTTGGTATATATCCAATGACGGTATGCAGATCATTAGTTCTGAACAGTTGCCTCATTAAATACGAGCGACTCCAGATTAGGTACTGCTATGAGCAAACCAACTAGTCCTTGATCGGTGGTTAATATGTCCAATATGTTCAACATTTTGACATTATGAAGTGTCAGCAAATTGTTCAACAGACCGTATGCAGAGAAGATAGCCTATTTATCACAAGGAAATAGCAACAAATAAGTCAGTTACAAGGAGTCAGATTAAACCATAAAAGTAGAAAGAAACACAGAAACTAATTACTCTTAAAGATAGCAGCAAGCAAGAATACCTGTAGGGTTAGATCATTGACAGTTAGAGATTTTACATGTGCAAGGGCTCGAAATAACTGACTTAATTGTGCATCCTTTTGTTCAAAGTTCAAGCAAACAGCCGCTTCCACCAGTGTTAGAAAGCTAGACAGGGCATATTCTTTTGCAACACTAGCCGAGTAGGTGAACGTCGAAAGACTTGGTGCATGAATTAAGAGAGCAGTCTTGTAAACCATCATACATCTTGAAATTCCAGTTGAAGGCGCTTGAGTCTTGGAAAAGAGATATATTTAGGAAAGTTGAAATTAGATTGTGAACCTAGCTCCAACGATGTCAGTGTTTCACAAGTAAAAAGTGATATGGGAATAAATAAGGGTTGAGTTGGGTGTAAGAATACACTGAGCTGTTTAATGTTACACCTTATTGCAGCAGAGATCCATGAATGAACCCGAGTTTCATTCAAGCATACACGCCGCCAGAAGAGAATGAAGCTGTCCAAATTTTATGAAATCCATGAATCTATTATTCTCGGCAGAGAGAGGGGGGGGGGGGGGGGGGGGGGTCCAGGAAAGGTCACAACTCCGGAATATAAGTGTGGGGATAGAGGTCCAAATGGAGTTCCATCCTTGATATTAAGGAAAGAAATGATATGATGAATAGGTGAATCAGGTAAGTTACTGATCCGATCCCCATCTTTGCTCATATTGATATGTCCCTTCAGATTTCAGTAGCTTCTAAAAAATAATCATACAGACAAAATCAGTTTTGATCTTCTAGCTTTGGTTATGATTTATTTCAAACAACAATCAAATTGGTCTCATTCAAAATACTATTTGTTCTAAACCCTAAACCTATAATAACATGCAGGAACTAATGTTAAACATTAACAACAATTTAGGGTTTTTCTGGTTTCACTTGTTACTAGGAATCATCTCTCTAAGTCATAGATTTCCTTTGAACATTTTAGACTATTGGAAGCGAACTAATTAAATCAAAACAAGGAAACAGAAATTGAATTCATGAGTTAGTAGTAATAGTAGCAGTAGAAATTACCTTGTATCATTAAGATTCCGTTCGTAGCAACAATACTGATTTGGGAGAGATGAGTTCAGTAGACTGGGAAAGTGAGAAAGTGAAAACTGAAGAAAAGTAATGAATTCAGTAGATACCAGTAGGAAAACACCTGCTATGCACATATTTGAATTGGTTTCTCCGACAACATGAAATTAAATAATTAAAATTTTTGTTTAAGATAAAAAATTAATATTTTTATTTAATATTTTTATTTTTATAAAAATATAAAGATATGTTTAATATATAATTTTACCTTTAAATACATGTTAATGATGTTGGAGATTATTTCTATAATATCAAGGTTAAATCGATTAAAAACAATTTTTTTCTTTATATTAATAGGATAGGGAGTTTTTTAGGTTTTACGCCTGTTCCCGTTAACTCCTTTTCGGGTTTTACTCTTCTAACTCCATCAGTTGTTTGCGGGTGTTCTATGCATCCAAAAATGTCACGTTGGCAATGGTATTGTTATTTTCAGATGTCTAGGGGCGGAGTTAGGTTTGTGGGATAAAGGGTGCAAAAAAAATGCATCTTCATATTAGGGGGGGTGCAAAATAGGCTTGAGAGACAATTTTATGTCAAAAAAAGAACAAAAATACCTAGAATTGGGTTTAGAACCAATGGAACTAGATGTGCAATTGCACACCCATGCTCTATGCTGGCTCCGCCCCTCCAGACATCAATTTTTATTATCGAATCTCAGACATTAGTCAGATGTTTATTTAAGAGATCTGGATATCCTGGTTAGTTAAAAAAAATCTGAACAACATCGGTAAATTTTCAAATACGAATAGATCTCATGTCTGAAAGATAGATTTGGTCATTACGGTAAATTTTGGATCGCAACACAAAGTAGCAAGAGGACAATGATGGAAAAATTGATTTTCTTCATGTACAAGGCTAGAAGAGAGCCCTGATCATACTTGTTACATGTCTTTTTAACCTTTCCATCATGAGTTGGAGAGACACCTCGTGGTTAAATAAGACAACTTATGAAATGATTAACTGAATATAGCATTAACCATAAAAAAAAGATAAACACATGATTAGAAATTTAGATCATATCATAATCTGGATGATTACTAATCCAGTTTAAATTAAACCATTTATAGATTAACGTAATCTAGCATGATTTGATGTCAAACCATTAAAAGAGCCAACATCTCCCATTTGGTAAAGCAACATACTATAAACTGAAAAACACACACCTAAGTCAAACAATATGCTAGGCTTTGACCGTAGAGACATAAACAACGATTTTAAGAAGCCTTCCATAATCAAAAAAGTAGACAGACTATTTTCCACAAGTAACACTTTATTGGCTTATACCTCATGCCACAATCGAGTTGCACTTATGTTCAAAACAAAAAACCGTGAACATAACTTTAGGAGTAACCATTATACACTCTTACCTTAATCTTAGATCCTTTATGAGTTCAATCAGAAATCGAATTAGCACTATGCTCAATTCTCGATTTTGAATGCACTAAATACTTGAAGGTGAACTTTATGATTGATCATGTAGCCCAATTTATCTCGTTATACATACGAGACTAATAACTTTAAGGCATTTCCTTATCATCCCAAAAACTGATATCCCCATCCACTTGTCTCTAATTAAGCATTATGCTCAATAACATGAGACCAAGTACTTAAGGATGTTATCTTTATGATATCAAACAAAGATTCTTATTGTCTCATTGTAGATGTTGGATTTTTTAATAAAGGATAAAATAGTAAAATAGTCTCTACCCAGCAGTAGAATCAATATAAATAATATATGATTTTGTTTATGTTATTGACCCGGCATCAAAATCATAAAATCTATATTTTATATTCCGAAAGAGAATTAAAATATTGAACATTCAATGCAGGCATCTCACACTGATCCTGCACTTTCTCTAAAAATATACATATGATATTAGAGTTTCACCCTGCTGAGCTCTCAGTATTGTATATACATACTGTGCAACTCAGTGCTTACTCCTCTGCAATGATAGGGCATCTCCTAGATGAATTAATCACTAGTATATAGCATCATTATCCTCAAAGTATCACTGTTGCTGATTACAATTCTTTCCCAGATGATCTCTTACTATACATTAAACATCCATAACACCTCTTTGTTCCTGAATGGATGTTAATGCTCCTAGATAGACTATCTACTAGTATAGAGCAACTTAACTCCTCTTTATATTCCCTGGTTGAATATTTAGAGTGACTTTACATTAATATTCAAACTCTAACTGAATAACATTGATTGATCATAACGCATAACAAGCTGCGCACGGATGCACTAAGTCGAAACATCACATCTTCGTGTAGGCACTAGGTCACCGTCGCGCCAAATGCAAAGCTAAAGCTCCAATAATGATTGGTCGAGCTTAAACAATGCATAATTTCAATATTGGCCGCATTAAAATCGCAATATTGGTTGAAATACAACGAAACCCTAATATTGGTTTCCGATACATTGTCATGTCACCTTGAAAAAAACATGACAATGTGTGTGAAATGGGATAAAATATTTTAAACAACATATGTTCCCCTATTTATCCACTACAACGTACTAAAAGGGAATCTTATTCTGAATAACGGTCTAAGAGATATGATTCAAACCCTAGTCGAACTACAATCTGAAAACTGTCAGAATTTCATTTGAAAGGTTACTGTTTGCTCCGTTTGACGACCGAAACGAGCTCGAAACCTAAATCCTTCCAATATGGATGTAACCAGCTATCTCAGGATTCCGAATTGGGGATGATCATCGAAAACGGATATCGTATGAAGAATCTACAACGTTTTTACTAAAAGACGTCATTTTCATAAAAACTAACACCCACGGGTGTAAATAACAATTATGCTCTTTGAAGCATGGTGCGAAGAGCATAAAAGAGAAAAAAAATAAAATAATAAGAAAAATAGGGATATTGTGGGACCGACACCAACAGGCCGGCCGGCCGGTCCCCACTCCCATATTTTCTCCATTTTTTTTTTTTTAGGGTTTCCTCTTTCCATTAAAACTCTTATGCTCTTTCTACCAAAGCCTAATCTCTTGCTTCAAACATATAGCTCTGCAGAGCTATGTAGAGACGACATGGTACACGAAGCATAGTCCTATTGACTATTAAATTCGTGTTTAATCAATTATTGGACCTAACTTTGACCGGTCCCACCACCTTGGTCGATCCTTCTTCTCTGGGATTTTCCCTCTTCTCTAGTTGGTCTCTCTACTAGTTACTCATCTACCGTTGTTCAACTGGCATGGTTCATCTGCCATATTACGATTTAATTCAATTTGGTTCCGCTAGCAATATTTAAATAACCTCAGTTTTGTCATACTCTGAAGAAACTAAATATTTTACAATTTGCTAGCACTCACTCGACTTGGTGCTTGCATGACAAAGTACTCACTCGACTTCGTGCTCGCATGACCAAGAGCTCACGCGACTTGGTGCCTGCACGACCAAATGCTCACGAGACTTGAGGCTCGAACGACAAGCATCATTCGAGTATCGTCGCGACATAATGATATAACACAACCACCACCAGCGTCAACATTAATCAGATTCCATAATTTACTAAGCATCACTGCTTGTCTCAGCACATAACTAGTGCTTCGTCCATCAATGAGTCTACATGCTAGACTCATCAACATGCTAAGACTTACGGTCTAGCTAGGTCAACAACTGACCAATTGTCTACAAAGTAAACTCAACCATGTTCGAGACATCGATTATGTCACATGGAGGATATTCACTAGGATTTTGGTCTGGCGGCCTAAAACACGTGTGGTGTAACGATACACCCACGACGAGAAAGTAAAAAATCGTGCCGACAATTGAAGGAGTGAAGGGAATAGTGGTCGCACAATTGTCATGTCCCACTAACACGAAATTGGTTATCAACACATGAACACTTATCTACTCTCCTACTCATCGACAACTGCCACCACTTACGAGATCAATGTGTTAACTTCCAATGCTATAAATAGGTTCTTCAACCTATCGACAGAAACAAGAGTTTTTCATCTGATAAGAACTCAAAGGATCACAAAGCTATCATTTTGTCTTTGCAGCAGTTCAAACACACACAACCATCAACATTCAACCTCATTTGATCTCAACACTCTCTCTGCTTCCCTCCAACAGAACAACTCTTCTCCTTCCTTTGTGACTGAAACGAAATCGGAACAATCATTTCTTGATTTAGGATGATTTCGTACAGATTGATCTCTCGAATCTTAAAAGTAATTATACAGTACAAATGTTTGATGTTTAAGCGATTTAGCATTTAATTGAGTGACTTGCTTCGACTAGTATAGCTTGATCTCTCATTGCTCTGACTAGCATTACCCTTATTCACCATTTCCACTTTTATCCTCAAATTGTTTTTACCCACAAACACTCATATAAAAGACTACTTTATGATCTAAGGAGGTATCTTTAAGAGCATTTACAAGCAAGAAAAATTATACACTCATGAGAATAAACAAGCAATAAATATCACATGCACATTGTTCTTCAAATTCTACCACCAAATACATGCTTATTGTCACTTTATACAACCTTATACAATACACACAAACCAAGTAGATAACATGTTAATAAGCAAACACAATGTTGGAAATTTGAATATAAATTAAGTTAGTTATAACCAAATTGTGAAGGGTTTAGTTTATTCATATAAATCCTTTCAATTAGAATTTGAATCATTTGGGAAAAAAGATGTGACTCTTCATGAAAGGATGCGACTCTTCACGAAAAGATTTCTCCAAGAATCTCCTAGCATCTATATAAACCCCACTCACTCTCTATTACATTAGTGTATTTTAAGAGCCATATGCTATTACTAGAAATTTTATAGTTTACATATTGTCTTCAAGAGTTAAAGAAGAGTTTTGTGCTACATCTATTCACGTTCGATGTTTGGTGATCCTCGAAGTGCTGCGAAGAACACCAAAGGTATTGTTGAATGCTGGAGACATATGCCATACACTGCAACATCATTAAGTACATAGCATTAAATATCTTAAGTAAAGAGATTACTCGCCTCAATACACCCAAGTAAGTTTGCTTAAGTTTTATTTAGATTGATCTTCTCTCCTTCTATTTTTTTTTTGTTTTGGAATTAGTATTACAGAATGTAATATATAGACAAGACCAGTGTTAGAAAAAGTTGTAAGAGTCGGTGGATATAATACATAAATTATATTATGGAAAAATCGATAACGAAAATATTTATCCAACAATCTTAAAATATTTAATATGTGACTAATCTTTGTTATTGATTTCATACTTTATTGAAAGCAATTGAACGTCCTACGCAGTGGTATGTATTGTTCCTTTGATGGGACAGGACGCAAAAACTTTCACAATAAACGTTGAATAAATCGGTAATACTATTAATTTCAAGAAATCGTCGTGGTCCTCATGGATATATATATAGAGTTTAATATAGCCAGAGAAAATGGAGATAAATCTAACCCGTATGTTAGAATTATCACAATTGTCAAACTGTATCAATTCAAGACAGCTTACACAGTGGTTGAAGTATAAGCCGTTGGTATTTTAAATTCTAATCAAAATAGACACTAGTCCATTTGTCTTTGGATTAGAAAATATAACCAGAACAAGATGATACATTTTCTAATTGAATCATTTGAAAGGGCACATCGGTTGATACTTTAGTTTCGGCTCATCGGGATAGGGGCGGGTAAAAGAAAGATATTTGTCGTTTATAAGTATAGAATAATAAGTATAAGGAATGTAGAACTGAATATAAGTTCTCAGGGAGATATTGAAATATACACGATTTCTACTCTATTATTTTATATATTTAAATTTTTCTATATCTATAATACGTAAGAGGATAAGATGAAATTTTTTGGGAAAATTGAAAATATATCACGGATTTGAATTATCAGTTTGAGGATATGTCCCATAACATTAGAAATTAAGGAATATGTCTCATCCGTCCATTTTATCCGTTAAATGGACATGTATGACTTATTTTCGAACAATTATGCCCTTGTCATTTTAATTGGGTTTATCTCCAACATTTCTCCAACATATGAAATATGAAATAGAATAGAAAAATATATACAATAATAGTTAACGGATAAAAATACCATGTCTGTAATATTTGTCCAACATTTTTGGGCAAGGGCATAACTGTCCATTTAACATATCCCTTAATTTATATCGTTATGAGACAGATCTCCAACTGAAAATTCAAATCCAGGATATATTCCCAATTAAACCAAAAAAAAAATTCTTCATAAAATTTTGCCAAAACAAAAGAAGAATGCATATTTTTATCCTGTTGATCGGAACTTCCGCATCAAGGTAGTTGTAAAGGAGAAACATAGATCACTAGAAGATCTAAAGAACTCCTTGGTTTAAATATATTTTTGGAATTGTGTGGGAAGTCATTCCTACATAGTTGCCCTTGACGAGTATTGACCGAAGGAATGAAGGAGGCTATATAAACCAAAATGGCAGAGTTTTGATCATTGGGGTCACGTTGTTCAAGATAACATATCTTGAATCCCATAAACTTGTTTTTGCCTTTGATCTAGTCCAACCGCCAGCATTTTTTTCGAGGTTATATAGTGCAGGGACGTAACCTATATCAAGAGATATATCCTGCTAGTTTCATTCAAACGTGTCTGTTCGGATGAGGAGTAATCTAATTCTCGCATCATCAGAAACTAGAGTCAAGTTTTTCTCAAGTGAAGGATTATCTTATCTGTATCATTAAGTGGATTATCTGCCAGACAAGCCATAATTATATAAATAGCCTTAAGTTGGTTGGATAGATTGTAGGCATATCTATTGAAAGACATAAATATCTTCATGTATATTCTAATCATAATATGAATATACAATAATAAAAGCGGAAGCAATAGATGAGATCGATTATGTGTACCTTCAGCCATTGCAATTTGAAAGTTTAAACCGTCTTTGAGTATGCCCCAATTACTTAGTTGATTTGAACTTTGGTTCCAAACTCTCCTTCTCACTTTTAGATGGTGTATAAAATTATGAGAGTGAATTTGGTGACTTTTTTTTTTTTTTTATAGATTTTGCTATCTCTTCTTTATACTACTCTAGCCATCATAGAGTAGTTGCCATGATAGGATGTAGTGGGTGGTTTTCTAAAGTGGTGGAGAATCATGGGGAGTTGCCTTGATCAATTGCAACTCCCCACTAAATGGATCACATTCTTTTTCCCTTAATTAATTAATTAAACAAATTATTATTTAGGCCATATGAAAAAAACCGTCTAACATTCACATGGATTCTGGAACTGTGAGTTCGCTATTTGTGGTGAATGTTGGGACGTATGGATGGATCCATGTTATGAAAAGACAATCTCTTCACTATAAGGATGGAACAACCACAAAACACAATTGGTTTCTAGTTGTTAGCCAATGCTTTTGTTACATAAAAACTGCAACTCCACTATGATCAAGGATGATCCATCCACTGCAAATAATTACAGACTGACACTGGGTTTCATAAGAAATCTCGACAAAATGACAAGTAGATTGAAATTAATTTTCATTATTAAAGTTGGATGTAAGACGTCGAGACCCAGTTGATGTAGTCAATTTCGGATTTCGGTTTGTATCGGTCGAGAGCGATACACTGGTACAGCATTGTATCGGGGATATTTCGGTTCCAAATATCGTCGAAATATCGGTTCACACATTTTATACTTATACTTTTATAAAAAAAATACTAGTTCACATTTATAACTATAAACAAATTTTAAGATACGCTGTTTAAGCCTAGTGATTCCACCACCACTGATTTCTTTTAAACATAACAAACAAGTAGCCCAGGTTGGATGATCTGGATCTCTGCGTTCACCCCATTGCCATGATATATCTTTGGATGGATTGTCTTTAGTTGGTGTATCTTTGGTTTGTGTAGAAGATGAAGGCAACAATGAGCCACATGTAGAGGGTGTAGTGCATGAATTGGATGCATTAGAAGAATCCATAATCACAACCTAAAGTAACAAAACTGAAACAAAACAACTTAATATAAAGAGCTAAACTATCACGGTGTAATACATGTAATGAAACATTCAAATTGCTCAACACATTCAAACATAACACAAGACTTCAACCATATACATGAAAATTCAGGAATATGTCCTGGGAACATAGTCTGTTGTCCCTGTCAAAAACATGTCTTATACTTGTAGAAACATGATGAAATTTTAAACATACATTCACAACTACATCAGGGACGTGCTATAAAAATTTGAACTGAAAGTGACAGTTAGATGTCAAGTAATGACAGATTCTATATGCACAGTTCAGGCTGCAATCCTATAGTCGAATCTGAAGAACATTGCCTACTAGGGGTAGTTTCCAAGATCAACTTGCTTTGAAATTTCTACAGTAGTATCATCATGTAAATGGGTTTATCATATCCAAAAATAAACTAATTTTGTTCACCTAAATTCAAAACTAGAGGTATAAAACCTATCCATGTTCTAACCAAATTCTGTACCTAGAGACTCTGTAACACAGATGTTTCGGATACCTAAAGAGATCATAACTTCATGAAAATTTTACAGTAATTCACCTACATGTATATAAACATCATATTAAAATTTTAGCTTTATCTGATAAGCGGATGATGAGAAACATTACAAACAGTTGAGTGTCCAGAGCCTGAATTCAGCACACAGCGTTTTCAGTTTATTCAATCTTTGCAATAGTAAATATGACCTGATCTTCTTGAAATTTTGATCGTATCATTCTGACTTAATTAAGAAAAAGATATAAAAATTTCATCACAATCCAACCACTGGATCTAACGATATTAATAAACGAAAAATAGACATTCAAGGGTTTAGAAGGTTGTATAATAGATGTTCAATACGAGTTGTTCATTAGAAGTTCTATAATTTCTAAGATCAAATAGATAAAGTACTTAATGGTGATTGTAAGTTACCCAATTCATCAGTTTGCTAAGAACATGAGCCATGATCAAGATCCTCAATTTCATAACATAAATCCTAACTTCATTGCATGCAAGAAGAATTACCAAAGAATCATATAACATGATGTGTAAACAAATTGAAAAGAAACCCATTCTTTAATTTCCCAAATACATGAATAATCAAGGAGGCATTTATCAAATCTTCATGATTCACAAGTTACACAAATAAAAGAACAAGGAGATTCAACCAAAGAAACCCTACCTCAATTGTTGATTTACTCTAAAGGTTAATAACAACAACAATACGTTCTTCTATTGTTTTGTAGCTTGAAAATTTAGCAACAAATCTCTTCCTTCAAACGATGTTGAAATTGAAACGATAAAGATGTAGATGAACAGACTACAGAGAAACAAATGAAGAGAGGAAACACGATGGAGAAATGAAGACTGAAGAGAAAAACTATGGTTTATTTCTATCTAACGAATCTAGAACGTTGAAAAAAATCTTATCTAACGGACAGAAACAAATATCGAGAATATCGGGAAAAACCGATTTTTGCAAATTTCGACCAATATGTTTGGTGAAATATCGTTCCACATAATCCGTTTCGGTTTACCAAAAACTCGAAATTTCGACTGTTTTGACCGAAATTAACTACATTGGTTGAAAGGATTCTAATAATTTAAATCTGGAACCCACTAATGTCTTTGACTCATAGTATGAATTCAAGGGCAAAGTTGTTTAAAACAACGTAGAGTATAGATCATTTATGAATGTGGAAAGAAAGATACATTTTCATAAATTGAACAAAATGTGGGGTCGATAATGGGGAATATCAATTCACGTAATCCAGTGAAGTGGACGTGAATGCATTAACACTGACTGTAAATGAAACATCAATCATGTAAGATTGATCTACTCATGATAAATAGAGTTGTTGTTTAAAGCAACAAAATTACTGGATGATGAATTTTAGAGATAATGATTAGTCCTCTAAAATGCGAGTGGACTTAGTATAATAACCATTTGCAAAAGATCAGTTTCTATTTGAAATTTTGAGTGGTATCAAAGAGTACAAATGAAATCTCAGTCAGATGGTTCACCCTTAATTTGGCTTGGTACCATTTTGTATTACCCGTATCACGGAAGCAGAGTGTTTTGCAACGAAACTCTAGTCATGGACAGAGATTAGCAAATGTGTTGCTAAAAGGTAGAATAAATGTCATTCAAAGAAATGATAAATTTCTTAAAATCTACCGTACCACATAACTATAGGGGAGAAATGTCATGACAAGACATATCTCGGTGTACTTCGAGGATAAACAAACTGAATTTTGGATAGTGATGATTCAAAGTCATCAAATGAAAAACTATGTGTTTGTTGTAAAAGGAATACGGTAGCAAGGAAGCCATCCAAACGAAGGTTGATAGCAAGATTAACTATAGATTCCGGAGCTTTGGACGCAAAGTCGGAACAAAAAGTGTAAAAGTAACTTTGAATTTTCCTTGAATATATATTTATGGCTAAAGTATACGTATGATGGAATAACACATAGTTTGAGATATTATGGTACGTCTCGATAGATAATCGACGACATAACACCATAAAGCAATTGCTCTCAAATGCACGCATTTAAAAGAAATAAGGTATGTGAATTGTATCAAGCCGACAAACGATACGAATTCTCAGCATATAATTGCATCATCGAGGGAAATGAGATTATTTCCTACAAATAGAGTAGTATTTACAGCGGAAAGTCAACCTAGCGATTAGAGATCCCTCGGTTATCTAGGTTCAAAAGGGACAACCAAGTTGTAAATTTATATTCATCTTGAAACACTGTGAGATATTACTCTGTTTCTCATTTCTATGATGAAACAATGCTGCCTGTCAAGTGAGGGGTTCAGAATTTCTCTTAATGATTCTTATGGCTTAGTTTGACTAAAAAAGTAAGACAAAATGCTTTTTAAATAGGAGATCACCTATATGAGTGAGAAGTGGTGCTGCTTCTGTGATAACTATATGGCTAAGTTAGTCTACAACACTCATGAAAAAATAACATCATTCAAGGCCGAAATGAACATATCCGAGAACCGAATATGTAAGGAAATAAGATGTGTGATATCTATTGCATCGGTTTACATCACAAAGTTGAGCAGTTCAAGACATCGCGTTCACTGGGCAACTAGTAAACCCGGTATGTATTTACTACGGAAGATTCAAATCCAAAAGCTATCTTTCCTGATGCAGTGATGTTCCGCACACAAACTCTTTGTAGTGTCTACATTAGATTTGCATGAATATAAATTCTATGTGGGGGATTGTTGGAAATTTGAATAGAAGTTAAATCAGTTACAACCAAATGGTGAAGGGTTGTGTCTATTCATATAAATCATTCAATTAAAATTTGAATCATTTGGGAAAAAAAATGTGACTCTCCATGAAAGGATGCGACTCTTTACGAAAAGATTTCTCTAAGAGGTCCTTGCATCTATATAAACCCCACTCACTCTCTATTGCATTAGTGTGTTTTAAGAGTCATAAGCTAGTATTAGAAATTTTATAGTTTATATATTGTCTTCAAGAGTTGAAGAAGAGTTTTGTGCTACATCTATCCGCGTTCGATGTTTGGTGATCCTCGGAGTGTTGCGAAAAACACCAAATATATTGTTGAATGCTGGAGACATACACTGTAACAACATTAAGTACAAAGCATTAAATGTCTTAAGTAAAGAGATTACTCGCCTCAATACACCCAAGTAAGTTTGCTTAAGTTTTGTTTAGATTGATCTTCTCTCTTTCTATTTTTCTTTTCTTGTTTTGGAATTAGTATTACGGAATACATAGACAAGACTGTTGTTACAAAGAGTTGTAACGAGTAGGTGGATATATTACACGAATTGTATTATGGAGAAACCGGTAACGAAGATAATTGTCCAACACACAAATATCTTAAATTCAAATCAAGACCTAGTATCATTACAAATTAACCCTTGGGCAGAATTACGACATACAAGAGTTTTATCAACAAGTTTAAGACTAACATCTGATACCAAGTAAATAATAAGAGAATCAGAAATAGAATGTTGGAACATCAGTTCTTTAACTAGCATTGCTTAAACCTAAACATGATATACACTTCATCATATGTTGAAAACAAATTAACCCTAGTACTAACATACTCTGCAACACCTCATTTAGCAACAAAACACCTTGTTTTACATCTTGAGCAACACCATATATAACAAACAATTTAGAAGAAATAAATAAAAATATAATTTCATGTCTAAAAAGTTTAATAACCTAGATTTTTACTTCTATTTGCTCACACTTGGATGATGAATTGTTTCTCCTTATGTAATAGTCTAGAAAAGATTCCTAGTCATGCTTGTTATATGTCTCTCTTACTTTTCTATTATGAGTTGGAGAAACACCTCGTGACAAGATAGCTTATGAAATGATTAACTTAAACTAGCATTAACCATAATTCAGATTATTACTAATCCAACTTAACTTAAACTAGCATTAACCATAATCTGGATTATTACTAATCCAGCTTAACTTAAACCAGCCAGACATTAAAATAATCTAAGATGTTTTGATGTCAAACCATTAAAAGAGCCGACATGAAGTTTTAGCCTTTATTATATATACAGGTTTAGCAGTCAGTTTTTTAATGATCATTTCCGGGTAGCAGTGGACAATTTGGACATATTGTGTCAATGGTAGATATTGGTCCTGCGTTATTGATTTTGAGACCATTAACACCTTATTGTTCGGTTTAAAAACGGCTCACTTTAGAATACAATTCGGTGCCTTTTTTATAATGACATCTTAATTGTATTTTTTGATCAAATTTGGTTAGTTATGTAAAAATGTCGATACATTTTTTATTATTCGCAATAATCATGGATGTTAATGGTTGTCTTTCTGTTTAAAATTATACCAAAATACATATTAGACAAAACATATTTTATTAATACTTTATTAGTAAAGTTGGTAGTAATGGACCGATCATTATCTAGTTAGCTAATAAAATTATAGTGAAGGTGTTATTCCACACTCCTTTCTCTACTTTACTTACCGTTGAATTCCATATAAAGATCTAACAGTAGAAACTTTTTCATTTAGCGACGGATTTTAGCTGAACAATTTTGAACCAGTACTTTTATAACGTACGTAGTTGAATGGTGAATTGTACCGTGAAGCGTGAATTATGTGGTGAAAGGAGAGTGAAATTAACATTTTTTTAAGAGTGTGCTGTAACATGGGGGCTAAACCAAAATCTCCCGCTCCTCAAATTGTCCTCAAAATTTAAATAGTTTAAGGGTCTCAAAGTAAAAAACAAAATCTCTGAATTTCCATCTTCATATCCGTCGGTCTTTTTCATTACAACAAATAATTTGTTTCTACAAATTCAAATCTTGTTATTATCTCCTCTAACAAAAACACCTCCCAGTATATAAAAATAAATCGATCCAACTATCCCTTTTTTTCTATATTTAGTTTAAATTATTTCAAGATCTAGGGTTTCAAATATCTCTAACAATGGCTGAAAATTATGTAAATACAGAGATGAAAGATCTAGTAAATGCTGATCCTCTTCAACTTATTGATGTTTGTTCTGAAAATGATTGTCTCATCTCCACTCCCGGTAATTATCATTTTAATCCTCTTCTTCAACTGTTCAGTGTTATTTTATTAAAGATTGATTGTGTTTTGATAATGGATTTTAGGGTTTGAGTAATTTATTTTAATAGAATTTGGGTTTCTATGAATTTTTTAGGGTTTAACTGGGGAGATCCATATTTTTGTCAGTTTGATTATTTTGGTTTATATGTTACCAAATTACATTGTTCTTTCAGCTGCAAAATTTGAGCTTATATGAGGTTTAAATTGTGACAGGGTTTGGAGAAGAAAATCAAATTGAGGATGATTGTTTTGATTTGTTTGTGGTTGGAGATGCTGAGGAAAGGGGGGATAGTAAGGATGATTGCTTTGATTTGTCCGAGATTGGGGATCCTAATACAAGGGATGATGAAGATAACCCGGGACAAATGGATCACAAAGAAACAGGAGGAAGATCTAGAAAACATGGCAAGTGTAATTTGCGGAAAAGTTTAGCGTGGGATAGTGCCTTTTTTACAAATGATGGTATGGTTTTGTATTCATCGTAATTTTGATATTTGTATAATGTTTTGATGTAAAAATCCCTGTTTTATGCATGGTCATATTTAGGAGCTTTCCTCATTGTTCACTATATATGCGATATTGTTCATGATTTATATGAACACGTCCAACAAAGTTTATAAACTAGAACTTTTATTGACATGATCTTTATGACAATTTTTTGAAACACTCAGGTGTACTAGATGCCGAGGAGTTGTCTTTTATAAGTAATGGAATGAGGAAAGCATCACCAAGCACGTTACCGGGAATCCAAGAGGATATCCGGAGGTCTGCAGAGTCAAACTCTACGTTAAGTGGTGATAGTTTGACACGAGAAAGCTTTGAAGTTGATTTCTTTGAAGATGTAAGGGCGTCCATTCAGAGGTCCAGTAAATCGCCCAATGTGGCTAATGCAAACAGCAAAGAAGTACCAGGAGTGTCAGGTTTGTACTTTGAAAACCTGCTCTTAAATGTAGGTCTGAACTTATTTCAGTACTAAGCAGTTGTACCAAGCAAAGGCCTGACTGTGTATTATAGACAGGCGTGCCTTTCATTTTAGGCCATTTGCGTAAATCTATCTCAACTCGTGACCACTTGAGTTAATGCTAGAACTAGAGGTCAGGCTTGAGGGGTTAGGAGTTCGGAGTTAGTACCACCTGATAATGTTGAATTTGGCCTAAGTGGTCACTACATTAAAGTCACCCAACGATGAGTCTATATACGTTGAGTGTCTCCAATGCTACAAGGTTATAGAGATGGGCTTCTTTTGCATTTGCTGAGTGGTGTATTTTCATTTTTGTGTTTATCATCAAACTAACAATTGTTACTATTTCAGCTCCGAAGAAGGCCGAGCTTGCTGGTAAAAACAAGGTAACTCATCTAGATCACACTTTTCCATTCCCGTTTTGGTATGTCAGGTTCCCTCCGTCAATCTTTAATAGCTCATAATTGTTTATCAAATTTCAGATGAAACCTGTTGTTGCTTCCAAGAGGCAAAGTGTGAACACGAAGGAGGCTGTAGTTCGTCCACGAGTTACACAGGCAAGTTTGAACCTCCTAAGTAGCAAACACTGAACTTTATGTTCTTTATATTAATCAATGCATATGGTTCACACAATTCAATCTGGATATACCAGACTGGTGATAATCTGTGAACTGTCAAAATTCCTTGGGCAGTGGCCTATTTAATTGTTAACTAGAGATGCATCCCTTGCACACAATGCGGAACTATCTAAGAGCTAGTTGTTGTAATTATTTATCTTCTATAATCTTTTATGGATTAAAGCTTGCTGCAAGAAGTGGTGAGCCAACTTCATCGTCTCTTAAACTGCCGAAGATAGCAGGGAGGACCAATCCAATCTCAGCAGCTCCAACGAAGAAGACTACATTTGCTCCCACCCGTGTCAAAATTGATAATAACACTCAAAAAACTGCTTCAGGTAAAAAACCTATCGAACAAATAAGATTCCATGTTACAGTCTTTATGCTTAATATTGTACAACTTCATCTCACTATTATCATTACAGTCGCAGGTAAGGGACAAACTGCTGCCGTTCTTAAGAAGCCCAGTTTGCTGTGCTCAAGTGTTACTTCTAGGGTTGCGCTTATTCCAAAATCTCCTTCAGGTTCTCCCTCAACTACCAAAATGAAGCCAACAGCTTCTTGTTCTTCATTTACCACAAGCGGTAGCACTTCATCTGATTCTACTGTAAAATCCCCCTTGAAGTCTTTGAGAAGTAAACGCGATTCCAAGAATGTTGCTCCTGTGTCTAGGTCAACCCTCAAAAACCCTTTACAGATCTCCTCGAAAGCTAGAACTGAGTCTGAAAATTCTCGTCTCACAGCATATCTAAATTCGATTCCAAAGCCCAAGCTCCCTTCTAACACATCACCTTCCAGCTCAATCGATGGCTGGTCTACTGAGTCCTCTTCATCAACTTCTACTCTGACTTATGGATCAAAGGCAAATGTGGGTATCAGTACCCCCCACAGAGGATCCACAAATATTGGTGTTAATTCTCCTCGCGGAGGATCCACAAATGCTGTTAGTAATCGTCCTCGCGTAGGATCTGCAAATGTTGGTCATAATACTCCTCGCAAGGGATCCACTAATGTGGGTGTTGATTCTCCTCGCAAAATATCCTCTTTGCGTAGAGAGAGCCATGCCTCCCAAACATCAAATGTGGAAATTCCCCCACCTTATGATAAATCTTCTCTGAATCAAGGCAGCAAGAAAGCTTCTGTTGTATCTGCTTCAGTTTCGAATACAGCATCAGCAACTGGCTCCAAAGCCTGTAAACCCTCGGGGCTCCGGATGCCATCACCAAAAATTGGATTTTTTGATGCGGTACGTGTTGCTCCTCTTCATGTTAACCATTTATATTTTTCTTTTCAGTACTATCTCTTACAGTTCTCTGCTCTTTTCTGGCTAGTTTTATATGTTGATTCTATTTTTATTTTATCTATTTCAGGAAAAATCTCTAGTAAGTACTCCAGTAGGTGGATCACAATCTCGTTCTGGCGCACGAAGTGGTCTTACTGGATCTGGAGAATCTGGACCTGTTACCCCCAGTGAGGGACTTGTCAAAGCAAAGGTTAGTAAGCCTCAAGAGGGAAGGAGTATTAAGCCGGCAGGTAGCATTAAGTTAGATTCTGTAGTACCTTCTGCTTTAAGCAAAAAGTATGCCTCTTCGGAACAACTTCAAGAACTATCCCTCGATTCACTAAAGTTACCGGATGCTTCTATGAAACTACAGGATAATTGTGATACAGCTTTAGAAGTCCAGAAGCACCCATCTTCAGGAATCCCCCAAACAGAACATCGTAAATCTTTGGATGCTGGAGAGTTGCCATACGTCATCCCTGTTGATCAGGGTTCTGTTTCAAATGAAGAGAAGATGGATACTCAACATTCTTCTAAGAACAGCATTGGTGTTGTAAGTGATGTTATTGTTCCTTCTGGAGAAGAAGAAACTCTGGTATCTGAGGAAAGCTTTGTTTGTAGCATGACCCCTTCTAAGAAATCAGGTGAAATGCCTCTGGATGAGCAAGGGCATCCCAGAGATAGCTCGGATTTACTTCAAAAGAGCAACGGAAAGGAAAATTTATCTTGTACTGATGATCAAGTTGATGGATTGATTAAACAAGTAGCAGCAGTGGATCTGAATGTGGAAGTTATCAAGGAGCCAATAGGTAAGGAATATACCCATAACAAACGTGATCTTGGTGATCCAGCGATAGTATCTTCCAATACCTGCACTCTTCTTGACCATGATCAGGAGGAGCTTCAAAAGATTTCAGCAAAACTCAATCATCTTTGTCTATCCCCAAACACCGTGGAAATTCTATACAGTACAAGAGCTCCTTTGGCGGACAATATTTCTTTCTGCAATAAGAGTGAACCCTTTGAATCAGAATCAGAATCAATGAGGGATGGATCACAGTCAATTGCTGTTGCCCTACCAGACACACAGAAGCAGAACAGCTAACTTATTGCGGTTTGCAGGTAGTTCTGAGGATAAGTCAATCTAGTTCGGCTGTTTCTAACATATCCTTGTAATCGTATAGTATTTAGATAACAATTCACAGGTGTACTTGTGTGACTGAGCTATACCAGCACCTCAATAAATTGCTTATTTTGATTGCATGGTTCCTCTTCATGACTTTGATTCTTCCTTGACTGCCACACCTCCCACATTACTGTAAACTTGGGTTAGATTTTTATAAACGTTGACAGGCTATCTGTAAAGGAACTCGAAAGGTAGCCTAAGTTCTTCAAACAAGAAATGCTCGTTTTGTGAAGATTCTTCCCACCAAATCCATGGTGGTGGAGTCTTTTCCCACCAAACTTGGGGCTTTGCTGGGAGTTGTATGAGGCAAACTGCTACAGATGGAGTTAGCAAGCGCCTTGACAAGAAGGATCCATCTGAACTAAAGGTGGGTAGCTGCAAAAAAGAAGTGAATATTCAGTTTCTCATTGGGTTGGCTGCTTTCAACGCCGTCTTCTAATGTTTCTCTACTTAGATAGAGTTATTCATTCAGGAGATGCATTTTTGGATGTTTAGATTTCTGGGTTGGATCCTACAAAATCATCTCGTCATTGTTTACTAGTAGCCCTTCTTAGAACAGGGTGCTATGGTGGTGGTTCCTGTAAATCCCAAGGGACTAGGTGTTTTATGATTTCAGTTTTTGAAATTTGCTTACCTAAAAGTAATGTACTGTTGGTTATCTCTCTCTTTTCTTTAGTACCAAGAGTAATGTTAGTTGCTTATGATGCGTGAGCTCTTCCTTGAAAGCTGTGGATATATCGAGCTTGACGTGTTGGCAGAGAAAGATTCAAGCCTTAAAATTGCGAAATGTATTCTGGCAATGATATGAGTTACTTCAGTGCACAGCAATATGTTAATTGTAACTTGAATCAAACTGAGAATCTAGTTAGAAGACCTAAACTGACGTCGTGGTAAAAGAATTGTTTGAAGAAGCTCTTATCACTGCAGCAAAGAGAAGTTGACATGCAACTTAATTCCTTCTTTGTTGTATACTTCAAATTGCTGGACTTCTGCGTCTAACTTTCGCTTCTTGTTGAGAAAAATGTTTGCATACTTGTAAATACTAGAGGGTCGCTGCCATGGTGGGGAGGCTGACAAAGAAACAAAACATGGAAATGTCTTCATATTTGCTAATTCCATCTCTGTTGGAGCATTATTTTCTCAAGATGAAAACCTTTTAAATGGTCGATGCATCTTACAAAGACCATCTTCTCAGTTGCCTTTCCGGCATCGGTCTTTAGTTTACCTTAGATAACTAAAGGTACTACAAAAAATGAGTTCACGTTTGAATTGGACGATAAAAGTAAAAGTGTTTTTATCTCTAGAAGTCAAAAGGTAAAAATATTTGGCTGTATAAAAAGTTCATTTTTAGAAGTCATTTTAAAATTGAAATTGTATCGTCGACTAAACTTTTGATCCAAGCCCTATAAAGGGACCGAACCCAACTTAGAGATGTTTTCCCGCTTCTTCTTTATTCCCCTCGCTCTTTACTGTATCGAACCAGCAGCGAAGCCCTAGAATTTTTATATCAATGGATGAAAGAGGCGAAAGTGATTTCGAGAGAGAAGAAGAAGAAGAAGATGAATCAACTTCTAATGTGTTGAAAGATCGATTCCGCCTTTCTGTTATCAAAATTGCTGAAGCTGAAGGTTTTCTATAAATTCCAATTTCATTTTCAATTTTCATTATGAATTCTTTTTTAATCTGTCTCAATCCACAACTATACTGATCAAATTGAACAGGGAAGAAGAACAATATGGAGATATCTGAGCAAGTTATGGGTTGTATTTCTGATCTTGCCTTCAAATTTTCAGGTTAATCGTGTAACTCCTCTAAACTCACATTTCATTGTTCTTCATGTTCTTTTTTCTTTTCTTTTTGTAAGGCAAAGTTTTAACTGACATCGAAACGTATGAGAACGGCTTAGTTTCTGTAGATCAACGTCGGCGGTGTCTTTATAATGTTAGCAATCGCATTTCTTCTTCACTGAAAGAATCTAGCAACTATATTTTACAAGGATGATCTTCTCACTGTACAGACATAGATATATGGATACATTTAATGTGCCTCTCACTAGCAGATGCATAAACTGAAATACGATTGCAAAACTTTGAATAGTTCAATTCCTGCACAATCCTTTTCATGCTTCCAGTTGTGAGAAAACCAAAGAGTAAACTTCGTAGAGATAGAAAGGAGAAACAGTATCATCTAGTCTTTGCGCCCTTTTTGTGCCTGAAAAAATTGCACCTATAACTTTACCTTTCATCTCTATTTCTCACTTGAACACACATGAAACAAACATTTATCATGTTTCATAACTCATTTTCAGTTCTCTATTCGAAATAGCTAGGAGCCCAGGAAATCTGTTCGGATTTGCATCTTCTCTGGCATGTCTGCATTCTTACAGTGAGGAGATAGGATATAAGGAAATAAAATTTGGGGTGATGTGCTAGTTTATGTCTCTTGTGTGTAAAATTGCCTTCTCTTTGACAAGTGTGAAACTAACGGCGAGGATATTCTTGTGGAAACCAGAACAATTGGCTAAGGACCTAGAGCTATTTGCGCAGCATGCAGGTCGCAAGTCTGTGAACATTGACGATGTTATACTTTCTGGTAAGTGTATCCACTTGTTTGTAATTTTAATATGTCTTATTAGGGAAAGTTTAATTCTACCAATTTCTGATTTCTGTACCTAATATCTTAAAGCCGTATCTATCTCACAATTGTTTCACTAGCAATTAACTCGATTAGATATATTCTTTGTAGCTGTGGTTTACTCTTCAACTCTGTGTTAGAATACGTTTTCAAGTGCATTGCTGAGGGTAAATTTTTAACTACCAAATCGTTCCTTTCCTCGCAGCTCATCTTTACCTAGCCTTTTTGGAGATATTGCCCTTTACTTATTTCATAAATATCTTTTCCTCTTCAACATTAGTACTAATGTATCACTCCTAATTTGGTTGCAGCCCATAGGAACGAACATCTGGCATCATCATTGAGGTTTTTCAGCTCTGAACTGAAGGGGAAAGAACCCCAATCTGAGAAGAAGCGGAAGAAAACTTCAAAGAAGGAAGACAAAACTTCCTCTGGGGTAGTTCATATATCATGATCCCAGTCCATTATCTTTTTCTTCTTTTAGTAGCAGTACCATGAACAATATGTATTACACACGCTCTATCTAGAGAAAATGCTCCTCTCATGTTGAGGAAACAAATGAACCTCAAACTAGTATGTATATTTCCATTCTTAGGTAATAATATCCATAATGGTATAATAGGGTACTAGGATCCTCACCATGTTACTCTTCAACTCTATGATGCCATTGGTCTTCTTGACTGGTAGTATTACTCACCTTCTTATAATCGATTTTGTATTTATTTAGTTTGCAGAGATTGCTGGTATAAATATTGTTTCTTGTTCTTGTTGTTGTTGTCTTTCTGAGTTTTGTCTGATTTTTGAAGAAGAACAAAAAGCTCATGAAGAGGCCAATAAGTACGTTATTTAGTTGATGCTCTTTTATTGTCATTGATTTAGAGAATTTCAAGACATAGATATCTGAGATTTCCGTTATTTTCTTGGGCCTAAATCTGAGTTTGAAATCCGAATTTCAATGTTTCTGACTTTGTATAAATGAGATTCTCTAAAATGGGTATTGGATAACTAGCCTTATTATGTGAATTTACTGATGTTTAGATTTCTGGGTTGAATACTACCAACTCATCTCATCATCGTTTGCTAGAGCTCTTCTCAGAACAGGGTGCTAAGATGGTGGTTCCATTAAATCCTAAGGTCAGTTTTTTGAAACTTGCTTACCCAAAAGTAATGTACTGTTTGTTCTCTCTCATTTTTTTGTATTAAGAGTAAGTAATGTTAGATGCTAATGAGGCATGAGCTCTTCCATAAAAGCTGTGGATATATTCGAGGTTGATGTGTAGGCAGAGAAAGATTTAAGCCTCCAACTTGCAAAATGTATACTAGTAATGATTTGTTATTTAAGTTCACAGCAGTATGCTAACCATAACTTGAGTCAGCCATTGGATGATTACTTTAGAATGTATTTCTTTATGAAGAACAATTTGGAAAACAGTAATAGTGACTGAAAACATAGACTGTCATGCCCCAGAAAGTTCCGCCTCCGGCGCTTGTGCTGGACAGGCCAGAACTTTCCGACGCATCATTTTGATGATTCTTATCAGGTAAATGCAGGTTGATTTGCCTTCCCAAGCATGTTTTATAAGCATGATACTCGAAACGTAGTTTTCACACTGCTCCAACTCATTCCTTGTTCTGCTAAGGGCTCAAGGCATAAAAGCCAATGTTGATGCCTTTGGCATACATCACTTGCTTACAATCCTTTGTCCAAGCCTAGGTCATGCTTTGGACTAGCGGATAGGTCATTTCAAGCCTAATTTCCAATTCTTTAACTCGGCTTCGTCCATGTGCTGGAGCCTTCACTGATCTTGTTCTTGTCAAGGGTGCAATATCCAGACATATGTCATTCCATAACGTATAGCGTTGATAGGAAGTATAAACAATCCATCGAATGAAATTGTAACTACCTCATCGAGTGTGGCAACAATCATCTCTTGACTTGGCATTGTCGAGCCAGATGATATGAGTTACCATTATGTCGCAATCATCTCTAAATTAGATGATATGAGCGATAAGGTGCTGTACCTCAATGCATTGCGTTGCGGCTGCCTACGTACTCAACCAGTACCTTGAAGTGATCAAGCATGATCGTAGTTCATCCGAAGGGTTATTTCGAAAGGAACAAGCAACATAATCCTATTAGGCAAAGCCAACATCGATTACAACTCCGTTGCAAGATCAAATGCCAAGCTAAGCCTAGTCCGCATAGGCCAAGGGACTTTCACAAAGTATGCACTGGCTAGTGCATAATTATCGATACTTAGCATACATAATGCATTTCGAGTACGCAACACGAATGAATGATGCTTTCGCATCATTTAAGCTTCCTTGGGTAAGCTATATAGCAATTGGGATGCTTCCTTGAGTAAGCATCCTCGGGTAAGCTTCATCGATTCCAATCAACGACTCCTCCCTATATATGTTTTAATCACATTTCTATATATTTAGAAATGAAGGATAAGGGACATTCATTAACTGCACTTTTTAATAATGAGTACTCGGGTACGCATCACGGATCAATGAAGCTTCCTTGGGTAAACTTCATCGCAACATGGATGCTTCCTTAGGTAGGCATCCTCGGTACAGTTCATTGGATCAATGATGCTTCCTCGAGTAAACATCAACTTCTAACCAACACCTCCTTCCTATATATGTCTTACTCGCATTTCTACAAGTAAAGATAAGGAGGGGAAATTACATTCATCTACTGCACTTTCTAGTGATATGTCCTCGAGTACGCATCACGGCACAATAGTGCTCAGCACTATGATGCGCTTTCGAGTAGGCGTCAAGGTCATTTGTGCCATTCCCGGGTAAGGATTATGTTTGACTTGTGATGCATTCTCGAGTATGCATCACGTATAATAGTGCTTAATCACTATAATATAAAGCCGATGCATCCGCACCCTGATGCATCCCTAAGAGCTTTATAAACTTAGAATAAAGCTTCATCCCACTCCATGACGTATCTTTGAGTAAGCATCATACGAAATACGGGTGTTACATATACACAGTTTATGAAGCAGGCAATTGCTCACGCTTCTCGAGCATCTTTTATCTAGCAACATCACTTATAAAAACACAAAAAATACATGCATTCAAAGTGCAACTACTCATAAGGAAGCAAATAAGCCTATATTGATATATGAGAAAGATAACTTCATTTAGGTGGTGTCAGCTGCTCCTTGAGACCTTTGAAGAAACTCACCAATTCATTATAGCTTAGGAGATTATCTTTGATAACAGGAACTTGTTTAAATCTCTCAGTCCATGCATGAAACTTAGGGAATTTATCTGCATCAAGAACTTTAACTCCCAGTACTTCTTCCACAGCTCCCAACCAATGTGCCAAAGATGAAAATGCTAAGTCAACTGCATTTATATTATCACCACCAAAGACTTCTTATACTCATCCCCAATTCCACTGTGTTTTTCTGTGGTTTCGAGAATTTCCAACAGTTGTTTCTTTGCCATCTCATGTTCTTCCCCTGATTTGTAAAAAAATTTAAAAAGGCTTGATGTTCCCTGCAAATAATCAAACAGACAAAAATTATTAGTAGAAAATTATTACAAACCAAACTTGAAAAGTGTTATGAAATAGTTATGCGATTGATTTTCTACCTTTTCTTCAATGATTTAATCCAAAACCGAGCAATAGATTTTTCATAAGGATCTTTAGGTAGTAACTGGAATTTCTCGGCCACATTTCATCGATGTACTCGAGGATAATCGTGGACTCGCAAATGGTTTTTTCTCCATGAACAAGAACTGGTATCTTTTTGTGGATTGGGTTGTATTTCAGTAGCATTTCACTCTTGTTGTGGAGATTTTCATTGATGTATTCATACCTTTTGATTCTAATGCCAAAATAACTCTATAGCTGTAAGGACTAGGCCAAGCTACAATTAACTTCAGTGATGATGATTCTTCTCCCATATGGCTCTCTTGTTGTTGTTGTCTTGATCAGATTGATAGTTAGTTTGACTAAACTTATAGCTAAGTCCAGCAGTCGTATTTTGAAAACCTTGTCTTTTGTTTGACCAAGGAATTAAATTAGATTATCTTTTCTGACTAAATGAGTAATGGGTCCAGAATCTAGATCTATTACTATATGAAGCTGTGTGATGTCACCCTTACGTTGTCTCCTTTCTCGTTATAAGCTTGGCTGCTTGAGGATCCAACTTCTGCCACTAATGAGTGGATAGAACTTTGCCACCAAAACGTACAAGGCATAGAGCCAGAGAGAGTGAGCAAGATTGGAATCCAGGTTCTCTTAAAGGTGAATAAACTACTAATATTACATCTGGCTTAAACTTCAAAATCCATATTTAGTCATATTGATAAGGTTGCTTAATTATTACAAGCTTGAAGGGTGTCACCGAGAGATTAAAAAAAAAAAAAAGGAGGTAGCCAAGATGAACCAGTATATTCAGCTACTCAAGATGATAACCCGCACTTAGGACAGCTGATTGTGCCATGTATGGCAGTCAATAATTTAACTCTGTAAGGTCTCGAGACTCTCAACCAATATATATGACTATAGAGTACAAACGTATACTTAAATCAAACTCGGGCTTGCTGGAGAAATGAAAATCAGGAGAGAGAGAGAAATACCTAAGCTGTCTGTGTTGCATAACTTCCAACAAAATACAACTTTAATAAGATCAAAATTAAAACTGCATAAACATATATGGTTCAAATCCATTTTTCACTAAATAGTTGTAAGAGATCATTCATGCATTCAAAAACGACAACTAGAGAAGTATGCAAGCATTCTAAATTAATCTAAGATCTAGGCTTCTCCTTCTTCTCCTTGAACAAAGCCAACAGGGACACTCCTGAGACTTTCACAACCTTGAACCTGACTCCGGGAATATCTCCAACGGCATGTCCTTTACGTCCAAATCCAGCAATCAACACTTCATCCTACATACCCCAAAAAAGAAAGCTCAAGATGTTAACAACCATTGCTTGTCAAAATCATAAATTAGTTTTGGCACTCATCATAAATTACTTACATTTTCTTCAATATAGTTCAAACAACCATCGTTGGGCACGAAAGCAGCAATCTTCTTTCCATTCTTGATCAATTGAACTCTAGCACACTTTCTGATAGCAGAGTTAGGCTGCTTAGCCTCAATACCACTGTGAAAGGCAAACAAACATTCTTTCAGCTTACCAAGTAGACACGAGTAACTAAGGAATTCATAGAAACATCCACAAAAAGAGAATAAAGCAATCCCTACTAATCTCACATTTTCTCAAGAACGATTCCCTTTGCGTGAGAAGAACCAGCAAACGGTTTCTTCCATTCATTTCCAAGATGGGACTTTTTGTATGACTTGTCAGCCCATCTTTGTCTTCTACGATGAGACTTGAGCTTGCGACCAGCTCCCATACCTCTAGTCTTCCTGTATCATATTCAAACATTTCATCAGTAACTACATAACGTTCTAGTATAACATACTGAAGCCCATCAAATACATCAAGCTTAAAAAACAATCCTTACGTAGCACGAGAAGAAAACAAGTAAAAATCCCTTAATGTAATTTAGGATAATATCCAAATATGAGTTAACGCGGCAATAATATGACTGATGCATATACAAGTTTTTTTCCTTCCAAATCATAAGCATGGATAAAAAGACATTGTCCACATTGACAAATTGTATTGCAAACATAAGCCGCCATCCGGATACATATACATTGAACTAACATCACTAAGTTGGTGATATTAACTATCAATTTCGTTTCAGGTGTAATAACAGGTCTTCAAACATTCATGCGATTACTCAACAATAATGGTAAAAGTGATATGCATCAGATTCAACACTTAAAAAACAATATAAACAAAATCATTTAGGTAACCCTAACATTTAACAATAAGAGACTGACTACTCGAATGAACTGAATTCATCTTCAAAAGCTAAACTGCTACTCGTGAATCAAAGATCTAAGAAAAACAGCAAAAATCATCTTAAATTCATCTTTAAAAGGTAACAAATATATGGAGAAAAGAAGCTTACCCCATGATTGCAGTGAGTAGAAGTTCTTCGACTGCACCTAAAACTACGAAGGTTTGGGGAGATGAAGAAAATCCTTAAGCCGCTACTCGATAGAGAAGAGAAGAAACCCTAGCTATTATAAATCTTGTTTATATACACACCACCTGTTTGTATTGCTTTTTATTATTACGAAAATGGTCGTCTCTTTTATTGTTATTACCACAATGTCCTTCTACCCGAGCCGAACTGAAACCGAATAGTATCCACGCATAATCCGGACTCCGGAGGCCGCTGTTTTTTAACTATAACTGTGAACCGTTGATACAGCTCATTGGATTTCGAATTGAACGGTGCAAATAGCGAGTGATCTGATTTCGCCATCTACTTCTTAGATATGGGCCACCAATTACATCGGTCAATATAAATGTATGTTTTCAATGAGGTGTAGCTCCTGGCACACACTCTGAACACGTGCTGAGAGGCGAGGTAATCGAATGTATTACCATATTAACAATAACTATTAAATTGCATCCCATTCTAGCTTGACAAGTTCGTTTTTGTTCAACTGGTTCCACAAAAACGAACTGATATGCAGGGAGTAACGAATAAGCAGAATGACGCATCATATAGTAGAATTGGTAAAAAAAAATCACTGTGGAACGTCTCATTGTCACCTGCAAGTACTGAACATATTTACAAAGAAAGGTTTCCGTGTAGTTCAACGACAAAATTTCATCTATTCCTAAACTAATACGAAGTACCAAATCCTGAAGTAAATTAATTTCATAAGACTGGATATGTTTTATCTCCCATTGGAGATGGATGACTCGCCCATTGCAGAATCAGGAGACACTATAAGCTGTCGTTGATTCCTCTTCAAAGTAGGCATGCCTGAGATTTCCTGGACAAAAAGTAGTCCAACATAAGAGTTTACAGATCAGAAGAAAATTAGGTGCACATGCACAAGACATTTAATGCAAAAAGCAAATACCTGTTAACACTTGCCCATGACAAAGCCATAGGTAAAATATGCCTTGCCGGCTTGCCTGCTCCCTAAGTGACAATCACCAACCACTTTCCTTCTCTTCTTACTATCGCGGTGCAATGCAGGAAACTCATAAGTGGTTGGTGTTGGGGAATCAGACAATACAGTTCTCTTGTCAAAGGAAATCTTGTCAGGCGATACAGTTCTCTTGTCAGAGATAATTCTGTCTGTCATCCTTCCACAAGAATTACTGCCTTTAGCACCAGCATCTGCTTTTCTTGGAATACCACGCTGCATAATTCGGATGGGAATTCCACCCAAGTCAAAGTCTTCCTTCAAAGAGCTAGTTAGGAACCTAATGTCCGTGTCCGAAAGTTGAGTTTTGCCATGTAAAAACGCCACAAAAGTTGGCGGTCGAGCCTTCACTTGTGTGAAATACTTGATCTTTGGCTTTGGCGCTTGATCTTTCCAAGAATGCCTACTCATAACCTAAACAAGAACCACCATGAAATCGCTTTCATGTGTTAATTAAGTAGAATGCATAAATGAATTATATAAAAAAAACATGCATATTGGCATGGAAAACTGACCTTGCATAGCCAACGGTTAAGACGTGCAGTGGCAACCTTAAACACCATTTTTCATATGTCTCCATGACCTGGCGCATTATAGCTATCGACCTTTTCCTTCGAGTGCAGACACAAATACAACTGGAATTCCTGTTATCTGGAAACAAACTCAGTTCAACAACTTATTAGGTTCGGTAAAAAAAGACCAAAATAACAAACAAATGAATAATCTATGTGAATCCATCAGCTATATTCATCTAATAAACAGGACAAATCAATTACACAAAATCAAAACTGATGGCCGCAAGAAATAACTATTAGTATTCAAAATGACTATAACCTGAGGAATAACTGTTTGAATTTTTTCTGGAACAGCTTTGATGACCTTCTCATATAATTTAGCATTTTCCTTCCCTCTCAATAGATCCATCTTGTTCACAATCACAACCAAGCCACGACCTTCTTCTACAGCACGCCTCGCTATAACGACCTCAGCGTGATTCATGCTACACCTGGATTTTGCAATCTATCGGACAGGGAAAAATAAAATGGATTCAGCTAAAAACCTAATGAAAATTTAACATCACTCTTCTAAGTTGATATACTTGAAACACTGTTATCTATGAATACATGCTCATGAGTTAGGGAGGTAGGTTCCATTGTCAAGCTTAAAACGACATTCTCCATAGCGCCCACATGGTGAAGATCTAAGAACTTGTTTTGCCATCCGCTTAGTATAATACTAGACTTGTTTATTCATTGTGAAAATGTGGTTACAAATTTTAGAATGAACTGATGAAATCGGTGAAGATTTTCTACTCAAGCAGTAGATTATTGTCCCTGAACATCAACCATTGGGTCTTCACTGTTTTGGCGCTAAAGAGTATATCATTTAAGCATGTCAAAATAAGTTTGTCAAACGGTAAGGGTTTATGTGTGAATAAAGTTTTTTTTAACCTTAAAAAATTGATAATACAACCAGATAAAGCGATATAGATACAGCCAGTGAGTACGATATAAGTGTGGACGTGGTATCAATTAGGCACATGTATGTAGTGGAGTGGCAATTGCCCATGGACATGTCGTCTTAACAGTTGCATGTTTACAATTTCCTCAGAAGATATGAAAGAAAGGTTGAAGCTTATTGTCGAACATAAGAAACTAGAATTGATAAACATCGCCCTCAGTTCACCAAAACAGTATTAAAGCCAGAGAAGGTAGGTGGGGGATTACTTAGTTTGGAAATGGTACTTAGAGCACTAAACATACACGAACAAGAAAAATGATCCAAACCATGGAGCAACCAGACTAAAAACTGGTGGTTCTTTGTTAGCTCCAAAAACAACTTAAGACTTAAGAATCCTAGGGAACCTTTCACAGTACCACGGAAACAACATACAGTAGTACTCCCTCCGTTTCTAGAAAAGTGTTAGTATTACTTTTTCAATTTGGCCTATTTTTAGGCTAAAATGAAAAAGTGATGGTAACACTTTTCTAGAAACAGAGGGAGTATATCGTAAGTAGGCCAAAATGAAAAAGTGATGGTAACACTTTTCTAGTAACAGAGGGAGTATATCGTAAGCAAGCTCAGCTTCATCATTCAACAATTACAGAAAAGTAACAGAAAACGTAAACCAACCTCATCTGTATCAAGCACCAAAGCAATGACATGAGCCCTCATAAGATTTTTTCGGGACTGCATGACACTCAAGGACCCTGGTCCTTTCTCCTGCTTCGATCTTTGCAACCAACCAGCCGGTCAACCTGACAATAAACACCAACTTAATCACAATATGTGATAAACAACTATGTTTATCAACCATGGACTAAATCTTCAATAATAATTAGCACAAGGTGCACATAAAAAACAAAAAAATAAGATGCACTTTTGCAGCCATAGGCTAATTGCAAATGGCCGTTTGAAGAAGTGACATATATAACCTTACAATCTTCGACCTGGTTGCAACTACATAAGCACCATTCACTTTTGTATTAAAAAATAACATAGGTATGGAGTCTGCATCCCGTTGAACGTTGTAAAATTCATTAGACAACACTGTCTCGAATCACGTTAAACATGTTCCATGTTTCCTTACCTCTAGACAGGATCAAACCCACTGAAAGCATCTCTAAAGATGTTCAGAAGAAACCAAATTGAAAGATACTTTATAAGACCTAGGCACAAACTACAATTTATACAAAGCACAAATTGGTCAGCAGAAGATTCCTCCACTTCCGACACACCAGCTCATGAAGCATTTGGAGCAAGGACTACGTAAAGGCAACGTCCAAGATCAAGAATGATTGTATGGAGTGTTGCACCACAATATCTCCTTGGTAGGAAACTTAAATCACTCTTTTGGAATAATGATTAAGTAGCAGGACTTTACTTCAAATTCTTCACGAGTGGTTCAGGATGTACCCCGTCATTTGCACCCCTCTACTGGACATTGCCTAATTAATATACAAAAAGCGCGGCTATTGAATCTCCCAGCTACCAAATTCTATCAAAATGTTGAAAGCTTCTAATCTCTGACGTTAATTAAGGGAACAATGATTACATTAAGGAACAATCTTTTCAATGTATCAAAATGGTGTTGCAAATTTGAAGTGCGCTTCAATGCCCCACTCCAGACATCAAATTCAAAATGAAACAAAGGGTTTTAAGAAGCTGGGATTTTACCAAATACACCGTTCGTCCTTGATACTGGAACTCAGCTCTCACTGAATCCCTTGTTAAACCAGCTTCAGGTCCCATCAGAACACGTTCCTGTTGCAATAAAGCATTCAGCATTGTCGACTTGCCAACATTGGTTCGGCCTACAATGGCCAACTGCAAAGGTAACTTGGACTCGACAACCTCAGAAGAGGAGTCATTACTCTGACTAGACTTCTCTGGGATAAGGAAAGGAACAGTAACAAGTTAGAAAATGCCAACAGAAACATCGTGGCTCGACGAAACAAATTAACAGATATGGATAAACCCACCTCTTCTACTCTAGTCCTGTAAATCTGTATATTAACGGTATGTACCACTATGCAAGTTGACACTCTACTATTTGTTCAAGTCTTTGCTTCTACATATAGATATGAAGGAAGGATATTACTTTAAAGTAATGTATCTGCTGTCAGTAATAAATTCTATACATGGAACCTTTAAAAAACTATGTAATACTAGTAAAACATGGTAGTGAGAACTATTCTGTAACAAACTATTTAGTATGTGTACGCATAGTAATGAGAACTATTTGATATTGATCAGAGGATGCATACAACACAAGAAACATGTGGGAACTGACTTTGTGGTCCCTCATTGTCTCACCTAAATATATACTTCTCTTTCTTTCCTCTTTAATTGAAATACTAGATTATTTAAACAAATTGCATTTCACATGGTCACAGGATTGTGATAGTATCAAGCATAGGGTTTTGTACTTCCTAAGAAGATTAGATCCACCACAAGCCCAATAACAGTATTTGTATGTTACGCTGCTCTATTAGACAATGTGTTCTTGAGATGTTAACAGCTCCACTTTACTGATTCATTGGATCAGGAAATAGAAGTAACCAGCTACCAAATTATTGATAATGTAGCATAGACAACTTGATCAGAGTATCAGATGAAGAGAAAAAATACTAAGAAATATGGAAACATGGGGCTTACCATTTAAGACACGGAGCATATATTCCTCAAGAAGAGGACGGAGAGAGTCATAAAGATCTGCCATACCAAGTCCAGTTTCAGCAGATATTGCGATAGGATCCCCATATCCCAATTTATAGGCTTCGCCAGCAGCTGACAAAAGATCCTCGGTGATCATCAAGTGATTCAGATTTATTCATCACTAGAAGAGTAGGGATTCCAGATGCGTGTTTGCGCAACCACGAGCCCACCTCAAATCGAGAGGCTGCAAACCATCTCTGATGAAAGAGAGGCCCCAGAAACTCAAAAATCCAATATCAAAGAAATGTATCAAAAAGGAAATTTTGTTAGCATTATGGGGAATTGCTGTAAAACTAACCTCACGTCAATCAAGAACATCGCAAATTGAGACCTTGCAAGTACATGACTAGTCATTCCTGTAGTTCTATCAAGAATACTTCCTGAAGTTGCTGCTGTTTCAAGACCAGCTGAATCCACCACCCTAAACCGCAAATCACCCAATTTGGAAATGCCTTCTCGTATGTCCCGTATAACATGGTCATCTGGGGTATTGTATACAAGAGCTTCTCTCCTTTGAATGAAACTACATGCACAGGAGAGCCTTTTGGGGATAAAAAAGAAAAACCTAAAAGAGAAAAGCTCTGAAGATAATTGAGATGGTCAACATTGCTAAACCCATGGAGGTGAAAAAGAGCTCAACATGTTAACTTACCGGTTAAACAACGCCGACTTGCCCACATTTGGACGTCCAACTAGAATAACAGTTGGAAGTAAATCAGCATCAACTTTACTGAACTCCACTATCGACTTCTTTTTAGTGCCTTTAGCTTTTCTTTTATCAGTGCGAGTATTCACATCATCAGAAGGCTCCTTCAGTTCTAGGGAATCATTATGTGGCAAAGCATCAACAACCACATCATCTAAAATATTATCATCACTATCCAATACAGACAAAGCAGATTCTTCCTTAGCAAGTCCACAAAATCCAACAGTTCCAGGACACCTCCATATAGTTGATGAGATCAACGAAACGGTGGAATCCTGTGACAATCCTGAAAATAATTCAAGTCAGAAATTCATTCAGATTAAGTAGCTAGAAACTCAAATCAAAAACATAAGTTAATTGCCTATACTATTCATTACCGAGTGTAACTGGAGTCTGAGTATCATTTACAAATGGAAATGACCTCGCCATTAGATCTCTCCCATTGCAAAATCTTCTTGTATTGCAACTAAACAAACCAGAAGAGTGATACCTTCTGGCTAGAATAGTTCGGAACAAAGACTGAACCATCATTCCAGATAAACAAAGAGTATCACCAGGACTTGTGATTCCCCAACTTGTCTTATTTGCTTGCTAGTAGTAATGCCCCTGCTGATATCATGTATATGAAGCTGAATAAGATTTTAAGCAAACACAATTATGTCACAAAAAAAAATGATGGTTGATAAGAAAAAGAAAGAATTTGAACATAGCATATTCAAACCCTGATCATGAATGCCTAAAAAGATCTTACATTTTTTATCAACTCTAATGTAATTTAGGATAATATCCAGATATGAGTTAACACGGCAATAATATGACTGATACATATACAATTTTCCCTTGTAAATCATTCGCAAACATACTGTGGATAAAAAGACATTGTCACATTGACAAATTGTATCGCAAACATAAGCCTTCAGATTAAATATACATTAAACCAACCTCACTAAGTTGTGATATAACTATCAATTTCGTTCCAGGTGTGATTCATAATAACAGGTCTTCAAACATTCATGCGATTACTCAACAATAATGGTAAAAGTGATATCCATCAGATTTAACACTTAAAAATAAGATTAACATAATCATTTAGGTAACCCTAACATTTTACAACAAGAGACTGACTGCTCGAATGAACTGAACTCGATCTTTAAAATCTAAAATGCTACTCGTGAATCAAAGATCTAAGAAAAATAGCAAAATCATCTTAAATTCATCTTCAAAGTGTAACAAATCTATGAAGAAAAGAAACTTACCCCATGATTGCAGTGAGTAGAAGTTCTTCGACTGCACCTAAAAGTTTGAGGAGATGAAGAAAATACTTAAGCCGCTAGGCCCGCTACTCGCACCTGTTTGTATTGCTCTGTATTGCTTTGTATTATTACGAAAATGGTCGTTCCTTTTATTGTTATTACTCCAATGTCCTTCTATCCGGACCGAACTGAATCGAACCGAATAGCATACACGCTTAACATTTCAGTACTGAAGTACTACTATAAGATAAGAGAACCAGACAAGGATAGATCTGGTTCAGAGACTAGAATTAAGGAAGGAAATCCGAGGACTCCAAAATGTTTGTCTTGGTCATTTGGTGCTATCTGCTATGTGGTCAGAACTAAGGAGTTTAGGGCAACTGCAGTGGTCGATCAGACCATCGATCAAAGACCAGGATAGGTCTTTGGTCCGTTTTTTTCGACCACAACGGGCGAGTGAATATGGTATCTGGTCTAAAATTTCAACAGTATCCGATTAAACGTGGTCGAGCTAGTGGACCAAACATAGATATAGTCTGATGCTAATGTAATACAGCGTTCTCCCAAAACGCCACTGCACGAGGACGTTTATAAATAGAAACGTTATTACTAAAAGACGTCTATCAAAACATTTATATAGAGCAGCGTTTTCGTAACATTGTATTAAAACAGCGTAATTTAAACAAACGGCAAGCTAGGAGAGCGTGTGGGATGAACGTTCCTCTGCCAGAGCGTTAATTGCCAAAACGTTTGAGCAGAAGAACGTTAATTTCCAAAACGTCAGAGCAGAAGAACGTTAATTTCCAAAACGTCGGAGCAGAAGAACGTTGACACATTAACGCTGTTCTAAGAAGGCGTTTACATTTGTAACGTTTGAGCAGTGTAGCGTTTTGGTTAACACGCTCTCCCAGTGTGGCGTTTTGTTGAAACGCCCCCCAAGCAAAGCGTCTTTGCCGTTGCCGATAGTTCGTTGTGAATGTGACCGTTATTTTCCCGTTCAACGGCTATTTATTTTTTTTCAAATTTTTATTGCTGCAACGGTTTGATTTCGGCATTATATATAGAGGAAGTTTTTATGTTTCATGTACAACCACCATTCATTTGAGAACTTCATACAAGAAAGTCAAGTTTTTCCTGAATTATTTTTGGTGTTTCATTAAGAGTTTTTCTCAGTATCAAAAATGGCACCAAAACCAAGAGGTCCAAATTTTACTACTAATGAAGATATAACAATGTGTAGGATTCATTTATCAATACCTCAAGACCCTTGTGTTGGTACTGATCAATCGGAAAAAAGATTATGGACTCGGATCAAAACCGGGATGAAAGAAGCTATACCTTCAATGGCCGAACGCAGTTGGACCTCCATTCAAAAACGCTTTCAAGGAATAAGTAAAGATGTTGCGCTTTATTCTGCAAAAGAGGCAGAAGTTGAACGTGAACACCATACCGGCTGGGGTCCTGAAACAAAGGTAAAGTAAACCTGTTTTAGTTTCCTTGTTCAAGTTTTAAAATGGATTGTGATGCATTAATTTTTTTCTAAACAACAACAGACACATGAAGTAAGGCGGCTATTCAGGGAAGCTAATGGTGATAAACCATTTAAGCACGATGAGTGCTACGCAATTATGATAGAAAATATCAAATATTCCCGTCGTTCGACAGAAATATTTGATTCATCGCAAGCGGAAGAAGATTCTGACAATAGCGCTGAAGACCTACATAGATCTTCACCAAGCGCAGGTCAATGGAGTGGAGAAATTGGAGATATTCCAAACACGTATCCGCGGCCGATGGGCCAAAAACAGGCTAAACAACTGAAGCAAAATGCACGAGCAAAATCCAGTGCCCAAGCAGAAGCTTTGGAAATAATAATCAATAACCAAAAAAACTTCAACAACAGTTATTCGGAAAATGCTAAAAGGAAGATTGATCAAAGAGATGCCGAGTTAGCATCAAAAGAAGAGCATTGCCTTATGAAAAAGGAGTATCGATTAATGATGACGGACGTCTCCAAATTGGATGACGTAACAAAAGAGCGGGTTATGCTTAGGAAAGCAAAGATTTTATGAAAAACAAGAGAATCTTGTATTACCTAAAACACTGAACAACCAATATTATTTTCCTTCTAATTAATGAAAACCATTACTTTCATATTTGTTGTCTACACATAAGCATCGAGTGAAATCAATTACTAACAGTAAAAGATATGAATTAGAAAACCAATTTTTTGAAAAAGTCGTTTTTCAAACATCACCAAAATTCGACCATAAATGTTCGATCAAGTCATTTCGTAATCGAAGGTGCGTTTGTTTGCTATGGACTGCTTTTCGTCGTTGGTGAGTTGTCATCCTTGAAAGTGCATCAGTTTGTTGCCGTGATATAGTTACTGGTGCAGCGTAGCGCCCTTGATCATAATCATGTGGCCAAACACCTGGTAGACGTTCATCCTCCACAATCATATTATGGAGAATAATTACTGTTTTCATGATATATGCAAGTGCGTCCGGATTCCACATTCTAGCCGGTTGTTTAACGATGCCAAATTGGTTTTGTAGTACACCAAAGGCCCTTTCCACATCTTTTCGAGCACCCTCTTGCATAGCTGAGAATTTCCGCTTCTTAAGTGTATCTGGATGCTTGATCGACATGATTATGGTTGTTATTTCTGGGTATATCCCATCGCCAAGATAATACCCCATATCGTAATAGTTACCGTTCACCACGTAGTCCACCGGGGGTGCCTTACCTTTTATAATGTTTTTGAAAACAGGAGACCGGTTCAGAACATTTATATCGTTGTTTGAACCGGGCATACCAAAAAAGGCATGCCAAAACCATAGATCTTGTGAAACCACGGCCTCCAAGATGATACTTTCATCGCCTTTGTATGCGGTGTATGCACCCGATTCGGCCGTTGGGCATCTATCCCATTTCCAATGCATACAATGTATACTTCCTAGCATTCCAGGAAATCCCCTTGCCTGGTTCTGAGTAAGCAATAGTTGAACATCTGCAGGTGTTGGGCTACGCAAATACTGATCCCATATAGCTGCACAATCGTCAGGCAAAACTTACGAGTTGCTTGCAACACAGTAGATTCCCCAATCCTTAAATACTCATCTATTGCATTTGCCGCACAACCGTAAGCTAACATTCTAATTGCTGCAGTAATCTTAACGTGTGGTGTTAATCCGAGTTTGTCGGCAGCATCCCTTTTCTGAACAAAATAAGGGTTACGTCCCACCACATCCCGTAAGATGCGGTTGAATAATTCTCTGCGCATTCTGAATCTTCTCCGGAAAACAATATGACCAAAAGTAGGGTATCTTGAAAGTAATCTGTCCATAGTTTCCTTGCTCTCTCCTCCTGCTTTCGGTCAATTTCGATTCGAGTATTTGGCAAGTCTATATTAGAAGCGAACAATCCAAAAGTAAGTGCTTGTTCATTTTGGATAACTGCAAATGAATTTTCTTCTGATGAGGACGTCGGGTTAGTACTATCATCATCGGATGTGGAAGATATGAGTAAATGATTGTGAGGAATATAAGAAGAGAAAGAGGAAAAACCATGATACATATTGTTATTCTGATTTCCTTCCATTGGTTGATGAGGTTTGTAGTTATGGTACAGGAGGTTTGTAGTTATGGTTGACGATTTTTGTATTTTTGTTTGAGGATGATTCTACTTTTGGTTGTGGTTTTAATGGAGAGAATGGTATTTATAACATGGGAATTCAAATAAATTTTTATCGAGACCTAACAACAAGCCAGTAATAAAAGCCACAAAAAATTTATGACAAGACCCTACAACAAAAAGATGACCAATCCATTGTTGTGATTTTATCGAGAGATAAGTAATGCTCTTTACTCTTGAGTAGACAATACATGCAGGCAATTAATTCCAACATGAATGCTATGAGAGTAGAAGAAAAAGCTGACAATTCCAAAGTAACTTTTTTTGTAACATCATTTTGTTGAATTATTCAAGGCATACATTAAAGCAAAGTAAAAGAAATATTAAAAATCACTAGATTTTACGTAATCACTTAAGTAAACCTATTGTGAAACCTTAAGGCTTGGTTTGTAAGACGTCGTGGATGACGTGGTTCACTTCTTGGTAGAATAATCAACACAAAGGGATTAAATTCTTCCAAAACCCTTAAGATCTCGAAATGAGGTTTGTACCTGAATTCAAAACGTTTCCATCTTATCCATTCCTCTAGTGATCTAGAAACAACTTCATCATCAGTTTCATTCCTAAGACGAAATTCATTGACCTTGGCAGTTAAAGAAGAAAATTCATGTACTTCCTTTGTGATTTGAACATATCGACAAAAAAGGCCGGCTCTGTTCCTGTTGTTGGGATTTCCGGTTTCATTACAAAAGTGAGCATGTGTATCTTCTAACCATTGCATGCTCATTACACCATTCATCCGACGTTCATGGCCCCTAGCTGGATAATGCAATACAATGTTTCGACATATTGATAAATCTTCCTCTAGTGTAAAATTCTCTGCATTGAGGCTAAAATTTTCGTAACCCGCCATTAAATGAAAACCGAAGATGACAAATTTCTTATGAAATGTTAGAATGGTGGATTTGGAATGAGAATGAATGATACAATAGGTCATGTATTTATAGCTAGATGGGGAATGAGAATGGTGGATTTGTTCAACGGTAACAATCCATAACGGTAAGAAAACGGTAACAAATATAAAAATCAATTATTTTATTTTAATTTTCAAAATTGGTTGTATGGTGACACAATAGTATCCACATGAATTGAGGAGTCATTAATATTGTGGATAGATAGAGAAAAAAGTCAGGTTGGATTTACTAAAAACAATAAAAGAGTTAATAAAATGTCATAGATAAAGTGAAAAGTAAGGCTGGATTTGCATGCCAATAAAGGAGTCAATAAAGTAGTCATTTAAAAGCATATTGGAATGAGTAAGCAATAAGTAAGGATGATTATCAACTACCGTCCCCCTCCCCACGAGAGGTGCGAGGGGGGCATAAACGGAGGCATCGATGAAGAAGGAACATGACCCCCGGTATTCCACATTTGCGGTGGGAGAGTTGAAGAAAAATTTCCAAAACCAAGTGGTGGATTTTGTAAACGAGCATGCGACAGTTGTAACTTCAAATTGGTGATTTCATTCTTATATTCCCGCAAGTCTTCCATCCTTTCCCTCGATTGTGTCAAATGAAAGTTTTTGAACTCTTGGGTAAAGTCAGCACTGTCTTGCGCAAAAGCATAACATTCACCCTGTTATAGACAATAGGTCACACTGAGCTTGTCATCCCGTAAATTTGGAAACTAAATAACAAATATTAGAAATGAACTTACGTATGACCAATTATCTATAGGCGGGAGGGGCACATGTTCAGCAGGTTGGTTGATGGTTTCTTTAACTAAGCCACCCAAACTGTCGTATGTATCCACATCCCAGTCTACGAGTTTGCAAAACTTGTTAGAGTTAGTAACATGGCGCCAATACTCCAAATACCCCTGATACGTAACCTCTCCTTGGAGGTACCCAGTTACATCGACCTCGGAGGTTTCCTTAAGTTGGGTAGCGTCGTCATCAGAGATGTCGCTAACTCGACCTGGGGGGGTTCCTCGGAATGCGGTAGCCATCATTGTTTTGGTGCCATAACCGATCACCGAGGTATATGTTATACTGTTAAAAGTATGATTCCACTATTAACTATTACAATAAAACATGAAATAAATAAAATATGCTATGAAAATAAATTAACTACTCACAATGCCATTCCAAGTAAATACAACGCGCCTATTTGAGAGAACCACCGCTGTCGTGATTATGTCATTTTGTATTAGTGGGATTGCGGTCCACCAAGGGTGCCATGTCACAACGTCGGCAGTCATTGCATTCAGAAGACACCGTGAACGCACAATATCATTACTTTTTTTTCGTGTACTCTTCCACCTAGAACATCTAGGCCAAACAGTCACTGTCGCAGGTGGTGGGTTATGAGGTCGACGTATGCCGAGATATTCGTAACCCCAAAACTTCAATTTGTTTTAAAGCAAATAAAATGAATAAGTTACCACCAAACATTATTTAAAAAAGAAATAAAATATTTACTAATTTACCTCTAATATCTGGCAGGGTCCGGTTAGTGACTTCTGTCCCCTACCGGATGCGCCAAGGGCGGAATATAGTTTTGAAAAACAAGCACCACCCCAGTCGTAAGTTCCAATTAGTTTTGGATCCTCAAAAGCCGCTAACCATCCGGCATCCACATAGTTCCTTGCATTGGAGAAAAAAAAAATGTCCTAGAACATACATCCAAAACGCTTTTGCAACTCTCTCAGCTTTGGTAGCATCATGTTGGGCCCCTTTCAAATAATCCTCTGTAAAGTATGACCCTAAAAATGCCACCGTTGGTGCATCACAGAGCCACTGAATTGAAAGATTGTTAGTTACACAATAGTTGTTGTCTTTGAGCTCTGTAAAAATATTCTGCTGGACATATTCAAAGGTGTACTTATCCATATCGTATGGAATTTGCCCGCCAATCCCAATTCTAAGGCCGGTCAACATCACCCAGTCTATTGGTGTAAACCCCATTTCACCAAATGGGAAGTGAAAAGTGTTTGTCGTGTCCCAGAAACGCTCCACCATGTAATCAATCATGGCATGTGACGAGTCACCAGCATCCATTGCCAAAAATCTGTCCCATCCAGCCATTTCAATAATAAATTTCGCTCTAGAGCAGAATTTCGATATACTTTTATATGCCAGCATAACCGATTTAAGAGACCCCCCGATGGATGTACTTTGTCTTTGGGTCTGCCATAATTGTCATATCGCTGCTAACGTGACCCCTATCATCTTCCACCATACTATAATTTTCCAACCCTGTAACATCATTCGTTTCTTCACCAACACAACCTCCTTGTGTATCGTTGGTTGATTTGGCTTTCTTGCCCCTTTTTTTCCCACCGATCAATCGCGATGCGGATTTCCTCAACATCTAACCATAACAAATAGTTAACAACAAAAAAAAAAATATTTTCACGTTCAAAATATACTCACTTTTAACATTATTTTCACGTTACAACATCTAACCATAACCCAAAAAATATTTTCAATTTTAACAATTGAATATTCAAAAATAATTTTTATAAACCATCTAAAATCAACCAACATACACCAAATCATGATTCAAAAACTAACTCCATTATAATCAAATAATAAATTTAAAATGAAACAAACTAACAACTATAAATAACTTGATAATTTACTCACTCATATATTATTTTTACATGCACAATTACAATTCTTAAATATCATAAATGATTAAGTAGAATTATAAACACTATAAAACTAAAAATTAACCAGATCAACACCCCTAATTAACAATGATGTAATTAACAATAATATAATTTACAATAATGTAATTAACAATAATATAATTTATTGTAAATTTCATTTTTCTCCACAAATTACAACCCAAAAACCCTATATTAATTCAAATCCTAAAATTTTAATTTATTATTTTCAAACCCTAAAACTAACAAAAATCATTTAATCTTCAACCATGTATACTAAATTTAACATTCACCCTAAAACTAAAAAGATATATATTAAATCTAATAATCATTAAAATCAAAATAGATAGAAAAATAAAATAGCAAAAAAAAAGAAGAAGAGATTTTTACCGTTTGGTTCCACTCTAAAACGTCCCGCTAAACTAACGTGTTGACGTGGTCCCTTGCACTAAGATGGGAATCGGCAGTCAATCGGTTGGGAGGCAACAGGAGAAAAACAAAGAGAAGAATGGAGTACGGCGGCTTGTTTGGGTTCTTTTGGGGTTTTGTCGGAGAAGAAGGTAATGTGTGTGTTTTTATAGTGGGAAGCATGCCCAACACGTGTATAAAACCCTAGCTAAAATCACGACACATAAGCAAATCCTTTATTGACCTTGGTTGACCGAGCTTGACTATTTTTAACGCTCCCTCAGACTAACGTGACCTTTGTTCACGCTCGTCTACACTAACGTTACCTAAAGTTAACGTTGTTACACAGCAACGTTTAAATGGTAACGCTCCTCTACGCCAACGCTTTATTCTCAAACGTTGTTTTATGTTAACGTTTTTGTTTGAAATTTTTTCAAACGTTGTTTTATGTTAACGTTTTTTTTTTTGAAAAGCTCTTTTAGTCGAGCGTTTTAGTTTTGACGCTTCAGTACAGTAACGTTTAAATATACGCTTTAGTAAAGTGACGTTTGAGTATGTAACGCTTCATTACAGGAGCGTATGTTAAAAACGCTAATCTACATGAACGTCAAAACATAACGTTTGTCTAGTTAAACGTCTGTGTAATATACGTTATTGTAGTATAGCGTTTGAAAATTAACGCTTATTTACAACAGCGTAATACAGTCAGGTTTCCGTTGCGTTTTTTTTTTAAACGACCAAACAAATTTGGTCTTTGCTCGATGGTCTGGTCCAACCGCTGCAGTTGCTCTTAGGAACCAAACAGTTTTTCAAGAATTTGTTTTTTTTTTACCAAATCCTGTCGAGACCCAATGCTCAGTCATGGCCTCGATGCTTCTACAGTTCAGTAATAATGTGTGTAAATTTCAAAGACACTCTCTGGCAAAAAGAAAAGAATGGGATTCTTATATAATGTGTATATCATGTCTTATGCCAAACCCATCCAAAGATAGAATGGGTGAACCCAAAAGAAAATCAAAGGATTACAGAGATAAGAGACTTCTCTGACATTATACCTATACAAACAAATGTGTACCACTGGCCTAGGAGGAGAAATCACGAAAAGTGATCGACTAAGAAAAAGGGGAAACAGGAGAGATTCAAAAGGAAAACAAGAGAAATCGTTCATGTAAATTTTATCATCTACTACTACTTCTGTTTCTTCCACAATACTCCAATCTTCTTCAGCATGTTAGACTTCTTAGGGGATTCATCGTCCATTTCGTCCGAATATGGCGAACATAGTGTCCCTGAAACAGCATGGTAGTTAAAATCAAACTTTCCATTACTTTCAGTTGAAAGAACAGCTGTTGCTGCTTCGGCTGCTTTCCTCCACTGGTCTGCCTGAACTTTTAGCCTCCTTAGTTCTACCTCCTTTTCTGAATTTGCTGCCTGAGAAGCTTCAAGTTGTTCAGTAACCCATAATGCTCTTTTGCCACTCTTATCCACCTCATCTTTTAAGTAGCCAAGCTCACCAATCTCTTTACCTTGTCTCTCAATTTCAGATTTGAGAGTCTCGTTTTCCTCTACCAGATTCTGCAATTCAGTCTCTTTGTCCATCATGTTTGCTTTCAAATCTGCAACCTCTGCCTTCAACTTTTTCATTTCAATATCCAGTTCAGACTCTCTCTGGTTAGTCTCGTCTTGCTCTAGCTTCAAATCTGAAATGCTCTGCAATTCAGACTCCTTGTCCACCAGGTTTGACTTCAACTCTTCGATATCTGCTTTGGTTTGTTTAAGTGCTGACTCCAATCCAGATTCTCTGAGGAAACACTCAGATTGTGTTTGTTCCACAAGTTTGTGGGCACCTTGAAGCTGCATCGATTTCTGAACCGCTTCTTCTTCATACTTCAGCTTAGCAGTGTCTAATGCGTTTCTCAACTGCTCCACCTCGAACCTCGCAGAATTAAGCTCCACTCTGAGCTGATTAGATTCCAAAACCTCACTGTTATCACTACTTCTCTGTGAAACCAATCCATCACTGGAAGGATCTCCCTGATGCTTGCAAAGTGTTTCAAGTGTATTTACTCGAAATCTGGACTGCTCCAACTCTGAAGTCCGCGAATCATATGCTTCCTTTGCTCTGAGGTTGTCAGATCTAAGTTTCTCCATGGTTGTCTTTGTTGTTTCCAACTGCATTAGGGTTTCCCCAACCAGCATTTTTGCTTGAGCTTCAGATTCTTTGCAACGTCGGAGCTCTTCTTTCATACTATCCACAACAGAACGAGTATCAGCTAGATCTAGTTTCAAGTTCTCAAACTCAATGTTCTGCGGAGCCTCAGATTCAACCATCATTCCCTGTTGCATTTTGAGCCTGTGGACCTCATGCATAGCAGAGGCCAAAGCAACTGAATCAAGTGAATGCTGCTTCAGCAAAGCATCTAGCTCAGACTGCCAGGCTCGATCTCGCTCTTGAGATAACTGACGGAGCTCTTGGAGCCGGTCATCCTCTGTAGAAGTTAACTCAAGAAGTTGACGCTGGGATTCATCAAGCTTTGAAGTCAAAGATTTGAGTCGTTTATGTGCTTCTTCAGCCTCCTGCTGTGCATATTTTCTTTGAGACTCGCACAAACCTAATTGATCCTTTGCTTTCTTTAAATCATCTTGGAGGTGGGACAACTGAGGTTCCATATCAGTCACTTTGCTTGGGCGTTTCTTCTGGAGCTCGTAAGAAAATGGTAAGCAGAGAATTTAGTAAGCCTTAATACAAATATCAATATAAACAAACACTACAAAAGGGGGGAAAACATATATATATTCCAATACTGACTATCTACATGAATTACCCAACTGAGTGTGTTAAACCTATCTAACTGGTACTTGAGCAGCTAGAAGCCAATGGGTGTCATCTCGAAGGAGGGCCTAGTTGTCCACTACTTGAACAAAGTTGATTGCTTGGACAATTTAAACTTTGGATAATAAGGATTGAGAAAAAAAAACTGCATTGAGACCACCTATCTAGCAATCTCAATTCTCACCCCAAAAAAAAAAAGCTGTGGAAGTAATCCATTAATTTAGTATATTAAATGGCACACGCTCTGTTTTATTTGTGGAGGGCTTAAACTAGATACTAGCAGGTAATAACTAGCAAAAATTTCATAATTGGGCAATTGAGAGCAATTTTGTTATAAGTCGGCAATTTGATGGGAAATTTGAATGCTGCTTATGAAAATAAGTGTTCTTTCCTTAACAGATTTTGGTCATATGTTCAAGTACAGCTCTAGAGTGCGACATAAATTGTGAGATCCAAGAAAGTTGCGGACATAAATTTCGCCATAAGATGGATTAGGTTGCGGTGACACTAGTACCTCAGTTGCCGGGCTTCTGGGTGACCTTCGCTCAGCGACTTTAAGATTTCTTTCTTTTGGCATCCTACTCGCGGAGTTTGGAGAGGGTGAGTCACCTTCGGAACTCGGCATCTTAAGTTGGCGAGCAGTTCTAGTTGTGATGGGAGATGTCCTTTGAGGTACCTCTAGAGACCCGGTTCTGCTCACGAAATACAAAAAACAAGAACAGACACAATGTTAGATCTAAAGGCATAGCAAACAGCCAAGCATCATGGAACTTCTAAACAAATTCCAGTAGAACTTTAATTTACCGCAATATGGAGGCTGGCATAAATTAACTCTAAAAACAACATGCTAAAATGCAACGGTGGATATTTGGAAATATTTGAGATTAGCCACTGAAAGGTGTTAGCCATTTGAGGTGGCTGCTTTACAATTCTCTTACAAGATCCCTCAAGATGCCATCAACTGACTCTCAACATTTTACACTTCAACAAGGAAGAGAAATCCTCACGATGGCGAAAAGGAGAAGGAATATAATACAAATTACCACAAAAGGAACAAGTCTCCTCACAAATTCTTAAAACCAAGAATAAGAAGCATGAGAAAGGAAACAAAAACATTCTGCAAGATGTGAAAGATATTATAAAATAAAGAACCTATTGATGATACTAGATAAAATAAAATAACAGAAACCAACAACCCTCAAACCCAATATCAAGCAAACATGCAAAAAGAAGAAACTATGAAAACAGGAAGAAGAAAAAAAAACAATCAAGAAGCATATGAAAATAATCACACCTTCCTTTTGTTGTCTGCATATTTCACTTCCCTTGCAAGAAGTGTCTGAGAGAATGAAGAGAAATCAAAAAGGCGAAAACTTGAATCTTCCCTCAGAAATCTCCTGACCCACAAGACCTGCAACAACAACACATTTCAGAGAAGTATTAATGATATGATTATGAAGAAGTAAAAGGGGCATGAAAAAAGCAAATCATTCACACACAGCTCATACAAAACAAATCTCCAAAAACACAAACATTCCTTCAAAGAAACTCACTCTAACTACCACCACTACCACCAAACTGTGTAATTAACAAAATAAGCAAAAATAAACAAATCAAAAATGATTACTAGTTAGCCGATTACCCCGAAAAGCATAAAGAATAAAATCCTTATTTGTTTCTCCTTTTCACACTTTTGTTACTCCAAAAGTGCTTCCAATGAGATATAGACATAAAACTAAATCTTCATAATTGCAAACCGCAAAACAACATCAGTAAACTCTCCCCAGCTTCTATCCTTAACTACCCAACTATCCATTTTTTTCTCATTTCACCTAATTACTTTCCAATTAGGAAAAAGGGTTTTTTCTTAATCTGCACAAAAAATACAAGCATTCATCCATAGTTACACAGTAGATAAAGAAGATCCGTGCCCTGAAATCATCAAATCTATCATGATCATTAACAACAACAGGGTTGATTTCATTGATCTGATACTCTAATTCTTAAACAACATTTTCCAACAACCAAACAACAACAAAGAAACAAACAGAAACTGTGATCAAACTTCAACAACCACTCACTTCATTTCAAAAACTGTAAAAAAAAACCTTCAGAAATCAATCAAAAGCATTTGTCATTTCAAACCCCCCAAAACACACCCATTAAAATGAACAACAAACAAACAAACAGACATTAAAAACCACGAACTTACTAAAAATTGTTGTTGTTAATATCGAACAACAACATGAGACTAATGATTTTGTTTTGTCTGAATCATCATTTTTTTTTTAAAACCCTAATGAGAGTTGAGTTGAGTTGAGTTGAGTGAGTGGCTACAAAGGGGGAAGAGAGATTTTTCCTTTTCCCTACTTTTTCTTCCGTAATTAACTCTGTGTTTTATGTTGAGTTCCCCCAGGTTCTTCTTTCTCACTCTTTTCTCTCTCCTTGTAACTTCAACGACAGTAAACAAAGAAAGAAAGGAATAATAATAATAATAATAATAATAATAATAATAATAATAATCGAGTATTAAAAAGAGCGGGATATTTTCCCGTTTTTCTCTCCTTTCACCTGATAATAAATAGAAAATGAATTAAAACGATTGAATAATCCAAAATTTCCAAATTTTGATTTCTTTTCATTGTTTAAGGAAAGAGATTCTGGATTAGTTTTAATTATTCCGACATCGAAAATACTACATAGATATATCGGATATTTTATACCAAAAAAATACACCCCTACATATATTTTCTATTATTTTATTGAAAATATTTTTAAACCCATCATTTTTATCTAATGGCTTACATCTATGACGTATAGGAGTATATAAAAATAATGTAAAAAACCAGTAGATAAATAGCAGTTTGGTTCCGACATAAACAAGACAGACTTACAACTAATACATTTTTTTTAAGGTACCACTAATTTTGGATGGATTGGAGATGTTGGTGTTAGTTAGTCAAAGGTTATTGGCCAATGAGTTAAAGAGATCTATGATTATTGATAAACAGCGTGTTGGAATATATGTTTCACAGAAGAATCCAAAAAGGAAGGTAACAAAAGGAAAAGCAAAAAGATATTCACAATTCCTCACCTTAAGGGGACAATGTCAATGGGATTTATTAAGCTCATGGGAAGGTAGACAAGATTCAAAGAGAGAATCCTCTTAATTCTCTTTAGCATTTTGTACTATAATGGCCTAAAAGTAAAACTAGTGTAACATATGGATTTTTAAGGGGGATTATAATAAATTACGATTATCATCGAGAATTAAAATACATTTAAAAAAACACCAACTAATTAACCATGAAAGGAAGATCAAAGAACCATATGTTGCCATAATTATGTACTCGATCGGAAAACTAATAGTGGTTTTAGGCTGCCATGGGCTGATGATGCAATCCATGAAATAATGTTGTTATCAAGTTACGAGTGAGTTGCTGGTCTAATCCAGTTTACTCTAGGACAAATGTTACGTACGTGCATGCATTGGATTCAAAGACAAAAAGTTACAACCACTCCCATGATATATTTTAAACCAAGACAAAAACAAACAAACCAGTAAGAGTTTGTTAGATCAAATAATGGACGAGGCCCTGGAACTTCCAAGTCCCATCCCCTTGATAACGTGAGTTATATAAATATGAGAGGTGATTATTACTTTTTTGCTTAAAATATTGCCCATCGTTGGCCTCAACGCCTCGTTCGTTGCATGAGGTATTTTCAAATGCACGATTCATTTAAAATTGACTCAACATGACTCACCTGCTTCCCACAATTTTGATCTGCATGGAGCTTATATTTATACAATGATGTAGTTTTCTTTTCCGATGTTGTTTTAGTCTTGTCTTGTTTGTTTCTTCCCTGTTGTTCCCACTGCTTTCATGGTTAAATGATTTGTTTTCTATCGTGAAAGAAATTTATCGATAACTTTGACTTTGTCTCAATAAATAATTATGGATAAATTTATTTATTACTTGTTAAAAACATACATATGCATTCTTTAAATTAGAATGATGAAAAATATTCTAGATCAAAAATCAACATGTTGAACTATGTGTTTGCATTGAAAATAGAAGGAAAAAAAGGTTTATTATGTGGTTCTCAAAATCAATCACCCCATAAAAATAAAGATATTCGTATATCTTGATTTTTATGGGATACACAAATTTACACTGTTAAATGAAATACAATCCTAATTAAAAGTTAGGATTTTATTTATCATCCTATTTTACAATTATAACTTGTAAGGGTAGAAAATAATATCACTACGTGGAAGCATTGCAAGGATCGGATGCAATCTTAGAAGATAAGAGGCAAAACACTAGATAAAGGTTTCAAAGTTATTTTGCCCTAAATCGAGACATCTACAACTCATACAGGATGAAGACACATATGAAAATGTATGACAAGATCGATGGTGAAGCTCGCAGTATGTAGTTGTGAAATTAATGAAAGTCAGAACGGTCAGATCAGCGAAGTACCAAATTGACTAGACAGGTGGCCGAAAGATATTCGGTCGTAGTTAAATTGAAAGTGACACCCTTGGCGAGAACAATTATCTTCGCTTCACATAATTTCTTGAGCATAGACAAGACATGAACAAATAAAGAATATGAGCAATATTGTTCGTCTGATGAGTACTTCGTGAGTCCAGCGAGCGACGCGAGCTGTAGTCCACTATATGTGAAATTGTCTATAAAATGAGAAAAATACCCCTGAGCAAGGGTTGGATTTTTGGTGAATGACTGATATTTCTAGCTTACAGAAGGAGCACTGATTGTTCTTGAGAGATTGAGTGAAAAGAAATTGTAACCCTTATTTATCTATAGTGAAAACATCATGTGGGCACATGTTTTAACACCGAAACACGTAAACTCCTTTATGTCTTCTATTTTTGATTACTACTCGCATATATTTAGTAGCATAAGATCTTGGTGTATAGTCGTAATATAATCTGCAGCTACATTTTGGCGCTAAAAACAAGAAAAAAAGTATTCAAAGGATTTATCCTATCTAATTTTGAGAAAAAACAAGTTTAATCTAAGTTTTGTAAATTTTGCTGAAAATACAGAGGGAAAGGAATAGATCACAAAGATATTGAAGGCCCGTCCTCAGGGAATCTAAGATCCAGGAGAGATTTGAGTTTCATGTTTTGATAAAAATCCATTTTTACTTTTATGCGAAAAACTTTCAAGAGAACGAAATAAGAAATATCAGGTCTTGGAGTTCTTGAAGGTAATTGTTCTTAAAGGAAACTAGATCTAGGTTTCATTGGTTTAAAAAGAAAAAAGTGAGAAATAAAATCTTTGTTTACCAAAAATACCATAAGGTTCGTACAGACGAAAAATCCTCCTAAGAACTTGCATTTTTTTAGTAAGTCAGGTTTTAAAGCCTAAAACAGTGATATTTAAAAATATATATATATTTCGACAGAACATATCTTGGATCTTGCCCAAACATTCATTATCAATCATATAATTTAAGAAATGCATCATTAAATCTAGACTACCTTTGTTAAATCGGTAGGTTTAGGATACTTCACTTACTGTTGTTGCGCTTGATCTGTATTTAATATAATGATTTGAGGGTCCCACAGTTGGTAACCAACTGTTAATCGGCAAGTCTGCGAAAATCCAGATTACTTCGTAACTCCAACTTCACAAATAGGTTGAATCAACAAAGATAGCATCAAAGACACACATGGTAGTCCCAGTCCGGAAAAGCTTCCGAGTCATCTATAGAAGACAGACTATGAGTGATTGTTTGAACGAGAGAGTGTTCAAAAATGAAGCAGATGTGCCGCACAGAGATGAAACTTCGGTATGAGGAGTAAGGGGACGCGTCCCGCGTGTAAACCTATATATATGTCTCTATGTATATTTTAATCACAATATGAATATGCAATAATGAAAACGGAAGCAATAAAAGAGATTGATTTTTGTGTACCTCCAGCTATTGCAATTTGAAAGGTTAATCCTTGAGTATGTCCTAATTTCTTAGTTGATATAAACTTTGGTTCCAAACCCTCCTTCTCACTTTTTAGATGGTGTATTCAGTTATGAGAGTGAATTTGGTGACCTTAATTCACTGATTTTTGCTATCACTTATTTTCCTAACTGTAGCCATCATAGAGTAGTTGGCATGATAGATATAGTTGGTGGTTTTCTAAAATGGGAGAGAATCATGGGGAGTTACCTTGATCAATTGCAACTTTCCACTAAATGGATCACATTATTTTTCCCTTAATTTTAGGTCATATGGGAAAAAGTCTAACACCGAGAACAACGTCAATTAACATGATAAATCAAGTGGTGAACAGGAAGCCCATGGATCAAATGGGAAATGAAAAACCGGACAGTCGGGAGAAACCACACTCGTCGGAACACTGGCCAAGATAGCTAGAGATCAAATCTCATATGAAAAGATAGTCAAATAACTCGAACAACAGAATCATGAACTTATACGATAGAACCTGAAACTCCTAAAAATAACAATAAGAAGACGCGTGTATTTGTACCAACACAAGAAAGCATATTGATAACATGATAAAGAGAAGGAGTGGGCAGGAAAAGAGATCGGATGATAGGCTATTGAGGAAGCAACAGTTCGAAAAGAATTGAGAATTGGAGAGGTAGGAGGATAAGAACATACCCCAGCGATCAAAAGACAAATAGATAAGTCGCGATGTACTGGTAATAGTTATAAAACAACCGTACATGTTTTTTTTATTTCCGTGTATAGTCGGACCATATTATTAACAAAACAATATACATGGTCATAATTAAAACCTAACTAAGAGTCGTGACACGTGATAAGTAACCTAACCAGCTTGTGCTTCAATCGATAATCATGATATATCCACATGTGCCGGTTAAAGCAATTGACACTTTATAATTGGTGGATATAAATATGGTAATATCATGTGATTGTGGCTAAAATAACCAATAAAAAATTTGTGCATTTGCTCAAATGTACAACCAGCCCATATGAACATTTATACCCGTCGATTAATCTCTTTACATTTTGAAAAATTGTAGACTCTATGATCATCCAATAAAGAGTTTATATTGGTCGATTATAACCTAAAAACCCAACAACAAAAATGACATTTCCTTTAACCTGAATCGGTTGATATGAATGTCCACATTGGCCGATTTTAGGTTGATGTTCTTTAACCACAAAAACCAACATCATCATCGTATATGTGCCATATCAATCGATTGATCTTGTATGTGTCAGAATCGACCAATATGGACATTCATATCAACCGATTCTGGTTAACCCAGCTAACCTAATTTTAAATTTTTAAATTTTTTGAATGTTTGAATGAATCAAAATCCTAATTAAGATGAATGGATTGATATGCCTCAATCTAGGTATGGGTTTCATTCTGAGTGAAATGAAAATATGCTAGGTTTTAACGGTAAAAGGATTTAGTGATTTTACCCTTTTTAAAGACCTTATATCCCCTCTTCAAAGTGGGAACAAAATTAGTTTGAGTAAGCCTCAAATTAGTCGGACAGAATAATGAGCAGGATATGTCAAACTAAACCCTATATTTTTTTAAGCATGAAATTTATCTAACCAACTAGAGAACAATTATTCGAGGGTATGTTATACCCGTGTAGTCATTTAATAAAATTTGATTAAGAAATGATGAGATCTTATGGTCCCAAATTGTTGTTGAGAGATTTCCCGTCTAACTGTCATCCGCTGCCTGATTTCCTTCCACGTAGTTGTGATGTATACTACATTGGGGTATTTGGCGCATTCTTTGTTTGCTTTCAGAAATCATTCCTGCTATATACCATGGAAATTTAGTATCAGAGATTAGAAACCGAATCAAATTTTCTGAGTCTGATTCGAATTGCATTTTTGGCCAATTCTATTCAGTTGTCTTTCTGGATACAATCAGTATGGTCTAAGTCTCAGCTATTAGCGTCGTTTTAATACTTATGGTTGCGCTACTGCTACCACAGTTTTTTTTATCGAATCCCCGGATATGAAACCTACGCCTGCAACTCCAGGGTGTTCTCTAGCCACCTCATATGTATTAATCTTGATCAAATCTAAGTTAGGGTTGATCCATCCCACCAGGATAGTTGTTGTTGATCTTGTGTTACTTGTTGGGTTTGTAGATGGTGGCATACCGGGTAATACATGAGGTATGATTTCCCTTGGCCAAATAATTTCTTGTTGAAGTTTGAGTGTTCTCTGTATAATATTTTCTGGGTTTGGTTGCTTTTGGCGTTATATAATTAGTTCATTCCTAGTTATCCATAAGTAATGAAATATAAAATAAAATGAGGTAATGATAGAGGGCTGAGATTTTACTTGTAAGAGTTGTGGGATTGTCGGGGGTCAATGTTGGGAGAAATATGGGTGGTATTTGACTGGCTTGATAGGCGGGTGAGAAGGGTGTTCCATGTTGTTACATCAACTTGATACTGAAAGAATATTGGTCGTGTCGTAATCAACCAAAATAATAGAGTTCTTACTCTCTAAAATAGATTTAAGTATAGCAAATAAGAACAAGTTCGTTCCCACAGAGAGGCTAGTGATTGTTAATTACTTTCAATTACGCAAGTGAACAGGGGGGTTTATGTTGTGATTTAAGCTAAATTAAACTAAAGCAAAATTAATAAAAACGTGTATCAGGGAAAGAAAGCATTGGTTAGAGAATTCATCGTCCGTTTTCCAACATGTTATCAATCAAAGCATACTCAACATTCATGCATTGGTAACACCAATAACCCTAAAGCATCCTATCGCAGGGCTACTCCGGTAAAACTCCTAATATCATCAGAGAGTGTATCGCGCCACTCTCTGAATCCTTAACACCGGATAACTTGGTGTAAACACCAAGTTCAACCCAATGAAAGCAATGGTCTTCGTGAGTTGAGGTTATTCTAAGTAACCCGGCGCAAAGTGCAACTCGGATTCAACCTAGGTCAAGCTTCTACACATATTCGCATGGCAATTTTAAGTATCGTTAACAAATATGCTATACTACTCGTAACTAGAGTCCTTCGACAATTCCGGATCGAAAACTCTAATTTAGTTGTAGATATAAATGCATGCTCATTCAATTTGCAACTTAAACAAACACACAATCAATCATACATGGCGTTATAATCAGTAGAACATGAACGATACTAAAAACAACATGAACATATAAGCATGCGCCATTCAATTGATAGACATGTTTTCCAACTTCAGATTACATCCCTAACCAATATAGAGGGTTTAGCTCATCATGGGTTTCTCAAAACCCATGGAAAACAATTAAGAAATAAATTACTCAAACCCGGAATGATTGCGAAGAACGAATAAGACTTTGAAAAGCAGCAATGGTAGCCAGCATCACCAACTTACGCCTCCAGCCTTTTGTGATGTCTGTTTACGCCTGTTTTCTTCTTTTCTTTGCCTCTCCCTGTATTGTATTTGTCTCACCGAGTATATCCCTTAATTATCCTGTATGTTTTGCTATTTATATCTCTTCAAACCCGAAATTCAGTGCGTGAAGCCTTTTTCCTAAAAACAGTGCGTTTTAGCACTTTTCTCGGCTGCCAACTCCTCTTGTTTCTGTCCAAGTCTAGCTTACGTGAATTTTCCTTTTATTTAGCTCTTCTTACGTGAGAATATCTCCTCCAAGTTTGTTCCCAACTTCACCCAAAGACTTTCCATGAGAAGAGCTTAGTTCTCCTTATAAAACTAGAGTTAGCCACTTTAGAATCCTAGTTGAACTAGGAAATGTGCTAAGTTTCCTTATTCCACTCCAACAAGATATATCAACTTCAAATTCTTTCCTAATCCCATATGACTTCCCCAAGCTAGATACTACTCCACCAAGGCTAGCCACTAGCCCATCAAACCACTCTAGCA
>JAJJMC010013904.1:0-10035 GCA_023531435.1 Papaver californicum | reverse complement strand
TTGGTTCAATATTGTTGTGAATCAAGTATTTAGGGATCTATAGCGAAGCAAAACTCTCTTTAACTTTCTAATGTTTCCTTGCCTTCTTCATTGTTGTACATATCTGAAGACTCTACTATTTTAAGGAGATGAAGTTCTGATTATTACTCTTTAATGTTTATATAGACTCAGTTGAGTGGTGGAGGATCTTGTTGGAGATATGGGAGCCCACAAAGAATAGTTCTTTCTCCATTTTTTATGTTGGTGTTATATGGTGATGTATTGAGTAGTTCATTTGGTTATTTAATAAATATTTTAATATAGTTCAATAAGGGAGATCATTTGTTTGTTTAGCAGGGTTCAGATGACATGTAGCAGGAGAAGGTGAAGGTTGTGGATTTGTAAAGATCTTTCACGATGATAAGCAGGTGGTGGTTCAAGAATTGAAGTGGATTCAGTTTTTGGGACTATTTATTAAACTATTATCCTTTTTATGTTTCTTCTTTAGTGTTATTAATATATGGGCTGTAGTATATGACTCTGATTCTCTGAGGATCTGATTTCCATGAGTTTGTGTGTATGTTAGTTCGCATCTATCTGGAGTTGCTGGATTTCTAGAAGAGGAGAGTTCAATGTGGAACGTTCCACCTAAGGAGTCCCCTCTACTCCTTCTGAAGGAAAGGTTTCGTGTGGATACTTTCTATTCTGTATTGTGCATTGTTTTTGTAGTAACTATTTGATTTATGGTTTAAATGCTTCTTTGAAGAAGATCTGTGTAATGTGAAGAACTGAAGTTTTATTTTGTCCGATGGGATTATTGTTCTTTGATGTTTGTGTAGACACAATTAAATGTTGAAGGATATTGGTGGACTTCGAGAGCTTCGTTTGAAGAATAAGTTCTTACTTCACTCTATTAAGTTGATGTCATGCTTGTTAAATGTCCAATAGATTTTGTACTTTATATAGTTGAATAGGGAAATTATTATGAAATTCCCTTGTGTTCCAATTTGTGAAGATGAGATTTCATGGTTTTTTAATGGGAAATAAATGCTTTCAATTATGCTTGTAGATTATAGTTATCCCTGTTTTGTGTAATCATCGTTTCTTGCTTATGTTGTCATGTATGGATTATTATATTGCAGGAAAGATGCAGATTTCTTAGGTTATCGTCTATGGGTCTAAAGGTTATATTGAGTTTTGGTTTATATTTTTTTAATTGGTTGTATTTTTGGTCATTTGGTTTATATCTGCACTTGGATTATTATTTTTCCGAAAAGATGCTGATTTCTTATCTTATTGTGTATGATCTACAGGTTGTATTGAGTTTTGGTTTATATTTCTTTAGTTGGTGGTATATGTTTGGTCATTTGGTCTATGTCTGCGCTTGTTAGTGCAAGTTTGTATATCATTTCTGTCGAGGGTGTTCTCACTTAGTTATCTCAAGGTTTGTGACTATTAATTTTTTTGTATATTGGGGATTTTTATGATATGTACTCCATGCGCTGAAGACATGTCGAACTAGGTATCTAGAGATAACAATAACAACTCGCTATAAAGGTAAGATAATAAATAATCCTTTCTTTTGCTTCTTGCATGAAGCCAACATATATGCACCTTTGTGAAACTGTAGATGGTGGCAGTTCGCTTGTAATTTCTGTTTGAGCAGAATTTTCTGTACGAAATCTCTACTATAGATGTTGATTTTTTTTTTCTTTCTCCAAAGGGATCTTCTTCTAGTTTGATTATGTATCTTGGCTCCTCCTCCCTTCTACCCATTGGATGGCATGGGGGACTTGTCGAGTTACAAGTCTTGCACCTCCGTGTTGTTTTAACAATATGTTTAAACTTTGTTGGAGTGTTTTTTTCCCTTATCCTGGCATAATTATTAGGATCTAACTGATTTATTTACCAGGTAGATTAGCTATGTCAGAACTTTCTGCATGCTTGACCTGACGGTTGGTGCTACTGTTCCACACTTGGTTTCAATGATTTCTTTTGTTTTCTGTTTATTTTCTTTTTAATGTTTCCATTTCATATATATGATGTATTGTTGTACTTTGGGTTTTAGGGGACTCATGGATTTCGTAGAACATTGGTGGTATTGTTAGTATTCTCGTTTGGTTTTTTGAATAATGTTTCTTGGCCATATGTTTTCTCTGTTCTCCATTATCTTTCGTGTCCAATATCCTATATTATGTTATTAAAAGCGACCTTAAAATTCTTCTATATTTTTTCTTAATTCTTATTACCGTTGGTTTCTTAACGTCTGAGTTTCTATCTAGATATCATGGGTTAAAACTCCCCCACCTTTCCCGATCGGATTATCCTTGTTTGGATTCTCTACTTTTTTGCATTGAAGGGAAATTTTGGTTGCAATCTGTCTTTTGGCTCTTCTTTTGTTCCCTATTGTAAACAAGTGATGGTTTTTGTGGTTTATTTGCTGTTAGGATGCTTGCCTTCATCTAGTGCGGTGTCTAGTGGTATGGTTTAATGTAAGGGAAGTTGAAAAAGCTAATCATGAAGCACAAGCTTGCTAGTGTCATGTCCACGTATTTGATTCAAATTCATGTAGTTGTCATGTCTGGTTTACTATTTGTTCTTTTATCTTGTGCTTCTTTTATTTAGGCTTTGTTGACATTCATAAATTGATCGGGGAATGTCTGTTTGAGTGGCCGCGAAGGTTGTTTTAGCTGTGATAGATGTCCGATGGGTGGTTTTGTATCTCAATATATAGTTCACTTATTTCCTTTCATAAACAAAGTAGCTCTCTGTTTTTCAATTAATCAAATTTGGATCTTCGTCTGATGTAATACGTAGTGCTTTAAATTTTAGGAGAGCCTCCGGATTTGGAAAGTGAGCTTGGTCTTCGTCATAGTTGGACGGACTGGTTTTCTTACTGGGATGTCAACCAATGACTGTATTTTTAGCTTGTGTGTGAGGGAAAACGATCACTGTCTTCAACTGCTGTATTTTTTTTTTCTGTGCATACTTTTATGGATTAGGTTATGCTTTACATTTCAGGAGAGCCTCTGGATCTGGAAAGAGAGATTGGTCTTCGTCATAGTTGGATGGACTGGTTTTCTTACTGGGATGTGAACCAGCGACTGTATTTTTATCTTGGCTATGCTTTTCATTTTCCTTTTTCAGGTTTGGTATATTTGGAATAGCGTGTGTTATTTTGATTTAGCCAAGGAGACGGTGGCTTTTTGAGTTTCTTTACGTACACTTTACGATATTTGTGCATTCCGAGTCAACATTCTTCTTTGTCTCAAATTCATTTGTTGATTTGGTTTTTCCCTCACAGGTCCGCTTTTTTTTCATCCACTTTTTATGTGGTCTGGGAGTTATACCGTTAAAATATTTCAGGTTTCCTTGTCTCTTTTTTGTTCTTCTTATGCACAGTGATCTATTTTCTATCTTCTCTTATTTATTTGAAGGCATATATGCAGTGTTCTGTATGCCTTGTTTATTATTGATTCAATGAACTGCTCATCAAAAATTGATTTTTTATGTAGATACCATGGGTACATATTCTCATCGTTCCCAAATGGACTTTCCCCGATTGATTTCTGTATTCTAGGTTCTGGTTTCTTTGTGTTGGATGGAATTTTGTTTTCTATTAGTTTCTTTTCATCCTTTTCCCCTTGAGTAATGTTAATACATGACGACTTGTATTGTTTGTTTGCTCTTAGGGTGTCTGCCTACGTCTCTAGAGGTGTACAAAGATAGGGTTTAATCTGAAGAAGGTTGGAAAAACAAATCATCAAGCATGTGGTATGGAAGTCTGCTCTTTATCTCGGATGTGATATAAGTCATCATTTAATGCCTAATAAAAATATTTGGTGTCCTACATTCTGCCTCTTCTTTGCTGTAGTATTTTTTTCTTTTCTCTTGGGCGTTTTTTTTATCAAGGCTTTGTTGGCATTCATTGAATGGTTGAGGGATATATCTATCTGTCTGGTTGTGGAGATTATCTTAGCTTAGGCAGAATTTTCTAGTAATGATATGGGTGCTTTAGATATAAACTATTCTATTACATTCTCTTATTTTATGTTCTTAACAGTTGTGGTTCTATAGTTGGTCACATTTAAATATCCGGTTTGTTAATGGTGATTAATTTTCAAGTTTCTGTAGAATACTTAATTTGACATCATACGTTGTTGAGCTTTTTTATCTTCAACCTTACCAATATTGTTTTCTTCTTCTGCTGTTCAGTTATGGGTTTTGATTATTTTCCTCACAGGTCTACTTGGTCATTATATCCAATCGTTGGGGTATCCAGCAAATTCTTTGGTTCTATCTTTCAGGTTTTCTTGCTCCTGCATCTTTTCTATTTTATGTTATGTATCATGTTATATATCTTTCATCTCTTATTTTTTGTAGGTGTATATATATTTCTTTGCATTTTCCATTGAATTTTTATTGATTGCTTAACCTTGCATCTGAATGAAATTCTATCATAGAATTCATACAGCTAGGCTCATGCTTTAAGCCGGTGAAATAGAGGTTGGTTAATTGATCCTTCTGATGTGCTTATTAGAAAAAAATATTTGTCTTACACATAATTGATTATTTTTGAATTATTCTCTTAGTAGTGGATCAGTACCTAGCTGAAGTGAATGTTGTCATCTACATCCAGAACATTGTTGTACTTGATTCATGTTAAATTGATGTCCATCGTCTAGGTTTTTGAACTCTTGCCACCCCTAAAACCCCTCAAAAACTACTTTTTGTAGTTGTTAACAATTTGTATCGAGGTTTAAACTTGCCTCCGGGTAATCCTAGTCAAACACTTCACCCTTGAATAGTTACTTCGTTATTGTTGTCTCCTACTTCTCTCTCTTGTTTCTTGCTCGGAATTAGATCTTTGCTTATATGTAATGTTTTTGCAGACATCTAAGTAAGGTAGGTTTAATTTAAACAAGGAGTTATTTTATACTAGAATTTAGCTAGAGTTAATCATTCCAATCTGCATAGGGAAAATGTGTTACTTCGTCTTCCTATTTGTATATAATTATCGTAAGTTCAAATTTTGTTGTTGAACAAGAAAGTTTGATGCATAATCTGGGTTGCACATGTTATATTGTAAATAGACAGAGACTTTATTGTTGTTTATCTATTCTATGTAATTCAGATGGAGGTGCAACATAGATGGATAGGATTTTGCTGGAGAAAAAATTCAGAATCAGGCAAATTTAAACAAAATGTCATTTTATTGGTATTAAGGTAGTCACTCGCATCCTTTATGTTGTTTTCAGTTATTTTACTCCATGATATTAGAACCGATTAAACAAAGGATGCTTGTTAATATTCACAGCATAGAGTGCAGTTAAAGGATCTGTTAAAATTCTTAGAGTTATTCGTCCAATAAATAATTAATGGATAGGGAACCTTTCCAGTATTGCATCTTTCATTGTTTTCATGGAGGAAAGCTTAAGTAGTCTTGTAGTTGGACATCTTTGAGAAAAAATTATTAGGAACAATGATGTTAGCGAGTCGAACATTTCCCAAAGTTCAATGCTCTCAAGCAAGCCAAAGCGATCATGTGAATTAGGCTGGACATATAAGTGATAGCGTGTATATGGGTTTGTTTTACTGTTTAGATCTGTTTGCAATATAAGATTGTACTTTCTCATGGCTTTGATGTTTAGACCGTTTGCAATATGGTACTTATTTTATGAAAATGCAATTTTCATTTTTGGTTAGTTACTTCAAACAATACTTATTTTGTATTCTTTTTTCAGAGGAAGTCTGAGTACTAACTTCGGAATTGTTAGGAGTAGATTGGGGACATGAATTGCAAGGAGTATATTTCGATCAACACTTCGGAAAATGGATGTGGTTACCAACTTCACCGTTAATTTCATTTAGTTAGTACTAAGATTACTTTCATATCAAGTCTTTTGAATTATGTAGTACATTCACTTCTAGTTAACTTATTTTGTTTGAACTTATTAGTTCCGTACTAGCTATCTGTTAAACAGTTTATTGAGTAATCTAATGACAATTTTAATAAAAGCTAAATTTTCTTTCCATAGTATTTCAATATTAACTGAGCATGTCACCGCCAACTGTATCATGAACTAGCTTGCTACAAATTAGCCTTCTACAAAGTTGACTGTTCTATGACAGTTTTATTTAGAAAATGTAACTGATATTTTCCAACAATGACAGGTTTATAAAGAAACTGCTACTTTAGTATAAGAAATTGAGTTACTGATGATAGTTTTATGAAGAAACTGTCATCTTAGTCTAAGAAGTTAAGTTTTTAATGGCAGTTTTCTTAAAAAATGTTACAGTAATTTGTCAATAATGAGAGGTTTATGAAGAAACTGTCATCTTAGTCTAAGAAGTAAAGTTTTTAATGACAGTTTTCTTTAAAAAATGTTACATTAATTTTTCAATAATGAGAGGTTTATGAAGAAACTGTCATCTTAGTCTAAGAAGTTAAATTTTTAATGACAGTTTTTATGGGAGAAACTGTTACCTTAGTAAAAGAAATTAAGTTACCAATGACAGTTTTTTCAGAAAATGTTATTGTATGTTGTCAACAACAACAGGTTTATGAAAAAACTGATACTTATAGTCATGATTCTGTAACAGTTTTTTATAGACCCTTTCGTAACAGAGGCTTTAATGACAGTGCAATTATTTTTCAAAACTGTCACATAAATGTTTTGGTGGCAGTTTTTAACTGTCACATAAGCCCAAATTTGTAGTAGTGATACAATTCTCCTGCATCTTCAAACTGCTTAAACGACAAGAGATTGGTAGATTCTCCAGTAAATGGTGTAGGTGCAATCTCTTTACTGGGTACAAGTACTATACTACGTCGTTCCATAAAAAACTGTAGGTATTCTTATACTCGTGATGACTACTTTTCCTTTCAAACTACCATGGACGACCCAGCAACAAGTGATAAACATCCATACTAGTAATGTCACACCATATTTTATCTTTATATTTGTTATCAATTAAAAAAGAAATCGAGCAACGTTTGTTTACTTTTACTTCATTCCCTTTCTTAAGCCAAGAAAGCTTGTATGGATGTGGATGTACCTTGGTCTCCAGCTTGAATCGTTTCACGACCTCTTCATCAAAAATATTCTCGCAACTTCCATGATCAATAACTAGACGACAAACTTTTCCTTTATCGTACATGTCGACTGGAATATATTGTTGCAACCAGCTGTTTCCCTCATCTTTACGTGGAGTGAGACAACTTCTTCTTACTAAAAAGTTCACTCCTTTAACTCCAGCAACTACTTCATCAAAAGGTTCATAATCATCCTCATGAACCTCTTCATAATCAGTTACCCAACCATCTTCTTCACGGTCGTTTTCAGTGAAAAATACTTTGGTCGCTCGTTCTGCTTTTTGACAGTCACTGGCTTTGTGCCCAGATTCTTCGCACTTATTACATCTACCTTCGAAAGTGGTAACTAAGGTTTTATTTGGTGTTGATGATGATTTAAGTTTACTAGCAATACTAGGTGTTGAAGTATTACGGTTACTTGATGGAGATGCTGCCACCTTGATACCCCAATTAAAGCTTCTACGCCCTACTTGTTTCTCTATATGACTTGCTCTATGATGTGCATCCAAAATAGAGAAGCAATCAAACATGTTGAGTGTATCCTGATATTGTTGAGGGAGACCACCTATATATCGAGCGACTTTTTACTCATCTGACTCTGACAAGTCGTTAAGAGAAAGGAGTCTGTAAAACTCCTTGGTGTAATCGTCTCTAGCAAAAGGGTTAGCATTATCATCTACTTACGAAGGTTAAACCGACCCTGTAAACCTTGGACATCTTTAACGAATTCTTCTCTAGATCTCCATGGAATGAAACCTTCTCGATCTCCTCCTCAACCTCGACCTCGACCTCGACCCTGACCGATTCCTGCTCTGATACCAACTGATGCAACGGATAATAAAGAAAAGAAAGAAAAGAAAGGTTTTGTTCAGACTTCAAATATTCCTAGGAATATCGACTATGAACAAAGGTAATTACTTAGACTTCGATTTCCCAACTTTAAATAATAATCGATTAAACTTGAACAAGTTGAAGAAATTAATTCTTATTAATCAAATTCAACTACTTAAAATAATACATGGAGGACTCTTTTATAGACTTGGGGAAAAACCCTAACTTGCTAGTCAAGAAAGGATAAAAAAAAACCTAAACCTACTCAAACTCTAATTTGCAATTTTTAACAAATTTTGGTCGACCTAATATAATGAAAGTAATATTAAAATAAGACTATTTGACGCAAACGGCGACCCAAACGGACTCCTAATGGAGTAGTTATTAACAAAAAAAATAGTTTCCTAAATAACAAAAACGCCGGTTTGATGCCCTAAACGATGGAATTTGGTTAAAATATGAAGACCATGAGACGTAGTCGATTCATGTGTTGAACGTTGGCCGGTTTCCAATCAAAATAGACCCCTCTTGAACTAAATTACGACACTCGGCTCTTTAGACTCCAAATAGGTTATAGCCTGCTCATTTGCATTACTACTGGAACAATGAACACTAAATATAGCAGTTACATAATGATCACCAACACCCCGCTCAAGATGAACATGAAAAGTAAAAAGTGAAAGCTTGGAACACAGACATTGAAAACGCTGAGGCAGCAGACCTTTAGTAAACAAATCAACCACTTGATACTGCGAGGGAATGTAAGTAATACAGAGAGAAGCACGATTAATCTTCTCACGAACAAACTGATAGTCCACATGAAAATGGCGAGTCCGAGAATGTTGAATAGGATTAGCAGCAAGAAAAGTAGCACTAATATTATCGTACAAGATCAGTGTTGAATGACGATCTACATAAATAGAGCATTTCGAAAATGTAAATGCAGATCAGATTAATATGAACCAATTCATATATATTTATTGCAGTTCAAACGTTCAACGAGTTTAATTTTTTGTTTTTACATTTACATAATATGATATAACAATCTACATAAAAATAGGTCTACCGCATGCTCATATCTTGTTATTCATATATGAAAGTGACAATCAAATGACACCATAATAAGTATAAAATTACCCGATGAGAAACAAGATCCACAAACATTTGAGATTGTCAACCAATGCATTATTCACAAACCATGTGGACCTGCAGAACCAGATTCACCGTGCATGGTTAGAAATAAATGTTCCAAGCACTAACCCAAACGTTTAACCAATGGAACAACCATCGATAAGAAGGGTTTTCCGGTTTACCGAAGAAGAGATGTTACCACCACAAAAAAAGTTCTTGGAATTTATTTGAAAAAAACTTGGGTGGTTCCACATAACAGGTAATAGGTCCTTAAATAAGAAGCCTATATTAATGTCGAGCAATGCAACAGAACATCGTTAGTGAAGTACATGTTCAAATATGTTAACAAAGAATATCTTGATTGCAAATATATATCTGCATCAGAAGTGATGCAGCGGACAATAAAGAAAAGGAAGAAAAGAGATGTTTTGTTCAAACTTCAAAATATTCCGAGGAATACCGACTATGAACGGTGATAACTAATTATTTATACTTCGGACTTTTAATTAATGAAATTCAACTTTCTAAAACAATAAATTGAGGACTCTTAAATAGACTTTGGGAAGAAACCCTAAATTGTGCAATAAGAAAGGATGAAAAAACCCAAAACCGACTAAAACCTTATTTGCAATATTTAGCAAATTTTGTTCGACCTAAAATAATGAAAGTACTATTAAAATAAATCTATGTCCCACAAACGGCGACCCAAACCGACTCAAACCTTAACTGTCAAGATTTAACCGTTTGAAATTGACAACAGTTTTTAGCCGTTGCAAGTGACTGTTAAGGAACAATTGCATCCATTTGAATTAGTGATAGTTTATTAAAAATTGTTGCAAAATGGAACAGTTAAGTCCATTTGGTGAGAATTCTATAGAAATTGTTGTGAAGTGATTGTTGCGAACAGTCATGTCTTTTGGATAGCAACGGTTGTTAAAGGTTAAACAGTTGCCAACCGTCACCAAAGGTACTGTTTTAAAAACTATATAAACTCATCT
>JAJJMC010013903.1:0-38464 GCA_023531435.1 Papaver californicum | reverse complement strand
AAACTGAAAGGTTTACGGTTGGGTTTGCACTCAAAACCCAACCGTAATATTATTATTATTGTGCAGTGACTTGTTTACGGTTAGGTTTTCAGTGAAAACCCAACCGTAACCATGGGTGAATTTTATAGTGACACATATGATAGTACAAATTTTTCATTTCAAAAAACCAATATTCATATTATGATTCCTCCAACATACATATGATATTGTTACTACTAATATTAAATTAACTATATTATGATTCCGACTCCGAGTCAGAAACAAATGATATGAATTGAAAGGTCGGGGAGGGTTTAATGCCTTCCAGAGTTCGAAATTTTGCTCGAACCGGTGACACCAACCCTTGGCGATGTCACCGTCGTATCCATCCTGTAACGGGGGTAATGGACTTCCTTCTTTCAACTTGAGACCGACAAAATGGCAGTTCTGCACCAGCCCAATCACACATCTTCTATTAGCCAATTTTTCAACAAATGTTGATCTTGTTGGTGCAAATGTAAAACAATATCCATTTGAGATATAATGGATGACGCAATTGAAAGCGTTGGCGAGGATTTGGCCACATATTGGCATTCTCATCCAATACTCGCTAGTGCAATTCTTGTTGCATATTAAACGCCTTTCGAACGCAATGAACTCCTCGTTTAACAACGCCTCTTCATCTCTATATGCACACATCATTGGCTTGTATAAATCCGGGTAAGAGCGTAGTTCAACCGCTGACTTATGCCTTACATAAGTGACTTCGTCCATACCCAACCATGCTGCTCCGCTAAATGGTCCAACTTGTTCGATGAATACATGGTATCCACAATTACCATCACCGGCAACATCGTCGGTGGCCTTTATGTATGGACGAAAAAAAGCCGGAAACGATGACATATAATTTTCATAAATAATGTGCTCGGTTCAGACGATTTTGGCATTCTCAGTTCTTGAAAATTTTGATGGAAATTGCATCAATCCTCTTGCAATCCGGATCGTATATGGCTCTTCAACCACTAATGTATTGGCTTTAAGTTTTTCTTTTCTTCTTGCTAATTTTTTCATACTAACTCTTTTTTTTCTTCTTGCTAATTTCTTCATACTTACTCTTCTTGAGTTTGGGTGTAGAGGAACTTTTCCCTTGGCACCAAAACTTTCTTTAGTGGGAACCGCGGGACCTTTTCCTTTAATATCTACTACACTTGGCCCCCCTTGTTCCATTTGACTTATTTTTCGTTGAGCATCAACCTCCTTCTCATCCTCTGCTTCATATTCCTTTCGCAAATGCTCAAACGCACAAGGGTTTCTTTTCTTTGATTCTTCATGCAATTCCCTAGCTTTTTTGCGTCCCACGGCCCTCGATTCTTTGGTAGAAGGCCTACCTTTTCTCTTCCCTCTAATTGGTTCCTTGACAGCATACCTTGTGTGCGGAAACACGAAGTAACTCAACTTCGCCAACCAAATTTGCCTTTGCGCCTTATCTAATACATCGTATTTGTTGGCTAAAGCCTTTCCAACGTGGGTCTCGGCAAACGATGCACCAAAATCTTGCTCGACGATGGGTTCATCGAAAGACAATTGTTGCCAAAACGGATCAATATCTTGAATTGGGATCACACCGTCTTCTTCGTACTTGGGCATCATATGCCGGCAGGGAAGTCCCAAACTTGACATCTTAGGACAAAAACACTCTTCTTCTTCGTGTAAGTTGCCCAATCTATAGTGCTTTACTTCGTACATTATCTTCTCAATAGCACAATGCGACACCTTATAAAAAATACTTTGGAGCAATGGTTCGTCCTTATAGCTGACCTGTTTTCTAGAAAGGCTTTTTTCAAAAGATTCCTTAACTCTGTCAAGGTCACGGAGAAAATAATCGTGCATCGGTTCGAAGACCGTAACAAACCCACCATCAGAATTATGAAGGTTCTTCTTCATTCTGTTGTGAGATGACTCCACGGTACTTGTAGCTTGGTTGTCAAAGTGCCTATATTGGTTTGTGAACGCCGGTACAAACTTCTCTTTGTGGGGATTCAACCAATGGTCCATCAAATAGTTCACAACTTTTGGATAATTACTCCAATGCAAGCATAACATATGAACATTTTCTTCATAATCTTCCTTGGTGATAGACCATGTCAAAGTGTCCCATTCAGTTTGGAAACTAACCCATTTTAGTTCCGCCAACTTGTCGTCCTCCTCGAATTTTTATTTCGCCGTTTCTTGTTCTGATTTCGGCAATTTTTTAATTCTTTCCATCTCGCTTTTCTTTGTTGGCCGAATAATCGTTTTGCACTGGGTTTGAATATTGTTCCACAAGTGGAACGTGCAAAGAAGATGATGAGCATCTGGGAATACCCTTGCAATGGCATTCATCAAGCCTTGTTCTTTATCGGTGATAATTACCTTAGGGGTATATCCTTCAACGTAGAATAATTTAATTTGTTCCAATGCCCACACATAGCTTTCTTCGAGCTCGTTTCTCAAGAAGCAAAAGGCAACACTAAACGGCGACTTGGTAGAAGTTTGGCCTACAACATTCAAAACCGGGAGCTCATACTTGTTAGTTTTGTACGTGCAATCCATCATAAGCACTTGATGGGAGCACCGTGCTAACTTTATAAACTCGGGATGAGCCAATATAATATGCTTAATTTCTTTATTCTCATCTTCTTCATGAAACATGGTGTAGTTTTTCGTCTCCCCCAAGTACAAAAGTTGTTGGATCGGGTCCCTTTCTTCCCATTTCTCGCGCTTCAACTTGGCTTTGGCGTTGTATATTGTCTCCAACGTAGACACATTATTTGAGTCTTTTTTCTTCAAGTACCCGAGTATATCACTGGGTTTCAAACGATTATCCGTCATATCATCTACGATGAGCTTTTCTTCCTTGGTAAGCCGGGCCATAGAAGGATGCGTTAACAAAGTCTCTGGTGGTAGGTGGTTGTGACGACCGCATACAACTGTAGACAAGAACCACTTATTCTCGTTGTTCTTACGAAATTGAAGCTTGAAAGGACATCCCGTCTTCTTAGTGTAAGTTTTTCGCTTGATCTTCGTCTTTGGTACATGCTCAGTACCCTTCTTTGCATGTCTTGTGTATTGTCCACTACACTCACAAACCATTTGAAAGCGGTTGTGTTTTTGTTGGTTGTTACAAACAATCACACACATGATGAGTTTCCCATGTTCTGTATCCCACTTCTTTGCATCATCTTTTTTATCCCATGTCTACATGGTCCAAGAACATAAAGTTAGGAGAAAAAAAATGGCATTATGACAGTTGTCGAAAGGGATTAACAACTTATCTATAACCTACCAGGTCGTTCAAATAGTGATCCGTAGTATCTCTAGTTTCAATATCATGTGGAGGAGGCTGATCATTCATTGGTTGAGGTACAACCGCTACCTGAACAAAAAAGATCAAGGCCAAGCGTCAGACAAAACACTAAATCCAATAAGTTTACGATTGGGTTAGAAGCGTCACACCCAACCGTAAAAGCGTCCGACCCAACCGTAGAATCGACGGACCCAACCGTAATATAACAAAAATAGCCAAACCAATGTTACGGTTGGGTTTTCAGCCAAAACCCAACCGTAACAAGTGCAGTAAATACCCATGCACGTAATAAGTTACGGTTGGGTTTGTGGTCAAAACCCAACCGTAACACTGTGAAACACAACTTTTGACAAACACAAATGTATAGTTACGGTTGGGTTCTCCAACCGTAGAATCGACGGACCCAACCGTAATACAACAAAAATAGCCAAACCAATGTTACGGTTGGGTTTTCAGCCAAAACCCAACCGTAACAAGTGCAGTAAATACCCATGCATGTAATAAGTTACGGTTGGGTTTGTGGTCAAAACCCAACCGTAACACTGTGAAACACAACTTTTGACAAACACAAATGTATAGTTACGGTTGGGTTCTCAAGAAAACCCAACCGTAAGTTATTAGGTGTAACAAAAAAAAAACCACTGTTATGCACCTCATTTCCTTAAATATCACCAAAAAATGTAAAAAAAGTTTAAGTTAGAATGATACCTGACTATTCTCAGCGGTTGAATCTTCACTTTGACGATTACTATCTCCAATTGGTTTAGTTTCAGCATCACAACTTACACTTAAAACCTCTCTACCATCCAAATAATCATACATAGTTGGGTCTCCCTCAATGGGTATGTAGAATTTAGTTTGGGAATCATACAAGGATTCACCCTCCACAAATTTGCCACTAGAATCACTCATTTTGGGTTTTTCAAAATTTTGGGTTAAAACTCTCTTATCTCTCTTCCACTTTTCCCACCAACATAAAACAAATACAAGACTGATTTAAGCATAAAAAATGAAGAATATAGGAAATGGAGATGATCATTTACGGTTGGGTTTCAAGAAATAACCCAACCGTAACTACATTTCCTCTAATAAACTTATGTTTACGGTTGGGTCCGATAATTAAATTCAACCGTAATATAATTTGCAACAAAAAAACATATTGTTACGGTTAGGTTTCATTACAAAACCCAACCGTAAATGATCATCGCACTTAAACTAACATTAAAATTTACGGTTGGTTTCTAAGCCAAAACCCAACCGTAATATAACTTCACAAAACCCAAATTTACGGTTGGTTTCGAAGCCACAAATTTGTTACGGTTGGGTTTCATTCCAAAACCCAACCGTAAGTTATCCTCAAAAGTGACACAAAAAAAACAATTCCAACGGTTGAAAATCTAGCCGTTGGGAATTTTTTCCCTATAAAAGGAAACCTTTCCTTGTCACTTTCTCATTATTCTCTATCCATTTCATTCTCATTATAATTCTAGACTTTCCAACTCATTCTCACCATACCCTTTCAACCATTAAAAATGATTCGATACACGAATGATGAAGATGTTGCAATTGTTTGAGCGTGGGTTACGATGATAGACCACGCTTACGAGAAAGCCTTCTATAACAACAATAGAAACGTTGTTATAGCTGAAAATTGGATGGACTGTCAGGAGGACGATTCTTGGTGGGAGCGTGTGTTTGAAATGTTTGAGGCATTACACGGGAATAGATATCGGAGGACGTGCAGTACCATCAAGGGACGCTTTGAGGCGTTGTATGAAGAAATGGAAAACCTAAAACTGGAAATGAAAATGAGAGTTGAAGCATTTCCCGACCAAACCAATGCGGAAAGAGTAAGTGTGTCAATTAATAAATCGTTCTTTAAAATTTTATTAAAAATAATGAAACTTATAATTGATTTATTTTTTTCAGCATGTCATGGCTAGGGCGCAGTATAAAATCAAATATGGGAAGGAGTTCAAGCATACAGATTGCTATCGTATCTTGGAACAAAGTTTCTATCTTGAGTTTCGCCGATATGATTAAGTGTTTAAGTGTTTAAGTGTAATCATCTAATGACCTACTGTATTTTGTTTCCTTTAGTTCTACCTTTAATGTTAAAAATAAGGTTTTTAACAACTCTGGTATTTGATAAGAAAATGAACTAAACCCAAGCATAACTAATTTTGTCTTAAAAACTGCTTTTACGGTTGGCTTCCATGACTCAACCCAACCGTAACTACAATCCATACTACAAACATTCATATTTACGGTTGGGTTATATTACTAAACCCAACCGTAACAAAAATTGTACAAATAAAGCAACTACGTTACGGTTGGGTTTCAAGGCAAAACCCAACCGTAACAATATGGTAAAATGTACACTATTACTAACACTACAAGTTACGGTTGGGTTCGGTGACTAAACCCAACCGTAACTACATTTCACTGTAAAATTCATTTTACGGTTGGGTTCGATTACTAAACCCAACCGTAAATAAATTGTAGAAACACCACAACTAGGTTACGGTTGGGTTTCACCTCAAAACCCAACCGTAAATTCTGCGGGATTCTCAAAATATCTGAATTTCCGTCTCCTTAAAGTACACAATTCCAACGGATTTTTTGTTTCAAAAATCTAGCCGTTGGTTCCTTTTTCCCTATAAAAGGAAACCGTTACTTGTCACTTTCTCATTATTCTCTATCCCTTTCATTCTCATTATAATTCTAGACTTTCTCATTATTCTCACCATACCCTTTCAACCACTAAAAATGGTAAACACATACACGAATGATGAAGATGTTGCAATTGTTCGAGCGTGGCATACGATGCTAGAGCATGCTTACGATAGAGCCTTCTATAACAACAATAACAACGTTGTTTCACAACAAAATTGATATGAGGGTCAAGATACCGAAGAATGTTGGAAGCGGGTATTTCGAATGTTTGCGGCATTAAAGGGGAATGTAAATCATAGGCCGTGGAGAGCCATCAAGAGACAGTTAGAGACGTTGTATCGACAAATGAACAACTTAAAACTGGAAAAGCAAATAAGATTCGAAGCAAATCCCTACGAGAATGGTGTGGAAAGAGTAAGTTTGTCGATTAATAAATCGTTAATTAAAAAGAGATTTCAAAAACTCAAACTAATAATTGATTTGTTTTTTTCAGCATGTCTTGTCTATGGAGCAGTATAGAATCAAATATGGGGAGGAGTTCAAGCATACAGATTGCTACCGTATTATGGAAACAAGTCGGGTGTTTGATTATCGCCATTATCTTTAAGTGTTTAAGTGTAATCATCCAATGGTCTATTGTTTTTCGTTTCCTTTGTTTTTTTCCTTTAATGTACTACTTTAAATCTATTACAATAGAAGGAATAAGTTACAAAGTTATGTTTTAAGACCAATTTGGAGTATATTGAAATCAAAAAAACAGTTAACAGGACCACTTACGGTTGGGTACGATTACTAAACCCAACCGTAATAAATTCACAACTTGTCTACGGTTGGGTTTTAAGGCAAAACCCAACCGTAATTCTGTGTTGAAGTTGAAACAAAAATTAACATAATCTGTTACGGTTGGGTTATAAGCCAAACCCAACCGTAAACTGTACTGGCTACGGTTGGGTTTTAAGGCAAAACCCAACCATAATTATGTGTTGAAATTGGAACAAATATTAACAGAATTGTTACGGTTGGGTTATAAGCCAAAACCCAACCGTAAATTCTACTGGATAGCACAAATTTGGATTATCTAATTTGTGTGTTTTTCGTTTTTTCTTTGTTTCAAACACCAATTTACCTTCAATCTAGTAAAAATGATTGAATTATTTCAAAATTTTGATTTTTAAAACTCAAATTTAACAAAAAAAATCAATCCCCAAAAGGATGAGTTATGGTTGGTTTTTCCTTTAAAACCCAACCGTAAATATGGGAAAAATGGTGTTCATCATTTTCTTCTACTTACGGTTGGGTCTGGTTGAAAACCCAACCGTAACTATGGGAAAAAAGGTGTTCATTATTTTTCTTCTACTTAGGGTTGGGTCTGGTTTAAAACCCAACCGTAACTTTTCACAAAAGATGGTGTTCATCATTGTTCTTTGATTTACGGTTGGGTTTTGTTGAAAACCCAACCGTAAATATGGGCAAAAATGTTGTTCTTCGGTTTTCTTATGGTTACGGTTGGGTTATACATGAAACCCAACCGTAAATTTTTCTGAACAACAAAATTTGAATCTTTCAAATCGTGATTTCATCAAGTTTTTCTTCCCAGTAAACACAAATTCAAAAAAAAAATAAAAATCAAATCATTTGATTAGGTAAAAGATTATGTTTAATTAATCATGATTAGTTTAAACTAATTAATGTAATTAAGATTACTAATCAGGGGTGATTTGGGTATTGTGAAAATATTATGGATAAGGGGTTTTTGAGTTTTACTTCATAGTGTCCCTATTTCGTCTTATTATTGGAGCCCCTCTATTGATATGGGAGCCCCTATATCAGCCTTCATCAAGAAGGCATATGTGTTTTTGGTCATTTCCACCGTTAACCAAAACAACAATTCTTTACAAACATCAAAATAAACAAAGCCTAAACCGACCACACATAAATTCATCATAAAAATGGGACCCCATGTTTGCTTTGTGGGGTGGGGAGTGGGGCTCATACAAAATTTATTTCACTATTTTGAAATCGGTTTTTACTTTGCTTATTTTGATGTCTCTCTAAAATTGTTAACCAAAATCCAAATTTGACGACAATAATAACAGTGCGATTAAAATCAAGGGATAATCGAACTTTAGGTCCTATTAAATGATATATTTTAGCATTTAGGTCCAAATTTTGTCCAGTTTTGTGTTTAGGTTTCGGTCAATCAAAGGACCAACGTTGACGCCGTTGACCGTCCAGTTGGGGGTTAAACAAATAACTCCGTTTAGGTTCGTTAACGGACGTTAAATCTAAGTGTGTTATGGAATAAAACGTGTACAGTTTCATGTTAGTAATTGTTAACTGTTAAGACTCCTCTTTAACTGTTAGGCCTCCTCTTTATTCATGAATTTAACGTGTTAACAAGCCCAATTAACAGTTAACAATAAAAACCAGTTGAATTTAAAATCCAACACAATTAACAGTTTCATGAATTTGAACAGTTCAACAGTTAACAAGTTTCATGATGCAAATTTTACTAGTACAATTAACAAGTTTAAAATGGCTAATAGATCGACTGTTTTAACCAATTTAACTAAAAAAAGCTAAATTTAAACTAATATTCATTCATCACTTGCCCATTGTTCAGGTGTGCCCAGCCAATTCATGTATCCCAGTCTCAAAACAGATAAGCAATTCATGTATCTCCTTTTTATACCATGACAAGTACTTGCAAAATCACAGTTTATTAGTTTAATTCATGTATCCCAGTCTCAAAACAGAAAAGAAGCATCTATATGTATCCCAATTTAATTTTGAAAAACCAGAACACACATGTCCTTACATATCATCCATATTTTAATCATAAACAAGAATAAGTGTTTACCATTCCTACTTCTGTTAGAAGAGTTCACAATTGGGTTAGTTGTAAACCAACCCATAATACATTCCAAAATATTAGGAAAATTAACATAAACATTCATAATATTAATAATACCAACACCTAATTTGAATTGTTAGTTCTGAAGTTCAAAATTGAATGGGACCTAAAGTCCACCCATTCCAAATTTGCAGCTGATCCTAATAATGATAAGTTCCCGGCAACAGTACTCACCCATGCCAATATTAGCTATGCTTTCTTTTCATTTGTTGGAGAGCTTACCGATGTTGATGCTGCAACTCGTGCTCCAAGCAATAAAACTAATAACAAATGAGAGATAAACAAAGAGACTAATTGTCAATATTTGGTAGACTAACAACAGCAAAGCATTTAACGAAAATCTTTTACAAGGCATAAATTAAAACCCCAACAGTCATACATGAACCCATCCATCCAAGAATACGAAGGAAAACCAAATAGACTGCATTCTAAAATGTGGTTTCCATGTCTGTCAAATGCCTCATGATCACCCATTTTACACATTAAATGAACCTTAATTTTCAAAATTGAATGAACCCTAATTTTAGAAAAGCCCCAAAATGAATGAACCCTAATTTTCAAAATTGAATGGAAATTTTCAGAGATTTTAGAATAAATACAATAAATCATATCATTTAGTTGAAATAACATATGGGTTGGATTTAATCAAGCTTATTTACATACCTAATCAAGCTTTTTCTCGTCTTCAATTTCTATTTTTTCTTCTCACTCTCTCTTTTCTCTCTAGTTCTATTTTTCTTCTCTTCTGAATGTGTTTGATCGAGTAGAGAGGAAGCTCGATCTGTTTTCTTCTCTTTTCTCTATGAATCTCTGATTCTATTGTATGAATCTATCTCAAATTGAGTATCGGCTGCCCTAATTCCTCTCACTATTTTTAGATGAAAAGGGAAGAAGAGAGAAGGTCGAAATTCCTCTCAAATTGAGTAACGATGAATACGTGGCATAGGATTATGGTATACAAACAGAAGGTCGAGATTCTGCCACATGTTTAATGTGGTAGAGTTAGTAAATATTTCAAACAATCGATTTCAGTTGGTCATTTCACTTTTTTAACCCTCAACTGGATGGTCAACGAAGTCAACGTTGGTCATTTGGTTGACCGGGACCTAAACACAAAGCTGGATAAAGTTTGGACCTAAACGTTAAGATTTAATGGGACCTAAAGTCCAATTATCCCTAAAATCAAATAAAACCCGAATTAAAAATCAAACCAAACCATGAACAAAAACAAAGAAATAAGTGTATGACGAAATCAATAGAATCAAGCTAGGATCGTGCAATACAAGTTTGCATTATCCAATACACACTTAATGAAGAAAAAAATAAAATCTTTATGACCAAAACAAATGTGCTTACTAAATTTCTGAGTCCACTTACACCAATTATACGATTCGGAATAAAAACCCTTTTATTTTTCGTTCCCATGGTCTCTTTTCTTCTGTATACCTTGAGCCTTTGTTAACTTTCGTATTTATCAAATTTCTAATAATTCTAGTCTAGTCTTGTATTATAGGTGAAATACAAACATTTTTTTTGGTGAATGATCTTGTGACATTGGTACTTCTACGAGTAGGTAAAGCATAATTCATTTTATCCTTGCTTGAATCAGTATTAAAGCTTACTTGTGGTCTCCACGTCAGAGCACGTATTCGACCGCACGTGTAGAGTCAACAAATTAGGACTATTATAACTAATAAATAAAACAAAAACTCCATGCATAACAAAAAAAAAGGTTTTCTAAGAACCTGAGGAATCAGGCAGGCACGCTTACATCCAATTGGGTCGTTTTCACCCTTGGTTATTAATTTGATTTGATTTTTTCATTTCTTTTTTCTTTCCCTATAACTCTCTCTCTCTTTTTTGTTTAAAGTAACTCTCTTTCTTTCAAGTTTCTGATTCTCTCCGATGTTTGGAGTGGATTCTAATTTCAAATTGGGTCGTGCCAGTCCAGCCCAGCCTAATCCATCATGTAAGTTAATTCAGCACGGCATACACAATAATTTTATTTATTGTTCTGGGCCAGACTAATCAATCAAGTGACACAATATAGCACATGGCACGGCATGACACAGCACATCAGGCTAAAAAAGTATATCATAACATATATAAAACACTACACAATACGGTATAATATGACATATTTTGTGTATATTTTACAATTTTTTTTTATTATAACCAATTTTTGATATTTTATCTTCGTTATGTTGTGTGATTTATATAACAACACATATAATATCTAAATATATGGAAAATGTCAACTTTAAGAACTATAAATTAAACGTGTCAGGCACAGCACGCCCTCAAGCATGGCACAACACGACACGTCTTAATTTATGGTATGACACAACACGACACGGTTGGTTTGCCTCTTAATCTGAGAAACTCAGTCAGTATCTGAGTTCAGACTCCGATAAGCGAGAATATTAAAGAATAGTCAACAGAAATGCCTTTTTATGAGGGATGGGATATATGTTAACCACAACTCTCATTTTGCTGGGTCGTAACTTTGGGTCAAGAAGCAGATTGGTAACTTGCTTGTAGCTAGTTTGGCCACAACCAACTAGCTACATGTGTATACCATTCTTGCATCACAACTCATATTTTACACCATATTTATAGTTTTTAAGGTGGCCTTTCTTCAACTTTTGAAACATATTATAAATAAGTTTTAAAATTTAAAAAAAAATTACTTTTTTTCATTTTAAAAATAATAAATATTTTTTAAAAAATAATCCTTCTAAATCCATTGATTAAATAACATATTTAAATTTTTATTTATTTATTTTATAAGACGTGTCAAAAGTTGAAGAGGAAGTATATGGTTCGATCAAATCGTAACTGGACCTGATCGATTGGGCTATCTGATCAAGTCATGCTCATGGTACACATGTTAGGTCACTAAATAGATTTTGAGTTCAAAGTAGATATTAATCATGTAAAAAGAATTTACATTAATTTAGTTTATTCTAAATTTTATATCACTGTAATTGCAATGATATTTTTTATCAGTATTCATGTCACTTTCTTTTTTATGATTTGTCGTATCTCTATAGTCGTATTGTGTCTTAATTGTGTTCCGTATCCGTGGAAGCCCGTATTTAAACAACTAAAGTGAGACAGAAAATAATATGTTATAGTATTCATTGACTCACTATTTAGTAGTCAGCAGCAAATGGACTAAAATCTGTAGGACATGACTAGAAAGAAAAAAAAAACCTTAATTGAAGAATACTCCCACAAATTAGAGGATACTCATAGTTATATAGGGTTTAATTTTGGTTAAGGGGATTTTTTTCCTAATGATGAAATATTTATATTTCTCTTAATCTAATAAAAAAATATCTCCCTTTCATTTTCCCTTTTCACTCTCATTTCGACATTTCCCCATCTTTCTTCCACTTCTCACTCTTTGTCCATCTCTTTTTCGTTTTAGTCTAATTATTTATTTTCTTAACCGCAGTCGTCATCCCTGTCATATCCACCGCCACCACCAATCAATCAGACTTTACATTGTATGGTTTACAACAACACCTTCAGAAATAAATTGATTAAGATACCTCTTGACTCAAAAGTTTACTTCAATTAACCCTCTGATCATTAGCAACTTTAATTTCAAAAGCTCTTGGTTCAAATGTAGCGCAATTCCTTTTCTTCACCTCTTCCAATAACTAATTCCAAATTCTTACCTCACATAGACCTATTTATTTTATTTATGTTCATCCTCACTCTTCCACCTTCGTATATTGAACTCTCTAAAGTCTCACTGTAAAAACACTAAAACCATCCACCGCCATCACTGTAATTGAATGATGATCCTCCTCCTCTTTGGATTTCAGGAGATCGAATCAATAAATCAATTTTCTTATTAAACTCATTTCCAAAATAACCTTCACATGATTGAAAGAAGAGAAAAAAAGAAATATTTACCATGATTTTCCTAATAAGGGTAGTTTTGTATAGTTTTCAATTAGGAATGATGAGTTTTTTTTTTTTCAGATTTGTAATGAGAAAGAAGTTATACACCAACAATTTCAGTACAATAGGCATTGACAAAACAAAAAAACCCATAACCACCATTAATTGCTTTGTATTCAAGGCAATGCCAGTTGTACAATCGACATTGATAAAAAAAACACAACTGACATTGCTTGCTTTGTATTCAAGGCAATACCGACTGTATAATCGGCATTGACAAAAAAAAAAAAAAAAACGCATTGGTTTGTGATAGACACATTTTGTGTCTAATTTACACTCGATTATTTATTCTGATAGTGTTCATTTTTGTAATTATTATGTCTTTTTATGTCTTTGTAGGTATTTTCGAGAAATAAATATTTGTGGAAAATTCGGATCAAAAAGTTATTAAAGGCACTCATCAAAAGTGATTAAGGCACCCGTGTTTAAGATAAAGGCACCCCCTTTTAATTTCAAAAACTTGATTTTGGCGGGAAACCATTTTGTTACGGGAAGAAAGCTCCTGGATGCTCATGTACGTGATTTTGGGAGAGTTGGGTAATTAAAATTGACCCAAAGAGAAGTAATCAACTAGAATATCTTAAACACACGTCACAAACGTGTTTTAACCAAAAAGATTGGACACGGGAATGAATTTGGCCGGAAAATGGGAGTTTCACTAGGTTTCGGATAATAAGAAATTTGAGATTGAGCTGGACGCGTTTTAGGAGTTCTAATCAACTTAGAAGACTCCATAGGGTTTTACCCTATATATATAAAAAAAAAGACAAGAAATAGAGGAGGGGGAGGCAGCCAGAGCACCAGAAGAAGTTGACAGAAAACTGCTGCTGCTGTGAAGAGGAAGAACACCAAGAACATAAGGCTTCAGTAAACTGTCGCTGACTGTGTCGCTGGAACAGTCGTCTATTAAGCTGCTGAAGCAGTCGTTTCTTTGCTGCGTTAAACGTCCGATCTTTATTCTTGTTCCCTTTTCTTCCTCCTGTAACACGCTGAACCACCTCACTGTAATGCTTATAAGTGTATCCAATCGGCTGTGTTACTTCTTTTTAGCCTTTGTAAACACTTTTTGAGCAATGAAAGATTATTTTGAGTGTGTTTTCTCTACAATGAGCTAATCACCATCCATCACTGGGGTGACGGAGGAAGCCTTTCTTCCAATAATTAAGTGGTATGTCTATTTTATCTATATTTTTTTTATAATTCTTTTATTATTAATTGCTTGATTAAAATTGAAAAAAATAGTTTTTCTTAAATAGTTGTGTTCTCTTTTGATGAGTCATGCTGGGTTGACTGCTTTTAATGTCTCATGCTTAGGATTTATAATTATTCTTTTAAAACCTATTTTTGGCATATTTAGATTAAATTGAGCATAGAATTGTTAGGCATATCACATAAGTATTGGTGAATGGCGGAATCTTAAACCCTAGTTTTCTTCCATCTATTTTTAAATCAAATCTGTTTAATCTTATTTATTCTTAGTAATTAAAAATTAGGTCTAGAAATTAAATCTTCACAAGTCCGAGAATCGAATCTATTTTACCACTATATTTTATCACATCAATTTTTGGACACTTTTTGGACATTATTTTTGGGACTTTGAACACTTTATTTATGTTTAAACCCTACAGAAGGATATTATTAAATATAAACTGCTACAGGGAAGGACGACAATTACGATATTTTCTCGGCCCCTTGGGTTCGCACACTGACACAGGAGTCGGTGGCCCGAGTCGACTACAACTGATTCATCCCCCGTCTGGTACGGGAGGTAAGACCCGATCAATCCACGAATCCCCTGCAAGTGGGTTTACTGTATTCCTTCGTATGCATATATGATGAGGAACTGAAAACGGACTTACTTTTCTAGTAAAGGGCAAGAACTGGCCATACAAGATAAGGACTCGGATTTCATCACCGTTTCCTTCTTGCCCGCTTTAGGAACACGTTACCAAACGCGAACCTAAACCTTAAAATTTTGACTAGATAGAGACCGATAGAGTAACAAGCTTATAGGAAACTCGTTCAAAAGGACTGCACTGGTTACTTTATTAGCCTAACTCAAAGTTCAGGAAGATTATTTTTAAGTTGATTAGAGCCGCCTTGTAACCCAGGGAAAAGTGCCAAAGAGACAGGGTTATCAAAGCTCCTTAGAGCTTATCCAGTTTCTCTTCGACTTAATCTAATTCGGATTATTCTAAGAGGTCTGCTAAAACTGTAACTAGTTGTCTTTCGAATGAATAGAAGCTGGTCTAGAAACAATCTAAGTGGAACCATCATGCTTTTTGTTTGCTAGATTCAATAGGTTTGATTTGGTTGAGTCGGCCTTGCTTGTGTATGTTTAGAACCCCTTCCGGTAGGATTTATTTTTAGAGTTTATTTTTGTATATATTAGGAAGGTTTTGTTAGAAAATGTCGAATTGGTATTATGAGGACCAATACAATGAATATCCGACTGAATTTCAAACTAGACATTATCCATACTATCATCATGGTATGGATAGTAGTCGGGACCACCACCAACCTTTTACAGGTTACTGCCCATACCAAGGTGATCCCAATTTCTATTCGTACATACACCCGTCTTATGAACATGAAAGTGGGCAAAATTCTAGTTATTTGTCTTGGAGGGATGCCCTAAAACAAATGCAATCTAGTATTCCCCATGATGATTTGAGTTCTTTGTCTTGGAGGAATGCCCTGGAGTAATTGCGACCTAGCTCTCATCATGAACCTATTACACCTCTAGAAGAATCACTCAAGAAGATAGCTGAGTATAGCAAGCAAATAGCTGAGAATAACAAGCAGATGATTAAAGATAAAAATAGGTTCGTATTAAGTATGAATGAAATTTCTGCAAGGAACAATATTGCTCAATATAATCTTAATTCCCAATATAGTGCTACCCTTGACAGTTACTCACCTCCTCAAGAGGACGAGGATAGAATTGGTAACACTACTTATTTAGACGAAGTTAAAACATCTTCATATTATTATGATGATGAGGATAGTATTGGTGAAGAACTTGAATATACAGGCATAGTGATCAAGAAATTGTCACTCAAGCTGTGCTTCACGATGATAGTGTTATTTCTAGTCCAAATTCAAATAGTTTTAATGATTATTCACCTATTCAAAAGGAAGAGGATTTGACTAGAGATATCACTGTTTTGGACGATGTAGAACTCTCTTGTTTTGAAACCGATAATGGTTTAGAGGAACGGGTTTATCCTGAGAATACTGTTTTAGAGTCCAACGATTTAGAAACAATAGTCTTAGATAACAAACATAGACTCGTAGAGATTTTAAATATGAGTGAGGATGCACCACCGGATTATAACCTAGAAGAAGCAATTGACCATTTTTGGGAATCTGACGATCTAGAAATTAGGGAATTTGTGATTAGTCTATCTAGAGACACTGAAAACTTTAAGTTTGGGGGTGACTATCATTCTCCCTGTGCTTTACCTTTAACTCTTAGAAAGGTCCCTAACTTGGGACTTGACATATGTACCTCTACCATTTTACAAGATCATCTTCAAACTAGATTCCCTGAGCCTGTTGACTTCCATAAAGAAGTCCAGTTGTTAGAACCCATCCTCTGGTCGATGTGGTTTACCTAGGTAGTAATACTAAGATTGACTTTGTTTTCCCACCAAAATATTTTCTTCCATATGTGGGAACGTTAGAATTTCAAATGTGCCAGTTATTAAGTTTTGAGACTAAGCCTAATTACTTTAGGAAATTAGAATCAACACATTTGCTTAAGAATGACCACCTTCATAGTAGTCAACTGTGTGAGTCAAATGAGTCAAATCTGATTGACTTTAAGGATCCACAATTATTCAGGTTACTATTATGTGCTTTTAAGTTCTTGGTTGAGTTATTCCAGACTCTACAACCTGATTCTTTTGACCCTCCTACGAGGAAATCAAGCCTATGAAAATATTTTATCTAGACCCTTCTATAGAACCTGACCCACAGCTAGAAGTAGTTGTCTTAAACAGAAAACTAGATAGGGTTGAAAGTGTGCTCGGTTTTTTCATTTTCTTGGCCTGTTGCTGTTTCCTCTTACTTATGATATCATTATTTGATTCAGACGACCCACAGTTGTTCCGATTATTGCTATATGATTTAGTGAGGTGACTAATTCTTTCTTAGTCTGGATGAAGACTTTAAACTTAGCACTTCTTGGGAGGTAACCCATGCTCATGAAACACGGTAATATCTTTCTTTAACTCCTTTTCGTGAAGTGGTAAAAGTTTCTCCTTGTTCATATTTTTAATCATTCATCTTTAGAAACATTGAGGACACTATTTGATTTAACTTTGGGGGTAATGGATTTTTTTTGTTAAATAATAAAGCTCTAGAATTTAGAAGCTTGTGAACACTTCAGGGTGACACTAACTATTCTAGGTAGATAGAAATTTAGTTCTTTTTATATAGGAATTGGTGTGCCCAGTTAAATGGTCTATTCATAAAAGAGACAGAGTTCAGGTGTTAGAAATAACATGATAGTTGTCACCACATCTCGGAGTCTATCTCGACCATATCACTTTATGTTTTTATTTTTGCAATTTTGTGTTTCTCTAAGTGATTTGGTGGGGCCCAGTATCAAATTGTTATCGCCGCTAGGATGAAATAGAGTGTTTGAGATCAAGCCCGATTCTTGCTTTATTCGAAAAAAAAAAAGAACAAACAATATTGAAACTTTGATAGCAATATGTATGTGTTCTCCCTGTCTCTGTCGCCTAAGCAAGCGTGGAACGCAGGATCCATGGGAACTATCACGTACGATGCTGATAAGAATCATGCGCTTGGATTCAATTTGATCCAATCATGTTGTCAATATATTTATCGTTTTATAAATCGATTGCTGGGACCCTTGTATATACCCGTTGAATCGATATTAGTATTATGATTAAGACCATGTATCTCAAACCATTAAGATTCATCCTGGCACTGACCTTCAGACAGATATGAGAAACACCGTTCACCTTAGTCAACACGTGCAACCTTCACATTTTCCATGTCCATCTTCTAAATCTTTTTCATGTGATTGAACTTTGATAGATTCTGAGTCTTGTGGTTCAACGATTATCTGAGTAGAGCTCTGTTGTCTTATATATGAATTTTAGTATGCTTGAGTAAACACCCGTGTACAACAATTGGACTCATATAGGGTAATGATTCACATAGCCGAAGAATTGAGTAAGCCAACTAAATAGCTTGTTTAGTGTATATCCTTAATCGTTCACGAGTTTCTAAAATCTGGAGTAAAGGTTTTGTGGGTATACCTCTTGTAAACCCTCACGAGACAAAACTCGTCCACTAGGGACACCTAGGGGTTTAACGGCTTATTACATATGCTAAATGTAGTCGCGATTCCTGCGAAAGTGAGTTAGGATTTTATTTTTATTTGCTCGAGGACTAGCAAATAGTAAGTTTGGGGGTATTTGATAAACACATTTTGTGTCTAATTTACACTCGATTATTTATTCTGATAGTGTTCATTTTTGTACTTATTATGTCTTTTTATGTCTTTATAGGTATTTTTCGAGAAATAAATATTTGTGGAAAATTCGGATCAAAAAGTTGTTAAAGGCACCCATCAAAAGTGATTAAGGCACCCACATTTAAGATAAAGGCACCCCCTTTTAATTTCAAAAACTTGATTTTGGCGGGAAACCATTTTTTACGGGAATAAAACTCCTGGATGCTCATGTACGTGATTTTGGGAGAGTTGGGTAATTAAAATTGACCCAAAGAGAAGTAATCAACTAGAATATCTTAAACACAGGTCATAAACGTGTTTTAACCAAAAAGATTGGACACGGGAATGAATTTGGCCGGAAAATGGGAGTTTCACTAGGTTTCGGATAATAAGAAATTTGAGATTGAGCTGGACGCTTTATAGGAGTTCTAATCAACTTAGAAGACTCCCTAGGGTTTGTTTACCCTATATATATCAAAGAAAAGCCAAGAAATCGAGGAGGGGGAGGCAGCCAGAGCACCGTAAGAAGTTGACAGAAAACTGATGCTGCTGTGAAGAGGAAGAACACCAAGAACATAAGGCTTCAGTAAACTGTCGCTGACTGTATCGCTGGAACAGTCGTCTATTAAGCTGCTGAAGCAGTCGTTTCTTTGCTGCGTTAAACATCCGATCTGTATTCATGTTCCCTTTTCTTCCTCCTGTAACACGCTGAACCACCTCACTGTAACACTTATAAGCGTATCAAATCGGTTGTGTTATTTCTTTTTAGCCTTTGTAAACACTTTTTGAGCAATGAAAGATTATTTTGAGTGTGTTTTCTCTACAATGAGCTAATCACCATCACTGGGGTGACGGAGGAAGCCTTTCTTCCAATAATTAAGTGGTATGTCTATTTTATCTATATTTTCTTTACAATTCTTTTATTATTAATTGCTTGATTAAAATTGAAAAAAATAGTTTTTCTTAAATAGTTGTGTTCTCTTTTGATGAGTCATGCTGGGTTGACTGCTTTTGATGTCTCATGCTTAGGATTTACAATTATTCTTTTAAAACCTATTTTTGGCATATTTAGATTAAATTGAGCATAGAATTGTTATCACATAAGTATTGGTGAATGGTGGAATCTTAAACCCTAGTTTTCTTCCATCTATTTTTAAATCAAATCTGTTTAATCTTATTTATTTTTAGTAATTAAAACTTAGGTCTAGAAATTAAATCTTCACAAGTCCGAGAATCGAATCTATTTTACCACTATATTTTATCACATCACTTTGTATTCAAGGTAATCGTATTGACAAAAAAAAAGATAAAGAAAAATCTCTCATATCATTCAAGTTCATTCAAATCTTCTAAATTTTTCTTCTTCTTCTAATACTAATATTTAAAAAGATTAAGAAGAATTGAAATCTAAATTTAATATTAGTAATATTTAGAAAATATTCAAGAGTATTTTAATCGTTGTAAGTAAAAAAAATCAAATTATTTTATAATTTATTTATTTATTTTTTAATATCCTCCGATTTATAAAAGTATTAAAAAAAGGGTCTAAAGTCAAAAAAAATTTTTTTCCGGTTGTCCGTAAAATAACTCAAAAAGGGCTTAAAACTAAAAACCCCTAGAAAAACAGAGAAAGCCCTAAAACCCTAGAGAAACAGAGAAATCGAGATGAATAATCACTTAACAGCAACTGAAGAAAGATTAGTTTCAGAAAAATTGAAACAGAAAATAAATGATGTTAATACTGCAGCTCACAATCAACTCTCAGTTGTAACTGATCATGTCAATTTCACTCTTCAGGTATACCCAAATTTAGGGTTTTTTAATTTCTTTGGGCAATTTTTTTGTTTATTTTCAAAAGGTTAATTTGTTTTTTGTGTGTTTGAATTTGGCGATTTATCACAGCAAGGGTACTTCAAATGTGCTTATGATTGCTTTGATAGGAGAAGGAAAATGGAGGAAATTTCGAATTGTGTTGAAAATTATAGTATTCCTGTTATGAATGCTAATCAATTGGTTGAGACTGAGATGGCTAAATTTCAAGTAAGTTTTCTTTTGGTTTTTGTTCATCCCCTTCATGGGTTTTGCTTATACATTTGAATTTACAATAATTTGATATTGAAATTTCATGGAACTCGAATTTGGGGAAGAAGAATCTCTTAGAGATTCCAAGTTGTCAAGCTTATCCCTACAAGTTTTGTGGAAAATATTGGAATACAATGTTACTGCAATATATTCCAGTTAAAGATACTTAAGTTCAGTTCATCTGTTCAATTTCTGGTAGCCATAATTCTTGTTAGAGTTATTAGTTTGTAGATTTAGTTCTATTATGACTTTAGAGCAAGAATGTGTGTAGAGGAGAGCACCTTTTCAAGATCTCCTTTTGGGGTTGTTGGAAATAGATGTTACATTGTGGTTAAGTATAGATGGTGAAATAATATGATGATTGAGTAGTCCATTTTGTTTTGTTGTGTGTATAAATTATGCTCAATGGTAGCAAAATCATCAAGTATACATTTTGAACTGTCGTTATTCTACAGGACACAATCCTATGTTTGTTGTTTAACTTTTCATTCTTGTTCGTGTTTGACACAGCAAACACTTAGATGAGTTCTGTAGTATATTGATCAACTCTTATAAAGTATAATAGCTATGCAAACCTTTGATCCATGATGGACTCTGCAGTCTTGTCTCAGCTTTGGTTGTTAGGGCTCATCCAAGTCTTAAAATTTTAACGCTGACTCTCTGCTGTTTTCTTGGCATGCAAATTTGCTACTGGGTCGGATTTGTGGTGTGGTTACGTATGTTTGAAGTTAAAATAAACCTTTCTCAGGTAGGTGGAATTGGATGGTTTTTGATGGGCGTAGTACCTTAGAAGCATTTAGATGACTCTCATTTAAGTCTTGACTGTTGTTTACGTCGTTAGTTGTCACTCTTGCGTTTTCATTTCAAGGATTATTATGGTAAAAGAACCTCCTGATTTCGATAAAACAACCTCTTCCTTCATCTTTAGTCTCTAATGGACAGGACATCACCAACAAATAAATCATCTCGCCATATATTGCTCTTAGGTACCAACTCTAGTGTTGTGTACTTGGTTTGCTTTATTACGGATGCATGCTAAGATATCATTCTAACATTGTCTCTCCCTGTTTAAGTTTCAAGAGATAGTAAACATTTTGTGTTTTTCTATTGACTCATGAAATGATGAATAGATCTCTCATGGTGTGCCAAGATAAGTTTCAGCAAGCAAAGCTCCAGCAGATCAAGACCTGATCCATAACCGAATTAGAGTCATGTGTTGATCGGGCAATCCAAGATAGCGTCAAACTCTTCCCACACGTTGTAGATCGGTTGAAGACTACCCTTTCCATTAGCAAAAAATAAATTTGTGTGGGGGGTCTCTGAAGTTTTTAAGAGATGAATTTCGGTGAGAGCCTGAGAGGAGATATTCAAAATATCTAGTTCAAGTAGTCATAGAACAGTTCCGAGAATAAAAAGACATCATGTTAACCATATAGATATTTTTGGTTTGTTGGAGTTTTATGTCCAACGCGTTAAAGGGCTCGAAAGAAGTTTTTGTCATTAAAATGAAATTTCAATGCTGATAGTTTTGGTTCAAATTTTATTTCAGAAAAGCAGAAAGCTAAAAATGCAGGTATTGGCATTATGGGGTTATTTTTCACAGTTCTGGTATATTACGTACACTGAGGTGCAATTCTACCAGTAGTACCATCTCTGGCCTTGCAGGAAATACTAGAGTTCAGGATTTGGCTGCTCATTTTTAAATATGTCCCAACTATTGTGCCATTTCTTGTTTTCATTACTAGTAAAAAAGCTCAGAAAAGAACCAACATGAAATTAAGATAAAAATTCGAACCTCAAAAGTCAAAACCAACATGGAATCAGGTTCTAGAATTCTGTATAACGAAGAAACACTATATCATAGTTAACAAGTTATTTTTACAAGAAACATCATAATCCCAAAAAAACTGCAACTTAGACTAACCGACTCAATGATCTTCCAAAAATTGAATAACCTGTCATTGGAAAAACATGATCTACCAACAAAAAAAGATTGTAAGGATGACAAAGGGGAGACGAGATTCTCAAGTCTTTGGTAGGCTTGGTGACTCTGCTGTCTCGTTATTGGGTTTCAGATCTTTGAACTTATCAATAGCTACTTGAAGCTCATCGGTGCCTCCAAGAGCTCTCATTGTATAGAAATACACTCTAAATACAAAACTTTTCAATCCTCCAGCTACGACAAAGTTCTTTGTTTTGGGTCCAAGTGTGTTGAATTTTAAGAAGGTAGACATCCTGCACATTAGAGAAAGGCAACAGTTTAACGAATTAACATTACCATAGAAGCTCGATTGTGGAACAATTCCATCATAATTTGTCCCCGTTCATCAAGTATACAAATTCACTTACAACCCATTTTAGCATAATCATTCCTAACAAGCATCATCAAGCAACCAAAATTGAAAACATTGACTACTAAGAAAGTTACAGCCTCATCTGGCTACCACCGTTACCACATGACTATCGCTCAAACTGACAATAGGTCATTACCATAGTCTCAACAACAAACCATATAAAAACATAAATGTGTTGTGAACCATAACACTCATGTACTCACCGCGACAACAAGAGACGACAACATTTGACTGATGATAAACTTTTAGCCATCTGGCTACCACCATCATCACATAACTACTGCTTGTGTTCAATGACAAAGTTACCGAATACAATAAGAGTGCTTCCACACCATGGTCTACAACCAGAGCATAAGCACTTAAGACGCATATATGATAGATGACAACCAGCATCCAACTGGCTAAATCCAAATGGAAAGGACCATCATCAGTAAACAAGAGCTGACAGACATTGGGAATCATGTGCCTACCCCATAATAAGAGCATAATCACTTAAGACACTTATATTACTACCAGTACCTGTTTTCAAATTAATACTTAGCCTACCATCATCACTAAACTCAAACCCACATATTAACCCAAAATTTACCCTCAATGGTAGATTGTGGGAAGGAAACAATTACCAAGCCAGACAAACACCATCCACCACCACAACCAATCAAAATCAAACCACTTCCTTTATCACCACAACCTTTACAATTAGAGTCAATATTACCACAATTACCAGATCATAATCAGTATGAAATCACGATAGCCAGAACTAGGTTTAGTGACCTAGAGAATAAAATTCATATATCTGATTAAAAACCCAAAAATCAAAAACTGAAGATAAATGAAAATAAGAAACTGAATCAATTGACTAATTAACATAAAGAAATCATCAAAGGGTTTTAATAAAAATTGTACCTGAAATTTGATTGAGCCTCTGATTCCAAACAAAATCTAAAAACCTAAAATTCATTTTCTTTCTCTATGTTTTATTACTGGACTAACCAAGTATACAATGTTTGCCACGAATACCTCTTCCGTGTATATATCCGGTAAAAAGGTGGGTGCACAAAACTCTCTCTTTCTAATATCTAGTTATTGGTTGGTTAGATGATAAGTCGTAAGAATCACCCACTATATAACTGGGTTAATGGAAAAACATATTTATACTCTAACAGTGTTATACCAGGTATAATTCATTTTTTTTTTTAATTTTAAACACTCTTTATAAACTTTTAAATGAATAACAACAAAACCGTATATTTATAAAGAACAAGCCCACAAACTAGCCTCCTCTAGATACTAGGGGTGGGTCATATTTATTTTTTTATAAGTTGACGGTTTTAGTGTTGCCCATCATTTGGATGGTTCATCTAGAATGACTCTTTTAATTTTTTGTTCTAGGCATAACGAGTAACTAATAATCCTGTTTTACAGAAAAAGTTGAAATATTTGAGCCTACTGTTTTTGATATTGTTGCCTCAGATCCTTGTAAGAATATTTTTTTTTAAAAGAATCTGATGGTAATTTGGTTAATGATTTTAGTATTTGGATAGAAAAAGTGTAAAGTTAGCCGCACTTTTTTCCTCACACGGAATATTTTTGGAAAAATTTCTTGGTTTCTAACCCCTAGTTTATATGACTAATAAGTAGATGGGTAATATGGTTTTGGGTTAGGCATTTTCTTGGTCAACTTCTTATTCTATAGGTTCATATAAGGGATGATGTCTACCCATCTAGTCATTTAGAGGTTCATATAAGGCATGCCAAGTGTTGGCGCGGATGAAAACATAAATTTGCTAGCTGAAGAGATAGGTTGCAAGATAGAGGCATTACCGATTAAATATCTGAGTCTCCCACTTTGAGCAACATTGAGATCATATTCCGTGTGGGAATCTGTTATAGAAAGAATAGAGCAGAAATTGGCTCTGTAGAAGACCAAGTATCTCAATAAAACGGGAAGGATTATTCTAATAAAGAGTACCCTCTCAGCTTTGCCTACTTATTATATGTTTCTCCTTACTTTGTCTGCTCAAGTGGAAAAGAAGATGGTTAACATTGTGAGGAGATTTTAGTGGGGAACTAAAGGAAATAAGCTTAAAATTTGTTAGGTCTCATGGGAGAAGATGTGCAAATCTAAGAGAAATTGAGGTCTTGGTATAAAGAACTTAAGGATTGCCAACAAAACTCTATTATCCAAATGGATATGGAGATATTCCAAAGAGAAAAGACATTTATGGAGAAGAATAATTCAACAGAGAACCAACATCAAGGAAGATAATATAGTTCCAGTTGATTTGAATGTTTCACAGGGGAGGGGTCTATGGAAAAGCATTCTCAAATCAAAGCAATTTTTAAAGGATAATATGATTATTCCAGTAGGGAATGGCAAAAGTCTATATTTTTGACATGACAATTGGATAGGTGATGAGTCATTGAAATATTTATTTCTTATAATATACAGAAAATCAGAAACAAAATGGAGAAGCATTGTGGAGTGTGTGGATGGAAAAGGAAATTGGGATCTCAAGGTTGGTACATTAGCTTCGACAAGTGTCAGAGACGACTATATTGAGCTTATGAGGAAGATTGGTACACCTTCAACATTCTCTAATGAGGAAGACACAGTAAAATTTTTTGATGATGGAACAGGTAACTTCCCTAACAAGAAATGTTATGAAATACTTAATGGTCATTGTGAAACGCATGTTGCTTCATTTTCTAAATTTTTATGGAATAAGGCAATACCACCTAAAATCTCTACACTACTTTGGTCAGCCTTTCATAATTCATTACCTACATTATACAACCTGCAACATAGAAATATAATTGTTTCTGACTTAACTTGTAAGCTTTGTGATAGGGATGTCGAGGATAATGATCATATCATTTTCCACTGTGAGTATACAAGGAAGTTGTGGTTCTATTTCATCAAGGCATTCAAGATCTCTTGGTGTATGAATGTCAATTTGCAACAAAATTTTAAAGCTTGGAATTACAACGTACTGTCAGGAAGAAACAAAAAGTTATGGGAATGACTACCTTATGTCATTATTTAGAGCACATGGAAAGAAAGGAATTCCAGAACCTTTGATGGAAAAAAGAAGACTGCTGAAAACATAATATTATAGGTGAAGTCTACACTGATTTTATGAGCGCCTGACTGATTTGTTTAACGGTATTCCGATAAGCAGCATTCTATTTTGTTGGGACGTTGTGGTGTCATAATTTGATAGTTTCTTTTATTTTTATTTTTCATGTGACGGTTGTAAATTTTTTCCTTTTCTTAAGAATCAAATATAAGAACAGTGAAATAAGAATCAAAAGCTTCAAAAAGAAAAAAGAAAAACTGTGAATCACATATCTAGAGCTTATCTCGTCGATTTCAGAACACTTCCTACAAATCTAGTTTAGAATCAAACCATATCTCGACTACCTTGTAGCAGTCTGGATACCTTTTGGCAACAATAAGTATACTTGGTACCTTTAGCAATGAGTATAGAAAAATAACTCATAAATCATAAGAATTCTATTGTTAGTTATAGAAAACTCATAAACCAAGCAAATTAGTCATGCAAAACCTTTTAGAAACCTGCACATGGACAGAACCTGGATCCATCGTCATTGATAAGGTATCTAAATTGATGTCTAAGATGGCTTCAAGGGAGAAACAACCATAATTAGTCAAGCATGTTAATACTTCGAAGTTCTTCAATTATGAACCCTAATAATTCATTGAAAGTAAAGAAAAAAAAACAAATTGCACGAACCATGAGTCAGGCCAATCATCCATGAGTGCAACGATCAATATGAAATTGCATAAAAGAGTCCACAATCATGAAGTCTTCAAGGTTACGGGAAGAGTTACTGAGTCATGGGAAGGATGGATGGCGCCCCCATTAACTTTTTCTGCAAATGAGGTTGATCAAGAGGTAAACGCACAACGATCCATTGGTACTTACACTGCATGTATCGAGGTGGAACGTAAGGAAAATTCTTATGGATGGGGGCAGTTCCCTTAATGTGTTTTTTTATGATACCTTTCGGAAAATGGGATTAAAAGATGATCAATTAACTCCTTCTTGCTATACAATTTATGGGTTTAACGGATTAGCTTCAAAACCAAAAGGGGAGATCTTGCTTGATGTTACGGCAGGTCCGGTAAGTATTTTGACAAAATTCAGTGTCTTGGAAGCTCCGTCTCCATAGAATGCCATCATCGGTAGGCATTGGGTTCATCAGTTAAAAGGAGTAACCTCAACGTATCACCAATACTTGTGGTTTCCAACATCGCAAGGAGAAATGGAGATAAGAGGAGATCAAAATGAAGCAAAATCTTGCATCATGGCTGAAGTTCGTATGAATGAAGAACGACAACAACAACAACAATAAAACAAGAAAAAGGAACGCAAAATGAAGGCAAAAGAAGATGCCCTAAACCAGTATATGAGTCAGACTGATGGGAAAAAAACGATAATGAAACAAGTGAAGATGTTGAATAAAAAAGAAGCACATCAAAAGCATATCAAGGGAATCATCCAGCATAACAACCAAAGGGGCTCCCACACTTTTAGGAGCTCCCAAACCCACCTTTACCCCGATAGAGGAAACCAAAAATGTTAATATAGGAACAAGAGAGTTTCCCAAGTTAATAAGGATTGGGAAGCTGATGGAGACGGAAAGGGAGCGAAATTTGATCTTATTACTTCGAGATGTTGTAGATATATTTGCATGGAAAACGGAGGACATGCCAGGCATCGACCCAAATATTGTACAACACGAATTGCATATACACCCCGATGCCACACCTTTTCGGCAACGTATACATAAAGTTGCGCCCGAATAACATGTGTCAGTAGAGAATGAATTAAAAAAGCTCATGGATGAGGGATTTATCCGAGAGGTACGATACCCAACTTGGATCTCTAACATGGTGATTGTACCAAAAAAGAATGGAGGCGTTAGAATTTGCATAGACTTCACCAATTTGAACAAAGCATGCCCGAAAGACAGTTATCCACTCCCCAGCATAGATCAGTTGGTAGACGTTGTTGAAGGTCATGAAACCTTATCCCTTATGGATGGACAATCAGGGTATAACCATATCGCACTAGCTGAAGAAGATTAAGAGCACACTGCATTCTTTACCCCACGCGGTTTGTATTGTCACACCAGGATGTCATTCGGATTAAGAAATGTCGGAGCAACATATCAACGGTTGGTTGACGCAATCTTTAAACCATGGATAAGACATACTCTGGAAGTTTATGTGGATGACATGTTAGTAAAAAGCAAACTTTCAACAAATCATTTACAAGATCTGAAAGAGATATTTCAAGCCTTGCGGAAATATAAAATGAAGGTCAATCCTGACAAGTGCATTTTTGGGGTCACTTCAGGAAAGTTTCTGGGATATTTGGTTACTAAAAAAGGAATCGAAGTTGATCCCACAAAAGTTCTAGCAATAGTAGACATGCCATCTCCAAGGAATGTTAAAGAAGTGCAGAAGCTAAATGGATGTTTAGCCGCACTTAGCAGATTTATCGCAAGATCATCGGAGAGATGCAAACCCTTTTTTGATATTTTAAAAAAGAAAAATAAATTCGAATGGAATGAGAAATATGAGCAAGCATTCCAAAATATCAAGGTCTACCTCGCAACGTTACCTGGACTGCAAAAGCCAAAGCCCGAAGAAATTCTAGCCTTATATATTGCGGCAACCGAAGACACAGTAAGTGCGGTGTTAGTCTGGACCAATGAAAAGATTGAAAAATCCAGTGTTTACATTAGTAAGACTTTGAACCCTGCAGAAAGAAATTATACGGAAATTGAACAGTTAATCTTAGCACTGGTGTTTGCTACCAAAAACTATGTACATATTTTCTGACACATTATGTGCGGGTACCAAGCAAAGCACCATTGGAGTCAGTACTAAAGAATGCAGGAAAAGTCGGAAGAATAGCAAAATGGAACGCACAACTCGAACAATTCAACATATTATTCGAATTACAAACTGCACAAAAGTCGCAAATTTTGGCTTATTTCCTTGCGGAATTTCCGCTGGATGATAACTTCGAAATTCAAGGTTCGCCCGGATTTAAAAATGATGGACATGTTTCATTTTTCATTTCCTAATTTTAATTGACATTGGTTACTTATTATTTTATGATAAAAAATTTCAAGGTTTACCCGGAATTGAAGATGGTGACCCTCAAGATATCTTGAATTCTGTAAATCCCAAAAGATGGGAAGTATTTGTTGACGGAGCCAGGAATGGAGAAGGTGCTGGAATTAGAATCGTAGTTACAACTCCTACAGGGGATATAATGGTACATTCATTCCGCTTCGAGTTCGATGAACATACAAATAATAATACAGTGGAATATGAAGTTGTGGTTCACGCCCTCAGACTTATTATTGAGTTAGGGATAAGCGATGTCCGACTCACAAGTGATTCACAATTAATAATTCGAGAGGTTGAATTAAAATATCAAGCGCTTGATGAAGACTTGATAGAATATAAAAATCTTGTGCAAAGACTGGCACTTCATATTCCAAATATAACCTTTCGACATCTATCCAGAGATAAGAATCGACATGCTGATGCATTAACATATATTTCTTCAATGATAAAGGATCGAAATACATCAGCGGTAAAAATTGGGCGTATTTATGAACCATTAATCAAGTTGTGGGAAATTGAAAATATGCAAGAACAAATAGGGTAAGATATTGAAGACGCAGCTATCCAAAATAAAGCAAATTTCCACAAAAAATAGAAGATCACCAAACCGAAGAAGATCAGAGAGTTTCGGTCCATCAATATTTGCAAAATGGTATATTACCCGGAAATTCTAAAGAAGCATGGAAGGTGCAATCAAGATCTGTCAATTATCAATTGCGGGATAAAATTCTTTACCGAAAGTCTTTTTGGGGACCGTTACTTCGATGTTTATCACGAAAGGAATGGCTGCGAATTCTCAAAGATATACATTATGGTGATGCGGGAAATCATAGTGGAAGACGATCACTGGATTTAAAGGCAAAGACGCAAGGTTATTATTGGACATTTATGCATAAAGATACGGAAAACATGGTAAAAAGGTGTGAAGAATGCCAGCGTTATGCAAAAAAAGATAAAAGCTCCCGCAACAAAACTTAATTTGGTGCTCAACCCTTGGCCATTTGTAAAATGGGGGATAAAAATTGTTGGATAATTGGTGAAGTAACTAAAAAGAGAAAATATTTTATTGTAGCCACAAATTATTTCACTAAATGGGTTGAGGCCAAAGCTCTTGCACATATTAGAGATACCGATGTTTTTTAATTCATATTTGAAAATATAATCTGTAGATTTGGAATTCCGGTGGCCATAGTCTCGGATAATGGACAGCAATTACAAGGAAAAAATATTGATATGCTTTTTGAAGCATTTAATATTCAAAAGAATAAGTCTACTCCGCTTTATCCGCAAAGCAATGGGCAAGCCGAAGCCACAAATAAGACAATTGTCATGAATCTAAACAAAACTCTTGATGGTCACCATAACGGTGGTGTGCAGATTCATAATACATTATGGGCATACCGTACTACTAGAAGGGAATCCACTGGTGAATCACCATTTCTTCTTACTTACGGAACAGAAGCAGTTATTCCAACGGAGGTCATTCTACCCACTACAAGAACAGAGGCATGGGAAAATAATTTAAATTCAAATTTAATGTTGGAAAAGCTGGATGATCTAGAAGAAATAAGAGAAGTTACACTTCAGAAAATGGAGGAGACTGGCAAGATAATACAGTAAAAAAGTAAAGATGCAGAATTTTATGGAAGGACAGTATGTTCTACGGTAAATCCCAAATACCAAAGAGATAACGCAGCGGGAAAATTTGCACCTACGTGGGGAGGACCTTATATTATACAAGGTGTTGCATGACAAGGATCGTACCACTTGCAAAATATGGATGGAGGAATTTTGCAACATCCTTAGAACGCCCAATATCTGAAACCCTACTATCCTTGATCCAGAATGCAATTGTGCAAAAGATTTGCATTCGTAATAGGTAAGGCATATCAAATGCAATCTTCCTAAAAGATCCAAATAAGTATCTATGACTATAAGATTTTTCGCAACAGAGATTTCTAACATCGTACTGGTTTTTATATCAGGTACTCTCCACTTCGGGAATTGCTCACAGGTTGCAATACAATTATACGACAATTCGAGTTCATATTAGGTAAAGCTACAAATGTAACCTCTCTAAGAAAGTCCATGTAAATGTCTATGAGTGTATGACTATTGGGTCTTTCGCCAATAGGGGTGCCTAATGTGATTTTAGTTGTTGTATCTTTCTCCATTTTAGGAGACTTTCGGGACCGCATCCTAACTTCCTCTTGGCCCGAGTGAAGTTAGACATGTGTTACACCCACAATATAACACGAGGTATAAAAATTTCCTTGCGATTAAAGTAAATTACACTCATACGATAAATTAAAAATTAATATATATATATATATATATATATATATATATATATATATATATATATATTCAAAATCTGTTTTGTGGGAACAAAGTTACAAGGAAAAATGAAAAAGCAAATGCAATAAAGAAATGAAGAAGAACGGAACAACAAAAAGAAAGCTAAGGAGCAGGAATAGTGCCTTTGAAGGGAGGATTATTTGGAACATTTAGGCACTTATAAATTGTTGTAAATCCATCATCTTCTACTCTATCAAGAGTATTATTGACTGCTTTTGCAATTTTAGCTTTAGCTTCGACTCTTAACCATTCAATATAAGATTTTCTATTTACAATCTTCACCTTGAATTGAGTTATTGTAGTTTCACATGTCTGGATTCTATTTTTCAAAAAGTTTAGTTTCCCTCTCTCGGTAGCTAAATCCCGAACAAGGCTTTCGTTCTTCATAGTCTCATGCTTTAGAGTCTCTTCAACACTCTTAACTTTGGAAGAAGAAAGCTCAAGTTGAGCTTGCGCTTCATTGTATTTTATGGAGGCAAGCTCAAGGTGAGCTTGTGCCTCCTTAACCTTAGCATAAGATATCTCAAGTTGTTTATTGAGTTCTTCAATCCTAGTAGTTGCGGCACCAAGCTCTCCCTCAGCCTTAACAACTCTTGTTGTTGCGTCCTTAAACTTTTCTTCAAAACCTGAAATTAAAGTAACGAATTAATTAATAAGGGAATAATATTAAATTTGAAGTTTGCGATCAAATAGGATACCTCTTGCGAGGGATTGAAACTCTACTAGCTCACGACCCATTGCATATTTCGTAATATCAAGGAAATCATATTCTTCTGAAATCTTGCTGTAATTGGCTTTGAGTCGTTCAAGATGTTGTTGACACTGATATTACTCTGTTTCATTATCCCGCAAATGGTTAACTTAGATGTGCATTTGGCCACTTCTTTGTGCAACCGGAGAATATCGCTCTCGCGAAGAAGAACAAAATCAGATAAGTTTAGAATGGTGGCTTGAGCATCCGAAAGGGCTTTTCCCTTGGCATAAGCCTCTGTAGTAGAGTTGTCTCTGTCTTCAATAAGCTGAGCGATGTACGAAAAAAGTTTTGAATGATGATACGAATCAGATTGGGAAAATCCCAAAAGGATATTCTTCCGCTCTATGCAAAGCTTGCGGTTCTCTTCTTCCAATTTTTCGGATATTGCTCGTGCTTCAAAAACGCAACCTTTAGTCCATAACAAAGTGGCGTCAAACTCTACTTTCTTGCGAACTTTTTCCACGTATATAAGTCGATGTTGTGACTCTAGTTTATTATATTTCTGAATAACAGAATCATGACTATCTACAAGATCATTGAATTTTGTCTTGACCTCCACATTATCATTATTAACTTTTACAACATGATCTCTCAACTGCGAAATCTTATGCTGCATCCTAGATACAAGTTTTGAATCCCCCGATGATCCCATAAAGTAGTTCAGAAAACAAGAGAAATAAAATAAAATAAAAAATAACTAAAAGAAAGAACAAAACCTTGGTTCTGAAGATTCAACACTTGTTGGCGGAGTTTATCATTCTCCCGCTGCAAGTCCAAGCCGTCATTTTCCACAACTCTGAAATGGGACTCCATCATGGAGGACCGCGCCTTGTAGAATTGATACGCAGTGTGTAAGGCGCTTTGACCCCGACCAAGCTACGAAATTAAAACTATAATTATAATAAAGAATAAGAAAAAATTAAGAAGTAAGTTGACAATTAAAATACCTATAGAAGAGATTGTTGAGGGATGGAGTACACTTGTCCATCCGCAAGTGCAAGTGTATCCGCAAGCGAAGAGGGCTTGATGATGCGAAACGAAGGATCAACATCTTCTCCTTGATCTTTTAACCAAGCATCTCTAACCACATCATATGGAACAACTTCCATGGATTTGCGCAGTCGGGAAACTGAAGAGCTATTGGATTTGACCGGGAGAGAGTTGAATGGAACAGAGAGAAGATTCTTCAACATGAACCATCTGAAAGCTTCCTCTTCTTTATTTAAGAGAATAGAAGTCTCTGCGACTTCCGCTCTTCTGCTCGATTGAGTAAACTCTATGTTCTGTTGAGTTTCATCAGCATCAACCCCGGTCTCAACAGCAGCCCTAACATGAACAACTTTTGTCATAATGCTTGGGGGCACATTATTCGCTGTACTGGTGCTTGCTGGCTTATCTGCTTCCGCAACATGTGCTTGCGGGGCCACTTCTGTTTTCCGCAACATGTGCTTGCTGGGCCACTTCTGTTTCCGCAACATGTGTTTGAGGGTTACAATCCTCTTCATCAGTTGTCTCATATTCATTAGAAGCAGTTTCAAGCGGCTCATCCCCAGGTAGAGGAGAGAATTGAAGATAAAAAGAAGGGTCAGGGGCAATGGCTTGATCCGACGAATCCTTCGCAACATAAGAGGTTTCTTCCACGACATCAGTTTGTCCCGCAGATTCGAAGTTCGTTAATAGAAGGGGAATATGCTGACCTCCTTCTTGCCTTTTTGCAGCAGAACTTCCTTCATCCCTTGAGCGTGGATGATGAAGAGGAGAATCATGAATCTCACCCTCTTCACTATCTGTAGAAGCATGGGGCGCACATTTCACTTTCTTCCGACCCTATAAATATACCGCAATGCTTCATCAGAGGAAATTCTAAAGAAATATATAAGAAGTCAACGGATAAAATAATACCTTTTCTGGAAGAGGTGCGACCTTGCGTTTTAACCCCGTATCATCCTGAGTGCCTTCATCAACCAGCCGCTAAGTCTCCGACTCAACTTGCGACTATAAAAATAAAAAGAAAATTTAACTGTCAAACGAAAACTATACTCAAGCAATATGTGAAATACGAAAAGAAAGAGAAAAAAAAACTCTACGTACCTCGATGAGAAAAGCGAACTTGAAATCAGAAAAATTTAATCGCCAAGGGCAATAACTGTTGAAACGAGTGAGAAGGTCATACACTACGCTGTTAGGAGCATACCCGAAGACCCAGGGACCTTCAATAAGGAGAGGGGTGCAATACCATTTATAGTCGTGATCTTCTCGAACTCTTTCCCTAAGAGGAACCGTTGTTCCCATAACATACTTCAGTTTCTCGTTGTCGATCTCCGTTAGTAAACGGAACCCCTTCCCACCTTTGAGGTTTGGGTCAACACTCCAATTCTTGTAATTCTTGGCGGAAACATTGTCCACATATGTGGCATGGAAATTTGCCACTGTATAATATTTGCTTAAACTAAGGTTCAGAACGTAGCATGTAAACCTGGCCCTTCCTTGGCTACGCAAGCTGCATTCATCAAGTATTCTCCACCAATTTCCATTGTATTGCGTGACAGACCGCACTAAGCCTTGGTGAGATTGATCACGGCTCGCAAGGACTTCAAATTGATAATGATTCTCTTTTTGGTACAAGGGAAGCTGTAAACCCGCATCTATAGCTCCTGCGGGGATTAATAATCTGTCATTGGTATATTGAAAACCCTCTATCATTTCCAGAGAAATTTCATCGGAAGCGCAATCATAAAATGAGACTTTGAATCCTTCGAGACCGTGGATCCTTTTAAACTCTTCGAGATCCATAGACCTGAAGCTACAACTTTTGTGAGCCCGCTTGTCTTTAAGAACATGATTATTCACTGCATGGACACCTGGGGTCCTTGCAGATTCCGAAGGATGACTCCTCGATACAGGATAACGGGATGGCATCCTGAGTAAAGATTGATCATTTTGACGAGAAGCATCATCAGAAACTCGAGCATTACCTTTTCCAGCTATGATAGATTTTTATCTACACATGGAAGAAAGAAAAAATAAGATTACTAAAGATCAAAAGGCAAGAGCATAATAAAAAGTTACAAAATAAAAGAAAATTTTTATCTGATTATATAAGATACAATTATTATATAATCAGGAGAAATCAGGGATCATGTCAGAATAACCAATCATCAAAAGAAAATTCAACAACTTCACAATCATTATTCGTTCCAATAAGTAATAAACAGGTAGGGGCATCAACATCATCTTCATTGTTAAACTCAAAAGAATCTACATGACAGTGAATAACAATCAAGCAAACGCGAAAAAGAATAAAAACAAAAAAATTACTTACAGAGGAGTAAAAGAGTCTAAGAAGAATACATTGATAATAGGAAAAACTGGATCCCGATGAAAGAATTTTGAATTGCTTAAGTTTAGAAGAATGAAAGATATTGAAGAATCTTTGAAAAGTTGAAGGAATGAAAAGTGCTGCAACTTTAAGAAGGAGAAGACAAAAGGTGTAAAGAATGGAATGAAGAGAATAATTGGTATTAAATAAGAGATAGCTGAAACTGATGAACCGTCGAAAACTGAAAAGAAATAAAATTCAGAGATTTGATTTCCTCGAAAAGCGCCAACTGACGAAAACGTGCAAAAGTAGTTAATGCTAGTGAAAAAATAGGAAAAGGTGTAACGTGCGAAAATGAATTATTGCAGGCGTGGGAAATAGAAAGGAAATCATTATTTTTCCTTTTTTTCAATTTTTTTTAATAACTGTCAAAATTCGAAAAAAGAAAAAGGGGGCAAATTGTGAGACAACAAAATCTGAGGCACACGTGTTTAAAAACTATTGGAGAAGTAACGAGCTATGATGAGACGAGAAACACTGGAACAAAGTCTTTTGAAAACGTTGAATTGACAGCTACAAAATCTTTAAAGTCTGATCCTGACAGCATTAATGCATGACCGACACGTGGGTTGCGGAAAGTAAGGCACACTGCACAAAACAGATAGCCTTGCTGCCTGACCAACACGTAGGTAGCGGGAAAGTAAAGTGCACTGATCAAGACAAACAACTTTAATTGCTCGACCGACAACAGGTTGCGGGAAAGCCTGACACAATAAAGAGTAATAATGAGTATCGATGCATGACTGACACGTATCGAATCTGCAAGCAGTAAAACACAAAGAATTAAAACATGACGAATCACTTTAAATAGCTATGTGTCAAACATGCCATGATTCAAATAAGATCGCAACAATCATTCCAATCCAAAATAATAACTTAACTACAAGACTGCAGAAGAAGTGCGGGATAATCTGTAAGAAACTACGGAAAACAGGCAGTACACAGGCTAAGACTTGCACAAGGAACGATCAAGCCTTGCGGGAATTGCAAATAGGTTTTGGGAACTACATATTGCACAAAGAATGGATAAGAATAAATAGGTGGAAAGGTAGATTGGTAGTCTCCATCAATTTAGCTATAAATACCAAGCTCATTAACATAAGAAAGAGGTTGGAAAGTTAGGAGGGAAATCAGACTGAAGACGTTGAAGAAAGGGCAAAGAGCTTTGGTATGAAACTTATGTAATTTTTAACAGTTCATTAATCCATGATTAACATGAATATGATTATATGAAATAGTTTCATCAGAATAAATTATCTTTTCCTCTTTTTCCTTATGTGTAAATGAGAATCTGATCATATTAAGAAATCAAATATTACTTTTGGACGAAAAAAGTTTTATTAATTAAATTGTGTTGTAAATACTTGTGTCATTTCATTTCATTTAAATTGATTCTCAACATCAAAATGTTATGGTGATACAATTTATGATAATGAAATGTACTTTCTTGGATGTACTTTTGGTTGTGATCCCAAAGACACCAAATTTTTTATAATCACAGAAGTGAAAGCAATAAAAACAGACTTAATTTTGTGTATTGACTTGATTTTGTTGTAATCGGCCTTGGGTGTTAAAGCATATAATGTAACCGAAAATCCACTGTATATAATGTATACAAGTCTCTCTGGTTTAAAGTTAACAAGGTGCTTAATGATTTCACTAGTGGCACTGGCACAACTATTTTTATTTGTAAAATTTCCGAATGTGCAAGGTTTATGGCACAACACCGTTATCCAAAAGAAATTAAATGCTACACATCCCATCGATTTTCCTTCCGTAAAGACCAGCACCATAGATTAATGCTGCAGTCTTAGATTCCAAAGCATATTCACTGCTGTGCTATCTTCAGTAACACAAGATGAGGAAGCAAATAAGAGTTGCTTATTTCAATCTACACTAATCCATCTCTTAAATGGTGCTACTATCAAATGACACTAATAATTTAGCAAAGAAGGACCTAAAACAACACCTGCCTTAGTTTTGTCACACCCCCGCCTCAATGAAGAATTTATTTATGCGCTCAAATTCCCGCCAATTCTAAAATTTTGAATTTTGAATTTTCAAAGTACAGTTTTGTGGTGGGGTACTACATCACGTTTTCTCTCTCTCCCCAATAATTCATTCTCTAGTCTCGATCTCCTCCCCCTTCTTCTCAAAACTCTTAACAATCTAATTCCTCTTCAAATCTCATCATAACCAGCACCATAATGCAGTCTATTTTTGCAAATCGAAATCGGTAATCTTCTTCAAATTTTTTGATTCATAGTAATCTTCTTTTTCTTTCAATACTATCTTTCCAGCTGAAAATTGATGATGCATTTGTTGTAGCTAGGAGGTTCTACATATAGTTTTTATGTGGAATTGTGAATAGATGTGTAAATGCCTCCGTACTCTGAATGTTTATTTGTAAATCTACAACTGATTATTTTGGGTAAACTAGGGTTTGAAGGATTTTGAGGTTTCACTGCTGCTTTTCACATAAACCTTAGCTTTTGTGCTGAATGGGGTTTCATCTGTTCGTATCATTGTTTGTATATTTTATGATTTTTTTTTTTTTTTTATGTTTTCATTGTTTTCTTAGCTGGGAAAGGGTTAATTAGTTGATTGTAAAGTATAAATATCTCTTTATGATTCTACGAATATATCTTAGGTTTGTATTTCCAATCAGTGTTTGGTTTTGGTCTGCCGTATCAAGTGGTAACTGAAATCATCTTTATCATATCTTAGAAGTTAGAACTTTGTAATTTCAGAGTGTCCATTTAGAGCGTCATGCAACAATGGTGGGAGGGCTATCAGGGCCTCATGTCCCAACTGCCCAATTATACACCATCAACTAGCATTTTGGGAAGTGTCTCATCGGAAAATACTTCCTATCGCCAACATTTCTAGTCAAAAGCATTGTTTGCCATATCACTAAATCATAACAAACAGTAATAGTTCTATATCAATCGTGCGAAATTTGGAGAGCTTCCAATGATATAAGA
>JAJJMC010013887.1:27500-40257 GCA_023531435.1 Papaver californicum | reverse complement strand
TTTTTTTTGTCGTTAAGGTGGAGAACTGAACCAAGAATTCTCTTTCTTCATCATCAATCGAATCACTGTTCGCGACCCAGGATTCTATTTTATCATCAATCCAATCAACGTTCACGTTTTTTCTTTTTCTTATCAATGAATAGATCTCTTTACTTGTACGACTTAGATATCTCGTATTTCTCGAAAAAGTGATTCGATTGATGGGATTTGGTATGATACTTATGATATCGATGAGATTGATATTCAAATATTTCTTCTTAGAACGTATTGATTTGACCCCATAAGTGGGACCACCACCCAATAGCATGTTGCCACCAGAAGCAGAACCCCGTATTTCTTCTAGAGAATCTCCTAATTGTTCCAGAGCAACTAGAAAGAGATTCTTTAACCAGAAAGAGTTCAGTTCAGATGTAGGATACCTATCCAGAAGTTTTCGCAACTCAATCATGTATGATGGAATCATCAAAGATTTGATCTTTTCGAACTCTGTCTGTAACTCACTAGAGGCCCGGGAAACAAAGAGAAGATGTGTACGAACGAGATATCCAGCAACAAGAAGAAGGAAAAGGATTGAATAGAGGAACTCCCGAGCATTTGGTGATCTCAGATGTATCCATATCAATGGAACGGGTGACTCATTATTTCGATGAATCATTTCTTCGGACAGAAGAAGATTATGTAAACACTTACTCGAAATCTCACTTATCGGATTCCATTGTGGAAGAATCGCCCACAATTTTTTCTGAGGAATTGGCCATGATGTATCTGATCCATGCATAATATCATGAAAAACGGATACAAATTTTTGACTGCTACTTAGTATCGGCAATAGGTCTGAAAAAGTATCTAAAAGGGTGAAATTTAGATATTTGCACCCTGCCGAAGTAAGGAACCATGGCATATATGTTTGTAACAGATTCCATTTTGAGAGATTTGAAAAAGCACTATCTCGTTGAAGGGTTCTATACATCTGCCATTTCTCAACGCATTTCTTTAGACAAAGACTCTGTTTTTTCCTCTTTTCGGATGGTAAATATTTCTCAGAACATGGAGTGTGAATCAAACCCATGTTTGAATTGAAATTGAGATACTGATGCAAGTTCTTCCCTTCTGAATCAGAGAGATTCATATCTGAAAGAGGTTGACAATAAGTTCTTTCAAAATTGACTATTTGTCCCTCTGTTAGAGGTGTTCCAGAAATGTCTGGGATCGAGTAAATAGCTCTACGAACGAATGGATCGGATCGAATTGGAAAATGGAAAGATTTGTACAAGTTATACCTTTCGTCACCACTTTGTGGAAAATCGTTAGGTATGAATATGTTAGATACCTGTGACTCGATTGATGAAATAGTATCTCTCTCCAAAAAAACATGTTTTTTTGGACCGACGCACAAAGAAAAAATGTTGTTGCGAATGAACAAGATATTGAGGAATTGTCCATACGTAAGATCATAATTATTGATACGGGCCTTTTCCACATAAAAAGGGAATCTTTTGTTACAATCGAACCAGAAGTGATGTGGATTATTCAAGAATCGAAGTCGATTTGCTTTATAAAAAGAAGAGATCAATGAACTTCTATGAAATGGTTTCACGGGATTCAGCCAATTGTCTCGATCGTGGGATATCATTGAGAAATAGGAATCGGTGTTATCAAAGTCTTTCCTGCGATTATTTCTAGTATGAAATGAGTCAATCATCCACTTTGGTATCTTATTGAATAAAAACGGTGATATTGTTCCTCCATTGATCAAGAATTTCGATTTTTGGGAAGTATCACGATTATCCAATAAGAAGGGTTTCAATTTATTCAAATGAACGATTTGAACACCTATTGATTCTAACAACTGATTGCAGAGTTGATCATTCGGCCCTTTCAATTCATAGATGTGGATCTCGGACCTATGAATGGGGATATTCCCGATACTCACAAAGAAAAAAGGAAGTGACTTAGACAAAAAGAGAAGTGACTTGGACAAAAAGAGAAGTGACTTGGACAAATCTTGTTTGTCGATAACCTCGGACCAATCAATCGAATATTGATTAATACGTAATCGACCGAACACTACTTGAAAACGGCTCTTCTGCTCAGAAACGAAATGTTCCAAATGTTCCTGGAAATTATTGCTCCCGTTGGGCCATTTGTATCTATATGCATTAGGATCCCGATTCATGGATCTCTCGGTTCGAGAAATAAGAGGATCGAACCATTTCTTCTGACTCTTTTTCAAATTCGATAAATGTTGGTTGATCGTATATTTCATTATAGTTCTATGATTCAGAGTATCATTTCCTATTTGATCCCTTTGAATTCCATAAAAGAATCGATTCGATACATTTCTTATGTACCCATAGGTGCTATATTGGATTTGAATCAGATTTCGGATCAATCTATATTGATTGACTGCCTCCATTATGTTGTTGCTAGCAAATACCACTCTTTTTGGTTTTGGATCTTCCAAGTCATTCCCGCAGGAGATCCGGACCGATTTTTTTCTGATCCTTCGATAAAAAGATTCATTCTCTTCATAAAAAATAGGAGGTAGAACCAAGAAAGATTTCTTTTTCGATTCATCCCTGGAGTTGAATACCTCATTCAATAATTTTTTTTTTTTATCCAACCCGTAGGAATCAATAGAAAAGGAAAATCCCTTATGATACACCAGATCCGGCTCGGTTATTGATAGAGTGAATAGATCTGCCATTTCTTGAAATCTCTCTTCTGATTCAAAATCGCGGTGTAACGTGTACCCCCCCCTGTTTCGGTCATGGAATAGATGAAAGAAAGAAAAAAATGGATTTTGGTTCAAGAATGAAATCTTATTGGAACTGGCCATATCCGGTTCATCCTTCGGAACCATATCACATCCCGGATCTGATGAAATAGGATGAATTGAGACGGTATTTTGTAAATACGTAATTATCTTGAATATATCAACCATTTCTTTATTTTCCGATCGTCTGGAAGGGACAAAAGAAACATCTTGTTCTTTCTTCAACAATTTATGATCTCTAGTGGACCTCTCAGTAGGATTCGAACCCAGATGAAGTTCTGACCATCTGTCAGAGAAAAAGGAACGAATTGATTTTGTAGAATTCCCAAGAATTGCTTCGATTTCTTCCGGAAGCAGATGATTATTCATCTGCTTCTCACGTTCCGTGAATAGCCGGGACATTGAGGAATATCCAGAAAGGCATTTCGGGAATCGGTCTGATTTTCTCTCTGTTCGTTCCGTTTGAAGAAAGGAAGGATCCCAAAGAATCGATCTTTCTTTTAGTTGTTGAATCTCTCTTTGATTGATCAATGTGTGATATTCCGAATCCTCATTACTAATCGAATCGAAAGGGTCTCTGGATTGATCAGAAGATCCTTTCAATTGGCTAGAATTCGTTACTTGAACGAAAATAGATCTTGTGGAATCATATTGAATATTTGACGATACATTCCGTACCTTGCTAAAAAACCGATCCTTGCTTACCAACCACACATTGTCTAACCAAATCCAACTCTCTCTCGATACGTTCCTCAAAAAATCCGACTCGTGCAGATTCTTCCCCCAACTAACGAAGATATCTTGGCGGAATTGCCACATATGAAATTGAGCACAATTTTGCAAAGAAATACCCCACTTGTTTCTCGAGAAGAGATGGGAAACATGTTCAATCTCATTTGATTGAATAGTTGACTCAGCTCCTTGTTGTTTGAAGAAACCCTCCACTTCAATTGGTCTTTTTTCACGAAAAGCAGACATGAGATAACAAATCCAGTGTTTCACTAAGATTTCGAATAGCTGGCCCGAATTCAAGTTGATTATGTTTCGCTTCTTCCTCAGAGAAAGACGATCAAACAATTCCCAATCATGGTCCTTGCGGATCGGATCATCCGTATAGGATACAAAAAGAAACTCCAGATATTTGATATCTTTCTCTTTAAATGAGATCTCAATTCCAGCTACGGTTTCCTTAGATATCTTACAACTAGAATTCCACCTTTTTCCGATCCGGTTCCTCCACCACCGCGAACCCCAGTTAGAGTCAGGCATGATACACTTTTTCGTTATTGGGAGAACCCAAGTACTCTCTTTCGGATCCATGAAACAACTCTCAGAGATCTTTTTCCCTTTTGGAAGATAGAGGAGCGAAACAATCAACCTATTAATATTGGAAGACCAAAAAGATTCTTCCGATGTATCATTTCTGGGTCCAATGGAATTCATAGGTATAGGAAGAAGCCCCATCAAATAGAGATTTTTTCTTTCGACCATATTTCGATTGTTAATACGATATATAAGGACCGCTACTACAAGCAGTACTACACCTTTGATCGTGAAATATCGATTGCTTGTTGAACCCTGTGAATCGCGTGAAAGGAGGATACTCCAAATTCGGGGGTCAAAGAGTTTCATAAAACGTTCTTGGTGGAAAAAAATGTGAGTGAAAGATCCCACTGAATCGAATTTGGTCCATGAATCTAAGAAATAGTGAGAATTCTTGATCTCTCTCAATATCTCTCTCAATTCGAAGATCCAGGATTTGAATTGATGTCGTTTCATTGATTCCTGTTTCATTGATTCCTCCTAAAGATTTCATTTCAATTGGAATTTGGTTATTCACGATGTACGATGATCCCTGTTAAGCATCCATGGCTGAATGGTTAAAGCGCCCAACTCATAATTGGCAAATTCGTAGGTTCAATTCCTGCTGGATGCACGCCAATGGGAACGTTCAATAAGTCTATTGGAATTGGCTCTGTATCAATGGAATCTCATCATCCATACATAACGAATTGGTATGGTATATTCATACCATAACATATGAACAGTAAGAACTAGAATTCTTATCAATACTGGAACTCATAGGGAAGAAAATGGATTTATGGATGGAATCAAATATGCAGTATTTACAGACAAAAGTATTCGGTTATTGGGGAACAATCAATATACTTCTAATGTCGAATCAGGATCAACTAGGACAGAAATAAAGCATTGGGTCGAACTCTTCTTTGGTGTCAAGGTAATAGCTATGAATAGTCATCGACTCCCGGGAAAGGGTAGAAGAATGGGACCTATGGGACATACAATGCATTACAAACGTATGATCATTACGCTTCAACCGGGTTATTCTATTCCACCTCTTAGAAAGAAAAGAACTTAAAAAAAAATACTTAATAACACGGCGATACATTTATACAAAACTTCTACTCCGAGCACACGCAATGGGGCCGTAGACAGTCAAGTGAAATCCAATTCACGAAATAATTTGATCTCTGGACAGCGTCATTGTGGTAAAGGTCGTAATGCCAGAGGCATCATTACCGCAAGGCATAGAGGGGGAGGTCATAAGCGTCTATACCGTAAAATAGATTTTCGACGGAATGAAAAAGACATATCTGGTAGAATCGTAACCATAGAATACGACCCCAACCGAAATGCATACATTTGTCTCATACACTATGGGGATGGTGAGAAGAGATATATTTTACATCCCAGAGGGGCTATAATTGGAGATACCATTGTTTCTGGTACAGAAGTTCCTATCTCAATGGGAAATGCCCTACCTTTGAGTGCGGTTTGAACCATTGATTTACGTAATTGGAAGTAACCAATTAGGTTTACGACGAAACCTAGAAATCAATCACTGATCCAATTTGAGTACCTCTACGGGATAGACCTCAACAGAAAACTGAAGAGTAACGGCAGCAAGTGATTGAGTTCAGTAGTTCCTCATATAAAATTATTGACTCTAGAGATATGGTAATATGGAGAAGACAAAATTGTTTGAAGCACCGACAGAACCGGAAGCGCCCCTTGTTTCAAAGAGAGGAGGACGGGTTATTCACATTTCATTTGATGGTCAGAGGCGAATTGAAAGCTAAGCAGTGGTAATTCTACCCCCGGGGAAAAATAGAGATGTCTCCTACGTTACCCGTAATATGTGGAAATATCGACGTAATTTCATAGAGTCATTCGGTCTGAATGCTACATGAAGAACATAAGCCAGATGATGGAACGGGGAGACCTAGGATGTAGAAGATCATAACATGAGTGATTCGGCAGATTTGGATTCCAATATATCCACTCATGTGGTACTTCATCATACGATTCATATAAGATCCATCTGTCTAGATATCATTATATACATCCAGAAAGCCGTATGCTTTGGAAGAAGCTTGTACAGTTTGGGAAGGGGTTTTGATTGATCAAAAAGAAGAATCTACTTCAACCGATATGCCCTTAGGCACGGCCATACATAACATAGAAATCACACTTGGAAAGGGTGGACAATTAGCTAGAGCAGCGGGTGCTGTAGCGAAACTGATTGCAAAAGAGGGTAAATCGGCCACATTAAAATTACCGTCTGGGGAGGTCCGTTTGATATCCAAAAACTGCTCAGCAACAGTCGGACAAGTGGGTAATGTTGGGGTGAACCAGAAAAGTTTGGGTAGAGCCGGATCTAAGCGTTGGCTAGGTAAGCGTCCTGTAGTAAGAGGGGTAGTTATGAACCCTGTAGACCATCCCCATGGGGGTGGTGAAGGAAGGGCCCCAATTGGTAGAAAACAACCCACAACCCCTTGGGGTTATCCTGCGCTTGGAAGAAGAAGTAGAAAAAGGAATAAATATAGTGATAGTTTGATTCTTCGTCGACGTACTAAATAGGAGAGAAAATCGAGAATATGTTTCTTCGTCTTTACAAAAGAAAAAAAGATAGGAGTAATTAGCTGTGACACGTTCACTAAAAAAAAATCCTTTTGTTGCTAATCATTTATTAGCAAAAATTGAAAAGCTCAACATCAGGGGGGAAAAAGAAATAATAGTAACTTGGTCCCGGGCATCTACCATTATACCCACAATGATCGGCCATACAATTGCTATTCATAATGGAAAAGACCATCTGCCTATTTATATAACAGATCGTATGGTGGGTCACAAATTGGGAGAATTTGCACCTACTCTAAATTTCCGGGGACATGCGAGAAGCGATAATAAATCTCGTCGTTAATGTTAATAATAATAAAGTTAATATGGGTGCTCGTCGTTCATTAGTGGGAGGTTAACCTTATGATAAAGAGGGACCCAGATGTGGAAGTATCCGCTTTAGGTCAACATATATGTATGTCTGCTCACAAAGCACGAAGAGTAATCGATCAGATTCGTGGGCGTTCCTACGAGGAAACACTTATGATACTAGAACTCATGCCTTATCGAGCATGTTATCCTATTTTTAAATTGGTTTATTCAGCAGCAGCAAATGCTAGTCACAATATGGGTTTCAAGGAAACAGATTTAATCATTAGTCAAGCCGAAGTCAACGAGGGTACTATTGTGAAAAAGTTAAAGCCTCGAGCTCGAGGACGTAGTTATCCGATCAAAAGACCCACCTGTCATATAACTATTGTATTGAAAGATATATCTAAAGATCAAGACTATTTCATATGGTTAAGAAAAACGGGATATGTATATATAGATAAATATACGGATGTTAGAGAGAGGTATCTATGTATGGTAGAGCACGAAAGACTAAAATGGGCTAATGAAGAAAGCGAGGGTGTATGGGACAAAAAATAAATCCACTTGGTTTTAGACTTGGTACAACCCAAAAGCACCATTCCCTTTGGTTTGCACAACCAAAAAGTTATTCTGAGGGTCTACAGGAAGATCAAAAAATACGGGATTGTATCAAGAATTATGTACAAAAAAATATGAGAATATCTTCGGGTGTAGAGGGAATTGCGCGTATAGAGATTCAAAAAAGAATCGACCTGGTCCAGGTCATAATCTATATGGGATTTCCAAAATGGTTAATAGAGGGTAAACCGAGAGGAATTGAAGAATTACAGATCAATGTACAAAAAGGTTTTAATTCTGTGAACCGAAAACTCAACATTGCTATTACAAGAATTGCAAAACCCTATGGAGACCCTAATATTCTTGCCGAATTTATAGCTGGGCAATTAAAAAATAGAGTTTCATTTCGAAAGGCAATGAAAAAAGCTATTGAATTAACTGAGCAAGCAGATACAAAAGGAATTCAAGTACAAATTGCAGGACGTATCGACGGAAAAGAAATTGCGCGTGTCGAATGGATCAGAGAAGGCAGGGTTCCCCTACAAACCATTCGAGCTAAAATTGATTATTGTTCGTATACAGTTCGGACTATTTATGGGGTATTAGGCATAAAAATTTGGATATTTGCAGACGAGAAATAATCAAAGATCTCTTCTTTTACTTTTCTATCTAGCACTGGACAAAAAAAACCTTTCATTTTTTTCTCTTTAATCTAAAATGATTAATTTCAAATCTTCTAATTCTATAGGGTTAAATAAAAATTAGATTGACCCTTTGGTATAATTGCTATGCTTAGTGTGTGACTCGTCGGTTTTTTTAGTTTAGATTAGATTAAAAAAGGAAAGGACGGCCCCAAAGTCTGAACTAAGAACTATGTAACTAATAACCAGCTCATTGCTTCGTATTATCGGGATCCAAAGAAACAGTCACTATATGATGTATTGATCATATCGTTGTAGCAACTGAAATCTTTTTTATATTACATATACATAAAAGAAAAACCAATCTGATCGTGGATTGTGATGTGAAACAAAAAAAAGGATGTGGATAAATGGAAGGGGGAGAGAAAGAGAGAAGGAGAATATCAATGATATATGATTCCAATATGTATGGTCTATGAATAATCTCATACAAAGGCAGTGTAATAAAGCATCAATATGGATTCGGCCATAATCATAATTAATCATTAAATGAATCCGGTTCATAGGAAAAAGAAATACAAATAAAAGAGAGCTTCGAGTCAATAAAGACTGAGTAGATTGACTCAGGAACAACAAATTGAATTAGGAGCTCCGTTGCAGAGTTCAGGCCTAGCCATTAACCAAGAAGTGATGGGAACGACGGAACCTATGACTGCAGAAGATTCCATTGAAAACGAATCCTAATGATTCATTAGGTGGGATGGCGGAAAGAACCAGGAAACCTATTCATTTATTCTGAGAGGTCAAGGACTGACCCTACGAATTAAACAGATATTGAAAGAGTCAATATTCGCCCGCGAAGGCCTTATTGGATTGCTAAGTTTTTTGGATTCAATAAAGGTCAAAATAAAGATTCGTAAAAAAAATTCTATATTCTAGAGGTATATTTCCGGTTGTATATAAAACCCAAGATATATAAATTTTTACGTGACAGATTAGATCTCAAAAAACCTATGATTCAGTCTATTAGAAATTCAATACATATTCGTAATATTATGGAATCATTTCATTCGCGAGGAGCTGGATGAGAAGAAACTCTCATGTCCGGTTCTGCAGTAGAGATGGAATTGAGAATAACAAACAACCATCAACTATAACCCCAAAAGAACCAAATTCCGTAAACAACATAGAGGAAGAATGAAGGGAATATCTTACCGAGGCAATCATATTAGTTTCGGTAGATATGCTCTTCAGGCACTTGAACCGGCCTGGATCACATCTAGACAAATAGAAGCAGGGCGACGAGCAATGACACGATATGCGCGTCGTGGTGGAAAAATATGGGTACGTATATTTCCAGACAAACCTGTTACATTAAGACCTACAGAAACGCGTATGGGCTCGGGGAAGGGATCTCCCGAATATTGGGTATCTGTCGTTAAACCGGGTCGAATACTTTATGAAATGGGTGGAGTATCAGAAATTGTAGCCAGAGAAGCTATTTCAATCGCTGCGTCCAAAATGCCTATACGAACTCAATTCCTTATTGCAGAATAGGGATGTGCAACCAAAGGAAAGGAGTCTTTGTGATGAAAAAACAAACAACCGCAGGCCTTTTTTTCTGGACAAAAAATATTTCTTTTTTCTTTTGCCCTTTCTTTGCATTGAAAGAAACGATAAAAAATAATGATATGATTCAACCTCAAACCCTTTTAAATGTAGCGGACAACAGTGGGGCTCGAAAATTGATGTGTATTCGAATCATAGGAGCTAGTAATCGTCGATATGCTCATATTGGTGACGTTATTGTTGCTGTAATCAAAGAAGCAGTGCCCAATATGCCTCTAGAAAGATCAGAGGTGATCAGAGCTGTAATTGTACGTACATGTAAAGAACTTAAACGTGACAACGGTATGATAATACGATATGATGACAATGCCGCAGTTGTCATTGATCAAGAAGGAAATCCAAAAGGAACTCGGGTTTTTGGTGCGATCGCTCGGGAATTGAGACAGTTGAATTTTACTAAAATAGTATCATTAGCTCCTGAGGTATTATAAATACTATCTAGAATAAAGACTAATAGACAAGCCCGTGATATGATAGAGTAGGGTCTTGGGAATGAATTAAATTAATTTTGTAGATTATGTATCACGTATATCCCTTAACTTTATAATAAAAAAAATAACGAGCATGTTGATTATATTAAAACTCGGAGGCACCAATAATTATAGTTCATCATGGGTAGGGACACAATTGCTGACATAATAACTTCGATACGAAATGCTGACATGGATAAAAAAGGAACGGTTCGAATAGCATCTACGAATATTACCGAAAACATTGTGAAAATCCTTCTACGAGAAGGCTTTATCGAAAACGTGAGAAAACATCGAGAAAGCAACAAAAATTTCTTGGTTTCAACCCTTCGACATAGAAGGAATAGGAAAGGGCCATATAGAACAATTTTAAAACGTATCAGCCGGCCCGGTCTACGAATCTATTCCAACTCTCAACGAATTCCTAGGATTTTAGGAGGAATGGGGATTGTTATTCTTTCTACTTCTCGAGGTATAATGACAGACCGAGAAGCTCGGCTAGAAGGAATCGGAGGAGAAATTTTGTGTTATATATGGTGATCTTTCTGATATCTGAATTGAATTGGTAACTTCCTATATTGCGAAAAAAAAAAAAAAGAGGAAGGACTGGTTGCCTAATATCACTCCTCCTCCATTAGTTGATACTTCAAGGGGGTTACCTGAAATGAAAGAACAAAAATGGATTCATGAAGGTTTAATTACTGAATCACTTCCCAATGGCATGTTCCGGGTTCGCTTAGATAATGAAGATCTGATTCTAGGTTATGTTTCAGGAAGGATCCGACGTAGTTTTATACGGATACTACCAGGAGATAAAGTCAAAATAGAAGTAAGTCGTTATGATTCAACAAGGGGACGTATAATTTATAGACTCCGCAATAAAGATTCGAACGATTAGGTGTATTTTTTTCGACATTATTTTCGTGGGGATACAACTCGAGGTTCAAAATTCCAAGAGACTTATTTTCTTCCAAGGAGTAGATTCGGAATTAAGGTAAGGAATGACAAATATGAAAATAAGGGCCTCTGTTCGTAAAATTTGTGAAAAATGTCGACTGATTCGCCGTCGGGGACGAATTATAGTAATTTGTTCCAACCCGAGACATAAACAGAGACAAGGATAATCCTTCGAAAAAGGACCCAACGTACAAATAAAATGAAGGATCTGTTTTAACCTGAAATGGATATATCCGTATATCTCTGACTCATATTGATGAGATGATAAAAGATGGCAAAACCTATACCAAGAGTTGGTTCACGTAGGAATGGACGTATTAGTTCACGTAAGACTGGACGTAGAATACCAAAAGGAGTTATTCATGTTCAAGCAAGTTTCAACAATACCATTGTAACAGTTACAGATGTACGGGGTCGGGTGGTTTCTTGGTCCTCCGCCGGTACTTGTGGATTCAGGGGCACAAGAAGAGGGACACCGTTTGCTGCCCAAACCGCAGCAGGGAATGCTATTCGTACAGTAGTCGATCAGGGTATGCAACGAGCAGAAGTCATGATAAAGGGTCCTGGTCTCGGAAGAGATGCAGCATTACGAGCCATTCGTAGAAGTGGTATACTATTAAGTTTCGTACGGGATGTAACCCCTATGCCACATAATGGATGTAGACCTCCTAAAAAAAGACGTGTGTAGAAATAAGAATGGAACAGATTTCAAGAGAAAAAAATGATTCAATAATCTGATCAAAAAAAATTACTATGCTTCGAGAGGAAGTAGCAGTATCTACTCGGACACTACAGTGGAAGTGTGTTGAATCTAGAGCAGACAGTAAGCGTCTTTATTATGGCCGTTTTATTTTGTCTCCGCTTATGAAGGGTCAAGCCGATACAATAGGCATCGCGATGCGAAGGGCTTTGCTTGGAGAAATAGAAGGAACATGTATCACACGTGCAAAATCTGACAAAATACCACATGAGTATTCTACTATAGTAGGTATTGAAGAATCCGTACATGAAATTTTAATGAATTTGAAAGAAATTGTATTAAGAAGTAATCTGTATGGAACTCGCGACGCATCCATTTGCGTCAGGGGTCCTGGATACGTAACTGCTCAAGACATCATCTCACCGCCTTCTGTGGAAATTGTTGATACTACACAGCATATAGCTAGCCTAACGGAACCAATGGATTTGTGTATTGGACTACAAATCGAGAGGAATCGTGGATATCGGATGAAAACACCAAATAATGCACAAGATGGAAGTTTTACTATAGATGCAGTATTCATGCCTGTTCGAAATGCGAATCATAGTATTCATTCTTATGGGAATGGAAATGAAAAACAAGAAATTCTTTTTCTAGAAATATGGACGAATGGAAGTTTAACTCCTAAAGAAGCACTTCACGAGGCCTCCCGTAATTTGATCGATTTATTTATACCCTTTCTACATGCGGAAGAACGTGACACAAATTTAGAGGACAATCAAAACATAGTTAC
>JAJJMC010013887.1:0-25000 GCA_023531435.1 Papaver californicum | reverse complement strand
GAGATAGGTAAACCAAGGGGACTCCCCCTCATAGAACCGTATATGAGAATTTCATCTCGTACAGCTCAAGCCCAAATACACAAATACTAGCTGCAAGGGAAAGGGATATTGTAATATAAATTTGTAAAACTCCTCTTTATCCCGGATTCCATCGTCTCTCTGAAGATACGAAGGACCAAAAAGCCCGAAGCTCTTCTTTGTGATGATAATGCCAAAAAATCAAGTTGGCTCATTCGTCTTTATGTTGATCGTTGTAGGCCTCTTGAATCTTCTCTTTCCCTATTTTCTTTTTTTTTTGTAATGTAGATTTTTTTGTTGATAGAAATTATCTTGTTGAGACCCTATGGATTTATTGAAACCTCAGATTCATACTAGAACCACGATGATTCAATAAAGCTCCCAAGCTAAGCCCAAAGGTTCTCTGAGTAAGAACCTGTGGATCATCACTTATTCAATGAATAGATGTAATGACTAAAAATCCTTTGGTTGATAATTATGACCCTTAGAAAAATTTTTTGAGTCCGGTCGCGAGGTCTAAATAGTAGGTATGAATCATAGTTCAAATTTTTCTTGATCTATGGATTCCGTGCTCCAGATATTAGAATCAATATCCGACGGGGTAGAACCATCTCTGTCGAGATGACAGACCTATTTCTCTGTACTATCAATAGGATCAATTATAACAAGTCACACACTCATATTCCGGAAATACCGAAACAAAGAAATTCCGCGGTCGAACTACCAAAATGCCCTATAAAAAAAATCCTAAGTAATTCATTTTCTATTGAAAAGCCAGGATTTCATGGTTATTATGGACCTAATTCATTGAAATCCCGTCCAGTAAAACAGAAGAATTATAAATCTCTAAAATAATACATAGGAATACCGCAAATAAAGCCATCGCGACACCCATCAAAGGGGTAGTTCCCCATCCAGGAGCTACTTTACCATATTCCGAATTCAACGGTTTCAATAAAGCTCCTACATTTGTTCGTCTTGGACCAGATCTAGAACTACCCTCAACGGTTTGTGTAGCCATAAATACTCTTGCATTGGTTGAGATCTGTTGACTTTGTATACCATTCCGTTGTAAATAAACGATCTTATCATAGATCCATTGTGGTCTTGAAATTATATAATAATGGAAACAGCAACCCTAGTCGCCATCTTTATATCTGGTTCACTTGTAAGTTTTACCGGGTACGCCTTATATACCGCTTTTGGGCAACCCTCTCAACAACTAAGAGATCCATTCGAGGAACACGGGGACTAGTTGAAGTAATGTAATGAGCCTCCCTATAGGGAGGCTCATTACATTACTTCAATTGAGATAATGAAAAATTATTTCTTAGTCGGAACCTTAGGTGGTTCTCGAAAAAAGATAGCGAAAAAAATAATCCCTAGAGTCGAGACTAAGAGGAATGTATAAACCAATGCTTCCATAGATTCGATCGTGGTTTACAATTATAGCTTCCACACCTGTTCATTTGGGATCAGCTCCCAGATAAGATAAAGAAAGGACAAGAATCAAAGAAAAAAAGGTGATTCAAATCAAGATTTCTCCAGTACCTTATGTTATGTTAAATCACAAAAAGAAAATAGAGTCGAAAGAAACCGGAGCAATGTTGTCTCAGACTACCTGTCTCCTTGTAGTTGGATCTCCAAGTTTTTGGAATGCTCCAAATTCCACTTGAGAATCCAAATCTGGGTCAATACCAGCAAAAACATCTCTGAACAAAGTTCTAGCACCATGCCAGATGTGTCCGAAAAAGAAGAGCAAAGCAAATGAGGCATGCCCAAAAGTGAACCAACCCCTTGGACTGCTACGAAAAACACCATCGGATTTCAAAGTAGCACGATCTAATTCAAAAATCTCGCCCAATTGAGCACGTCTAGCATATTTTTTCACGGTAGCAGGATCGCTATAACTGACTCCATTCAGTTCACCGCCATAGAACTCAACAGTTACACCTACCTGTTCGACACTATACTTGGATTCTGCCCTTCGAAAAGGAACATCGGCTCTCACAATTCCGTCTCCGTCTACCAAAACTACTGGAAATGTTTCAAAAAAAGTAGGCATGCGACGTACAAAAAGCTCATGGCCTTCCTTATCTCTAAAGATAGGATGTCCTAACCACCCAACGGCTATTCCATCCCCGCTGTCCATTGAACCCGCTCGGAATAATCCCCCTTTGGCTGGATTATTACCAATGTAATCATAAAAAGCCAATTTTTCGGGAATTTTAGACCAAGCTTCTGATACACTCTGATTTTCGGCTAGCCCAGCGCTAACCCTGCGATATATTTCTTGCTGGAAATATCCTTGGTCCCATTGATAACGAGTAGGACCAAATAATTCGATCGGGGTTGTTGCTGAACCATACCACATAGTTCCAGCAACAACGAAAGCTGCAAAAAAGACAGCAGCGATACTACTGGAAAGGACAGTTTCAATATTACCCATACGTAATCCTTTGTATAGACGTTGAGGCGGGCGGACACTAAGATGGAAGAGGCCCGCTAATATGCCTAAGGTACCTGCTGCAATATGATGAGAGGCTATTCCTCCCGGAACAAAAGGATCAAAACCTTCTACACCCCACGCAGGATTTACAGATTGTACTTTTCCAGTCAGTCCATAAGGATCGGACACCCATATTCCAGGACCATACAAGCCTGTTACATGAAATGCGCCAAACCCAAAGCAAGCGACCCCTGATAGAAATAAATGAATTCCAAAGATCTTGGGCAAATCCAAAGAAGGTTTTCCTGTACGTTCATCACAGAAAATTTCTAGATCCCAATATACCCAATGCCAGATAGCTGCCAAGAAGCACAAGCCAGAAAACAAAATATGTGCCCCGGCCACACCTTCGTAACTCCAAATACCCGGATTCGTTATAGTCCCTCCTGTGATACTCCAACCACCCCAGGAATTCGTTATTCCTAAACGAGTCATGAAAGGTATAACGAACATACCTTGTCTCCACATTGGATCAAGAACTGGGTCAGAGGGATCAAAAACAGCTAATTCGTATAGAGCCATCGAACCGGCCCAACCAGAAACTAGAGCTGTATGCATTATATGGACAGAAAGTAACCGGCCGGGATCATTCAATACAACGGTATGAACACGATACCAAGGCAAACCCATGGAAATACCCCTTTATCAAAGAAAAATAGATACTATGTTACTTTATCGCATTGGAAAAGACTCTGCTTATGCTATGGACTTCTCCTTTTCAATGGATTATCTCGGAGCAAGGGTGCATTTATATTGCATTCCGTTGGTAATAACAGAAAAATTCTGTTCGTAGGAACAAAGAGAAGCAAATCTATTCTATACCCGATAAGTACCAATACGCAATGGGGGGATGGGTCCCATTTTAGATGAGTGAATTAGAGATGCTTGTTCATCATTTGAACATCGCAGCTCATTCATAATAATTTTTTTTATTCATTCCATCTTCTTCGATGAACTTTACAATCTATGGATAAAACCCGAAAACATAAATATTATGAAAAAAAGAAAACCCGTTGTTACGTTTCCACATCAAAGTGAAATTTTAGTACTTAAAAACCTTTTTCTTTCATTTAATGCCTATTGGTGTTCCAAAAGTACCTTTTCGGATTCCTGGAGAGGAAGATTCGGTTTGGGTTGACGTATAGTGCGACTTGTCAGACATATTGGGTCATATGGGATTTCCCCGTTTTCTCCCCCGATCGAGATATCCTCTGTTTCACCCAAGAAAGATTGATTGAACCATCAATAATTTGAAGCGTGAAGTGCAATTAGAGCAATTTATTTGGGGGATCAATATGCATTTTTCAATTAGAAGAATTTATGGTTGGCTTGGTTGGACCAAAAAAATGAAGTATCCAGGCTCCGTTCAAAAAAACCCAATCGGTAAAATATGTATGATTACCTTTTGTATCATAAAGAATTCCTATATTATACCAGCGACCTCAAACCGCCAATCAATCGACGGAGTGAGTCATCATACTTTTCCAGTGATTGGCGGAAGCGGAAGACATAAAATGAATAAAAAAAGTATTAGCAAACAAAAGAAGCGGTATTGGGATCATTTGTCCTATATGTGCAAATAGAGGTCGGGTAAATCTTTCCCCGGAGTAGAGCATAAACCTAAACGAATTGAAGAGGCCCATTCCGGAACAAGAAAATGACATCGTAATCGGAATTGGATTTCGATGAAACAATATATCAATGAGGGTAAATTTAGTGAGCTCTTTTTAGGGGTAAGTGAGTCAAAACCCTGCTCTGCTTTCTTGAAAAATAGAAGACTAAAGGCCCTTCATTCATTAGGAGTTAGAAAAATCCTCCTATGAAAAAAAAGGGGAAAATAAAGAGGGCTGGAATCGACACATTGATTCTTTTTTTTTGAACCGTATGCATCTAAAGGTGCGTGTACGGTCCCTAAGGGATACAATTTTGTCCTAATCAACCGACTTCATCGAGAAAGAATACTTTTTTTAGGCCAACAAGTCGATAGCGAGATCGCAAATCAACTTATGGGTCTCATGATATATCTCACTATAGAGGATGATACAAAAGATGTTTATTTGTTTATAAACTCCCCCGGTGGGTGGGTAACACCCGGAATAGCTATGTATGATACTATGCAATTTGTGCAACCAGATGTACATACAATATGCATGGGATTAGCCGCTTCAATGGGGTCTTTCGTCATGGTCGGAGGAGAAATTACCAAACGTCTAGCATTCCCTCACGCTTGGCGCCAATGAGTTTTTTATTTGAGAGAAAAAAGAAGACTATGCCTTCGCCAGATAAAATATGAAAAATAAAGTAATAATAGCATGGCACTTCGAGTTCGATATGAGCAAACCATCATTGTTCTTTTATAACATGAGATTCCGTATCGAGAGAGTAGTATGAGACAAAAGGAATTTCTGATTTGATTTTATCTATCGGGGTTCGATTTCAGCGTCACAAACTTTTTTGTTTTCACATCACACATCAGAGGGCTCTTTCCTATATTTCTGTTACGAAATAGTATTAAAATGAAAAAACATACACAAGATTATCCTTTCCCTATTTGATCGGATCAAAAAGAAACTTTGGGATTGCTGAATTACAGACGAGATAAATATATAAAGCAACGGAACCATCATAGTATTTTTTAACTCTCCCGAAAGAAAGGGTGGTAAATGGATTATTTACCGATCTGGGTTTGATAGATCCTCCACTTTAGGTAAAAGTAGATTCCATTCTAGAGCCGTATGCAATGCGCAAAAAATGCCTGTACGGTTCTTCAATTCGATTTTTTCTTGTCTCTTTCTATCATTGAGACAGAGGAAGCATTCATTATGTTATATCATCAGGGTAATGATCCACCAACCTGCTAGCTCTTTTTACGAGGCACAAACAGGAGAATTTGTCCTGGAAGCGGAAGAACTGCTGAAACTTCGCGAAACCCTCACAAGGGTTTATGTACAAAGAACGGGCAATCCATTATGGGTTGTATCCGAAGACATGGAAAGGGACGTTTTTATGTCAGCAACAGAAGCCCAAGCTCATGGAATTGTTGATCTTGTAGCGGTCGAAAATACCGGGGACTTCACGTAAATCTGTGATTCCATTCCGTTTCGAACCATAATTGACTGAGCTATGTTATTTCCTATTTTATTTTCTTACCGAGGTTAAAAGTGGTAGTGGGAAAATATTCAATGAAACGAGAGGAATTCATAATCATCCGGTTAGGATCGATCTAAACCAGCCCATTCTGTATACGATCCAGCATGCCAACTATTAAACAACTTATTAGAAATACAAGACAGCCAATCAGAAATGTCACAAAATCCCCCGCCCTTCGGGGATGTCCTCAGCGTCGAGGAACATGTACTAGGGTGTATGTGCGACTCGTTCAGATCATGAACTGGAACAAAAGAAAGGAGATTTTTTTGACAGTATCAATGATCGGTACCAATGAATAGGAATGGAAAAACCCCATATCACTATCGAAAAAAGGACCTCTATTGTGTATGAAATTTATGGTTTCCTTTGGTATAAATCCAATCATCTCAACTGGAGATGAGAAGCAACTCCCCATTGGTAGCAAATGGTTATCCATTAAGCGGGGGAATGGAATGGTATTTTAGAAGCAGAAAGATTATGCTCCCATTCTTGCAAAAACGGACTAACAGGGTCAGCTACCTAACCAACCTTCATAATGAAATGCCGTTACTGTATGGGTAGATCTAGTTGTGAAAAGACCTATTACTGGATAATTCATGGGTAGAGCCAAAGAGTGTGAACTGTACAAGTTACTAAATAGGTAAGAGGCTCCGGTGTATAGAAAGGACCTCACCGTTTAAACCGTAACCATAGAAACGATGGAACCCACAATTTTTCGTTTTTTATTTACTTTTTTTTTGATACCAAGTATCAATACAATTTCTTATTTCGAGGTGAAATGAAATGCCTCAAAAAAATCGTGGTTGGGAAGGTCATAGTAGCAAAAGCCATTGGAATTTTTTTTTTATACATCGGAAGAATCAGTTTTGTTATTAATAGACTAGGGGGGGAAAGAATGACTGAAAGAAAAGAAATCAATTAGTTATTCATCAAAGTTTCATTTGATTCAATGACCAGAATTAAACGAGGATATATAGCTCGGAGACGTAGAACAAAAATGCGTTTATTTGCATCAACCTTTCGAGGGGCGCATTCAAGACTTACTCGAACTATGACTCAACAGAAAATGAGAGCTTTAGTTTCGGCTCATCGGGATAGGGGCAGGCAAAAGAGAGATTTTCGTCGTTTGTGGATCACTCGTATAAATGCAGTAATTCGTGAGAATAGGATATCTTATAGTTATAGTCGATTAATACATGATCTGCGCAAGGGGCAGTTACTTCTTAATCGTAAAATACTTGCACAAATAGCTATATCAAATAGGAATTGTCTTTACATGATTTCCAACGAGATCATTAAATAAGGGGATTGTAAGGAATCCACCAGAATGATCTAAACGGAGTTCCCCGGAGAATGAACTCCGGGAGGGTAGGGTATAAATTACTATAATAAAGTAGTAAAAAGAAATTAACACGTTTCCATAATAATAATTAAGGACTTTCTCTTTTTCTTCCCCAATTCTTTTTTTCTTATGACATGACAATACAATCTAGATTCTCGAATTTTTGAACAAAACACCAACCAGAGTTGGGGTTCGGGTTGGAATTTTTATTCAATTGAGGCATGGGCGGCCTATTTATTTCTGGTTCTAGGACCAGTAGTTCTAGGGGTCGACTCGGTTCTCTCAAATTGTTTCTCATTATTAAGAAAAGGTAACGAAGATAAAATACGGGCTTGTTTTATAGCAATAGTAATTAATCGTTGTTGTTTCAAGGTTAATCTATTCACTCGTCTAGATAATATTTTTCCTTGTTCACTAATAAATCGACTAATTAAACTCATGTTTCTATAATCAATTCGATCCCCCGATCCAATTGGGGGCAAACGCCTACGAAAAGATCGCTTGGATTTAAGAAAAGGTCGCTTGGGTTTTTCCATTGTTTATTCCTTATCCCGAAAATCCTATTTCTGAATTCGAATTCTTTTTTGATCCGACTGAAATAGGATTTGATTTGTTTCTATATATTATATGTAATTTATTCTTGTTACTTCGAAGGGTAGCACACACACCCTCTACCTCTGGTTCGGTCTATTTCTTTATCTCCCCATGAATTGTATGTTTGCAACAATAGGGACAGAATTTTCTCAATTCCAATCGACTAGGCGTATTGTGTCGATTCTTTTGAGTAATATATCTGGAAACGCCCGATGATTCCTTATTAACACGGTTTCGTATACAACTGGTACATTCCAAAATAACTCTGACTCTAACATCTTTACCCTTGCCCATGAACCTCCCTTGAATTTTGGATTTACCCAACTCTTTGATTTTCGACCCGAAATCAAATTTCAAAAGATTTTGTTGCAATCAATAGAGTAATATAAAGAATAAGTAATACAACAATTTATAACTATCAATTATTTTGAATCCTAGTACATACAGTATTTCATTTAAATATCTTGTATGATTTCTTTAGTTTCCCTAGATCCCATTTATTTCTATTTTCTTAGGCCCTTTGAGTCTAACCCAAGTTTCACTGAGATTGAATCCACTTTTGTTTTTTCCTTTTCTGTCCTTCTATATTTTGAAAATAGGAAAAAAGAATAAAACAAAGAGAGGAAGAAGGATTAGTCACAGATAATTTATTATCTCACTAATCTTCTTCATCCCTTCCCATGTCAATAACTAGAATGAAAAAAACGGGAATGTCAACGCATCTGGGAATAAATGATTAATCTCTATCAATAGCCCTGCTAAAGACCCAAACCATAGAGTACTTAGCACAGGTGCCACAGAGAGATATGTTTTTATATCTCGCATTGCAAACTCTCCTTCTTTATTGTAATACATATATGATCAGATGCATATGTGGTTAAGGATCACTTGTATTAGTAAGTGAAATCCCTAACAAAAATAGATATATACAACGACCCGGTAGATAAGATTTCCCTTTCCTTAAAACAGAAAAAGACGCCCCCCTCTTCCTGAGTATTACCGACAAATATTCATTTCTCTATCCGACGGATTTCATATGTAAATAATTCTTTTATTATATGTTATATGAGACCAAAAAGAACAAATTGCAAGCGAAATTTTTTATTATAGGGGGGAAATAATGATGTGGAAAACAAGACAGGGATTCTCTACAATGACACTGTATACCAATTGAAAGGGATGTAGCGCAGCTTGGTAGCGCGTTTGTTTTGGGTACAAAATGTCACGGGTTCAAATCCTGTCATCCCTACCTATTACTTTTCCCGTGGACAGTAATTGAGATCGATCCTAATTGTACATACATTATGATACTATAGACATACAAAGTATATTAGGCCTACAAAGATAATACTTTTTTATGGTCTTATCTATTGTGATAAGAAGGCGCTCTTAGTTCAGTTCGGTAGAACGTGGGTCTCCAAAACCCGATGTCGTAGGTTCAAATCCTACAGAGCGTGATTCTGTTCTCGAATTACAATGAAATAACTCCACCAACTTAAACAGCAACCTTAATTTGGCCTCCTTGAATTAAAAAAGGAGGAGGTCAATCAAAAACGAGATGTTACTTAATCAAAGGTCCAACTGATCACCGCGTCTGTATTGTAAATATGCAGTTACGAATAATCCAGCCAAAGTAATAGGAATTAGACCTAACACGATTCCAAATAGTAAAACTTCAATCATTTCGGTTTGTTTGAAAGAGGAAAAAGAGAGGTAATATCTATTCTTAAATATAAATCCGAAGCAATAATGAATCTCAATGATCAAGAATTGACAATTGACGCGGGAAGTCACTATAGAATACCTAGAATCTCACAGAAAAAGGTTTTTTTATTAATTGTTCATTCAATTCATTTCAAATAAGTCGTATCTTGCTCAGACCAATAAAAAGAGCGGGAGTTATAGTTGAAGCCGCCAGTAGAAAACCGAAATAACTAGTTAGAGTAGGCATAAAGGAGCTAAATAAGATACGGTCTTTTTATACATATGGTGATAAAACATTTACCTAAGTTTACATAAAAAAAAAAACTGACAAAATCTGCTCCAATGAAAAGTTTTTGATTCATCAATCATTATAGACGGCACTAACAAAGATAGGGTGACAGAAGTAGAAAAAAGATTGATCTAGTGATCCATCATCTCTAACATCTACCGATTCCGTTATTTTGAATCAACAGATTCGTTGAGCAACTATTGAGTCAAGTAAAAAGAAAAAACTTTGTAGTGGAATTTCATTCATTTCATAAAGTAAACTCTTTTTTAATCACTATGGAATCAAATAGAAAATCTTTTCTATTTTGATCATTTCTTTTTCAATTGTATATAATCAAGTTTCCTTTTTGGAGCAAAGGACCTTATCACAACACCTTTAACCTCATAAAAAAAGTCGTAGGCTCTTTAATTGTACATAATATCTCACAAATGCTAAGAAAAAAGTATCGCACGATCGCTGGACGAAATAAAAGCTTTATTTCGGGACAACTCAATTCTAAAACTAGTCATTCTATTATCTTTTCCTTTTAGGTTCTACATGCCGCCTTTCCATATTAGGGAATCCCTCTCTTGTATCTAGGTCAAGAAGGAAAAGAACCTTTGGCTGTAATACGACAATGGTTGCATCACGAATATTGATTGATTCTTCCTTTTTTTCTTTGGTCAAATACTATCTACTCCTATTATTGTACTACTAATCCATTCCTTGAACTCAAAGGATCCGAAGAAAAACCCGTTATATACAACCAAGAAAAGAGGTTTCTAGATTTCGTATCTAATAGAATTGTGTGAATATGATAACATCTTTCATTAATTATTAGAACCCAACCCGGCGAACTCAAGCTTTACCAGATCTTCAGTTTCTAGCCCAAAGCGAGTAATGAAAAGAACCCTATACTACTACAGTACAGAAATTTTGGGTTGAATAGCACATCATCCTTATATATAAGGAACAAAAAAGGAAGAAAGAGTTTATGTAACACTTCTTTTGGATACTGATTTAAATTGCGTTGCTGTGTCAGAAGAAGGGTAGCTATACTGATTCGGTATACTCTAAAGACGCCTTCGGTACACTATTGACGATCTAACAAAGATTAAGGATCCGTGGGTTTCCACTTACTGATCCCATCTTTCACGGAATCGATCCCCTTTGACTGTACAAGAATATGTGGAGCTCAGCATGTCTGGAAGCACGGGAGAACGCGCTTTTGGTGATATTATTACCAGTATTCGATACTGGGTCATTCATAGCATTACTATACCTTCCCTATTCATTGCGGGTTGGTTATTCGTCAGCACGGGTTTAGCTTACGATGTGTTTGGAAGCCCTCGGCCAAACGAGTATTTTACAGAGAGTCGACAAGGAATTCCATTAATAACTGGCCGTTTTGATCCTTTGGCACAACTCGATGAATTTAGTAGATCCTTTTAGGAGGCCCCAATGACTATAGATCGAACCTATCCAATTTTTACAGTGCGATGGTTAGCTATTCACGGACTAGCTGTACCTACCGTTTCTTTTTTGGGGTCAATATCAGCAATGCAGTTCATCCAACGATAAACCTAACCCGAATTGAATTATAGAGCTATGACACAATCAAACCCGAACGAACAAAATGTTGAATTGAATCGTACCAGTCTTTACTGGGGGTTATTACTCATTTTTGTACTTGCTGTTTTATTTTCCAATTATTTCTTCAATTAAGAAAAAGGGAGAGAATAGTGCGAATTCTCTATATCCCACTCGGAAGGATCTCATCTCAAAATTATCCATGGCTGTTTATGTCTCTAGCATGACCACTTGATGAAATGTGGAGGGAAGTGGGGTAAATGGCCGATACTACTGGAAGGATTCCTCTTTGGTTGATAGGTACTGTAGCCGGTATTCCTGTGATCGGTTCAATAGGTGTTTTCTTTTACGGTTCATATTCCGGGTTGGGCTCATCCCTGTAATAATAATATGAACTGAGTTGTAGACAGGAAAAAGTAAGAGCTCAACGGGACCTTACCCCTTTTGTTTAATTCGAGGGGTAAGGTCCCGTTGAGCTCTTACTTTTTCAACGAAATTTTTTTTCATTCCATAAAAAAAGTTTGCAGATAATCCAGTTAATACAAGCACACTATTCTATTCGTAAAAAAAAAGTGGGCCTTTTGCTCCGATGTTTCAAATAGCTCTTTTTTAAGATGATGCTTGCTTTTGGAGAATTAACTCTATTGATTGGATTCATAATACCTGTTCCTACATAGTAGGTATTCGTCCGAAATCGAAAAAAAGGGCGGGAATTAATCTATTTTCTGAATGACATACATAATGTGGATTCCTGTATATGAGACATCATCCAAAGAATTTCTATACTAATAGAAGCTTACTCCATTTATTTTATTATCTCATCAAAGTTTTCCTTTTTTTTTTTAGTTCATCGAAGAAGTTCGAGTTACTCAACGAGCGAATCCACCCCCCTTTTTTATTGTCCACTACTTTTTATAAATCCAAAGAGGCGAGGTTCCGATAAACCTAAAAAAAGGGAATAGTACTTTTTAGGCGTAAGGGGATTAAGAATCATTATTCTTTTGACACAAGAAAAGAAAATTTCACCCTTTTCTTGTGTCGAAGATTAGAAAGAGAAAAAATCCCTCCTATAATAGGTTGTTCCTTTCATTTATTCCTTGCTTTATATTCTCCTACCACTTATGTCGATTATCTACTCCTATTCGAATTTGATTCCCTTTTTCTATATAGAATAGGATACTTTTGATTTCATGTATTTCGTGGCATTTCAAATTTGACAATAGTGAGATAGTAACGCCACTCCTTTTTGGATTGAAAAAGGGAGTTGGATTCACGTCAAATAACGCGTTCTTCACAATATAATACTAGTCTATTACTAGCAGTAAAAGTCAAAGCTAAGTACTTTCCAATATCTTGTATAAAAACAAACAGTAGCAACAAAGCAAGTAAACTAAATCCTATTTTTAACCATACATAATTACATCGATCAAGAAGAATTTGGTTTTTATGAACTTTATGTTAATAAATCCGTGGACCTAAAAATTCATTTCAGACAATTGAACCTTCTCGAATTGTTTCTTTTTCAAAACCAAAAATATTTGTGCCAGAATAACAGATGCCAAGAAGAACAAAAGGCCTTGGACACGTGATGGATCTTGAAGTACTATTTCTGCGTCTCCCTGACCAAATCCACCCACGTTGGGATTACTTGTTAGTGGTTGATCAAGCTTGATAGATTCGCCTTCTGACACAAGAAGTTCCGGTCCTCGAGGTATAATATCGACCACTTGGTGACCGTCTGACGTATCTGCTATGCTTATTTCATATCCCCCTTTTTCTTTACGTACAATTTTACTTACTATACCTGCTGATGTAGCATTATAGACTGTATTGTTACTCTTACTCCCATCGGGATAAATCTGACCCCTACCTCTGTTCCCACCTACATATATAGGATATTTTAAGAAGTGAACGTCTTTGTTAATAGCGGGGTCTGGGGAAAGAATTGGAAAGGTGATTTCACTATATTTCTGACCTGGAACAGGACCTATCACAAGAATATTTTTTTTTGTGGGACGATAACTCTGAAAAGAAAGATTGCCCATCTTTTCTTTCATTTCGGGAGAAATACGATCGGGGGGGGCTAATTCGAATCCCTCAGGCAAAATAAGAACAGCCCCTACATTCAAAGCCCCCTTTTTCCCATTAGCAAGAACCTGTTTCAGTTGCATATCATAAGGGATTCTTACAACTGCTTCAAATACAGTATCAGGAAGTATCGCTTGTGGAACCTCAATATCCACAGGCTTATTAGCTAAATGGCAATTGGCACAGACAATACGCCCAGTCGCCTCTCGTGGATTTTCATAACCTTGCTGCGCAAAAATGGGATATGCATATGAAGTAGATGGCCAAGTTATTACATATAGCATGATCGATACAGAAATGGATCGAGCCATCTGCTCCTTTATCCGAGAAAAGATATTTCTTTTTTGCATGGTCCAATCGTTGATCCCGAGAATTTCTACAATAAATTAGGTAGGTTACTAGTATAGTTCCCTATCCACGATTCTGCTATTGTAATGGAATAATTTTACTGGAATGGAATACAGGAAGAATCTCTGGGATGGGTATAAATAGAAAAGGTAAGTAAGATTTGGAATGCTTTGTTTATGTATGTACAAACAAAGTAACAAACATTATGATTTGATTAATATCGGTGAATCAGCCTTTAGTCATTCATTGAATGATAAATCACTACAAGTGACGGAGATACGCGATTTAAATAACGGAAAATCCAATATTTTAAAAGTGTATCTAGAATTACTGGGAAAGTGGAAACAAGACCAGATATAATTTGATCATTATGATAAAATCCAAAATCCTTGGAGATAGAGCCAATCATTAGTTCCCAACCATGAGGCGAATGGAATCCGATACATAAATCAGTTAATAAAAGAATAGAAAAAGCTTTTATTGTGTCACTTAAGTTATAGAGGAATTCTTTCACCCAAGAATTAAGAACGAGAAGTTCTTCATTACCTAGAATAGAATAACCACTTAGAATAGCGAAACAGATTATATTTGTCGAGAAGTGCAAAATGCTATGAATATGACCCTCATTGTGCATCTTGACCAATTGTAGCGTTTCCTTGTGGATTTCTATACGTAGTTTTTGTATATGTGTCTCCGGGTACTCCTTTATCATTTCGTCCAAAAAGAAAAGTTCTTCTAATTCTATGAATTTTTCTAGAAGATTCTTTTCTTTAATATCAGTCAAAAACATTTCGGATTGCCTAGTATTCCACCAATTTGTAACCCAGGATTCCATATTTTTATTAAATGAGAGAGAAACCCACCAGGGTAAAAATATAATAGATGCAAGATATGTGAGGGTAGTGAATGTTTTCTTTTGTGGCATTTTTAATCTGTAAATTACTAATGAAACTACCTCTTTCGTCGACTCTATCCGATCGAATATTTCTATGAAGCATGAGTTCGATAACAAGGTATCGAACCTATGGATCTACGCCTCCTTTTTTTTTTAGTTAGTCCTTGGATCAAGAAAGAACATAGAAATAAGAGTAAGGGTTTGCTTCGCTTCGAATGAAGAAAAAAGTTTCCGGGTCTTTCAATTAGTCAAATTAGAAACATTAGTCAAATTAGAAACAATTGCATCTTTTCGATTAATGTCCGAAAGAGCCGCCTTTGTTAGATCAATTATTGCGAAGGGCTACCTACAGCCCAGGAATAATGGAGGGAAATTTTGAAAAATATTGAGATAATGGTGAAATCAAAAATGAGTGGCAAAACCTGAGAAAGTTTGGATATTTATAGTTATTAAGGGATCTAATCATTGATGATCAAGCAGGAAAAAGGCGTAGAAAAAGAAAAATCGCTTGACAAAAAAAAAGAGGAGTTATTTACAATATAGAATCCATCTGTATCTAACGTAACAATTCAAAATAGTAGACCCCCAAAAAAGAAAAATTATAGTCTGAAAGAATTGCGTTTTTTTTGTTTCCACAAAAAAAGTTTCGTTTTCTGTTTATTCCATATACATCCACTTTTGCTCGAATGAACGTTCTGAAAAAACTTAAGTTAAGTTCTATAAAATGAAGATTCATTAGTTCTGTTTCTTTCCCCATGCTAACAAAACATTAATTCTTCGCAGTTCATTTCAAAATACTTCAATTGGTACGCGCAAGAAATAGGCCAATTCCGCCGCTTTTTGTTCAATTTCTCGTGGAGTCAGGTTCTCATCAGTACGAGTCAAGGGAATGGCTCCCTGACCTCTGATTTCCATATAAAGGACACGACGCGGAAAAAGACCCTCTTTAATTTCGATTCTAATCGACTGGACATCTCTCATAAGGAATCGAAGGAAGATACGACGATTTATTCCAGGAAATCCCCAACGAAAAATACACACTATTCCTTCTTTTCGATCGAATCGGTCATAACCACTACCTACATTCCACGAAATTGTGCACCACAAATAGGAGCTAATGAACAGACCCGCGATCCCATAGAAAGACATAACGATGCCTTGTGGAAAAAAGAGGATTTCCTGAGACGGGAATAAGGATATTAGATTCCTACCAAGATAACTAGAAGTTCCAACCAATAAGAACCCTAGTGAACCTAAAAGAAGGATACAGGCCCAGCAGAAATTACTTGTTTTTCGAGACCCCGTTATAAGTTCTATCCATATACGTTCTGAGCGCCAGTTCATACTAGATCAAGTTGCATTTTTTTGGAATTGAGAGAATAACCCAAATGAATTTTACTTTACTTTTTTTGTTCCCGAAGTAACTCTCATCAACTAGCACTATTACGATGTGAACCATTAGAAATAATTCATCAAATTGGTTAGATATAAAAGCGTCTGCTTCATAGGGATCTAGACAATCTTATTTTTTTGAACATGAAGAAATAAAGAAGCCATTGCAATTGCCGGGAAAACTAGGCCCACTAAAGGCACAAAAATAGAGGGTAAATCAAAAGTTGTCATAGAATGGATACCTCGATTTAAAATTTGTACCTGTTATAAAGATATCTTATGATAAGTATATCTATTTATTATAAGTATAGAATAATAAGTGCAAGGAATGTAGAACTAAATATGAGTTCTCACGGGAGATATTGAAATAGGCACGATTTCAATTCTATTATTTTATATATTTGAATTTTTCTATATCTATAATACGTAAGAGGATAAGATGAAATTCTTTTTCTTCATAAAATTTTGCCAAAACAAAAGAAGAATGCATTCTTTTATCCTGTTGATCGAAACTTCCTGATTACTAATCATGAATATAGCACCAATTATAGGTATAAAATACAGCTCTAGAGGAAAAATTTTAAAGTAAGTATCCGAAACTTTTGATTCTTCTTACAATATAAATGGATCTTATGCCCGTAATGAAAACGAACTCTTCTTTTTTTTCTTTACCGATAACTAAAAAACTTCTTTTCCGCAAATAAAAAAACGGAATTGAATGCTCTACTTGATTGAATTTTGATTTAAGGGAAAGAAACCGTGAAGCTGAAATAACTCATTCAGAACACTTTTTAAAGGATTACGTGGTACGATTGAGTCCAATAAGCCCTTGTGGAATAAATACTCAGCCGCCTGGGAACCATCAGGTACTGTCTTATTCAATGTTTGTTCAATTACTCTTTTACCCGCAAATGCAATGTAGGCATTAGGCTCGGCAATAATGATATCTCCCAACATACCAAAACTTGCAGTCACCCCACCGGTTGTAGGAGATGTAAGGATTGATACATAGAATAACTTTTTATTTGATTGATAATTATATGAAGCGGAAGATATTTTAGCCATTTGCATCAAGCTCAAACTTCCTTCTTGCATGCGCGCTCCTCCCGAAGCACAAACTATAATAAGAGGGAGAGCTTTACGAGTCGCATGCTCGATCAAACGGGTAATTTTCTCGCCTACTACGGATCCCATACTGCCCCCCATGAACTGAAAATCCATAACCCCAATAGCTATGGGAATACCATTTAGTTGACCTATGCCTGTTTGAATAGCCTCGGTTAACCCTGTTTTTCTTTGATAAGAATCGATACGATCTTTATAAGGTTCCTCTTCTGAATGAAATTCAATGGGGTCGATAGAAACCATGTCTTCATTCATAGGATCCCAAGTGCCCGGATCAACCGAAAGCTCGATTCTATCTGAACTGCTCATTTTCAAATGATATCCGCATTGTTCACAAACATTTAGTTTTGACTTAAAAAATTTCTTATAATTTAACCCATAACAACTTTCGCATTGAACCCACAAATGTCTGTATTTTTTATTTATATCGAGATCATTATATCTTCTTCTCATATTGAAATCGCTTCTATTTGTGCTAATTTGTATACTGGAACTCTCGTTGTCACTACTATTTACACTTTCATTACAAATGTAACTATACATGTAACTGTCGCTGTAATTGTAACTACCGGCTGAAATGTAATTATCAATACTGATTTCAGAACGAAGATAACTATCAATGCAATGAAAAATGTGATTATTCCAACTATATTGAGTATCATACATATAACGATCGTAGTTGTGATTGTTACTTTGAGAACCATTATTCAGATAACTAAAAAAGGCACTTTCTAGTTCATTCATAAAAGAGCGATCGTTATCAATCTCGAAAAGAAAATTTTCAATATTTAAATATATCGAATAACTGTTACCATTACGATCCCTAACTAAAAAGAGGTCATCAGAGATCAAACTCCGAATGTCCCTGACATCGAAAAAAGTATCCATATTATTAGAACTGGAATTATCACTATCGTCCCAACTATCAATTTTTTTATCCCTATCATATATAACGGGATCTTCACTTCCACTGGTATTTTCAATAGGACCAAGACTATCCATTGATTTACTTAGCCCAGACCTATGTTTTAATTCCTCGTTAAACAACATCGAATGGAACCACCTTTTTTCCATAGAGCTTGCCTGCCCCCCTATTTGAATGTAAATACAATAGATGAATAGTCATTCGATGAATAATCATTTGAATATATCCTCTCGGAATAAGCATATAGATCCAATAGAATAATTAACTAATCACGGATGAGTCTTGAAAAAAAATCTTTTTTTGTGGGAATCTGGATATCACTTCACTATCAATCTATATGATGGAACCCTTTCTTCAATTAGAATAGAAAGAGAGGGTTATCCCGTGCCATGTACAAATTCGAATCAAAAAAATTTGTTCTCTCCTAGGAAGAATTCATTTTTGGAGAACTTTGGAGAATAATAAGTTTCTATTGCAATGCGGAAGGAAAAGGACAATATACGGGACGGGGATAAAGCGTTGTGACCATTGGCTCGATTCGACCATAGTCCGGAATTTAGGGGTATAGAAAATATTCTACTAATCCCATCTCAAGGATCCATAGGATTAATTATGGATCCAACAACTGAAGGATTTTCATTGTTGAGTCTTAGATCTTGTATTTAAGATTTTGTATACCGAAATCCAGTATGTATATATGCCTGGAAAATGAAATAGGAACCTTATTCATTATTCGGCTCAATCCTTTTTTAGTAAAAGATTGGGCCGAGTTTAATTGCAATTTAATTAAAGGAACGAATGGTAATTACTGGATTACAAAGTATCCATTGCTTCAAATTCGAATTTGATTTCCTTCCATACTTCACAAGCAGCTGCTAGCTCAGGGCTCCATTTGCAAGCTTCACGGATAATGTCATTACCTTGACGAGCAAGATCACGTCCCTCATTACGCGCTTGTACACACGCTTCTAGGGCTACTCGATTTGCTACGGCACCCGGTGCATTACCCCAAGGGTGTCCTAAAGTTCCTCCACCGAACTGTAGTACAGAGTCATCTCCAAAGATCTCGGTCAGAGCAGGCATATGCCAAACGTGAATACCACCTGAAGCCACAGGCAGAACACCCGGTAGAGAAACCCAATCTTGGGTGAAATAAATACCACGACTTCGGTCTTTTTCAATATAATCATCACGTAGTAAATCAACAAAGCCCAAGGTTATTTCCCTTTCCCCTTCCAGTTTACCTACTACGGTACCAGAGTGAATATGATCTCCACCAGACATACGTAATGCTTTCGCTAGTACACGGAAGTGGATACCATGATTCTTCTGTCTATCAATAACTGCATGCATTGCGCGGTGGATGTGAAGAAGTAAGCCATTATCTCGGCAATAATGAGCCAAGCTAGTATTTGCAGTGAATCCCCCCGTTAAATAGTCATGCATTACGATAGGAACTCCCAATTCTCTGGCAAATACAGCCCTTTTCATCATCTCTTCACATGTACCTGCAGTAGCATTCAAGTAATGTCCTTTGATTTCACCTGTTTCGGCCTGTGCTTTATAAATTGCTTCGGCACAAAATAAGAAACGGTCTCTCCAACGCATAAAGGGTTGTGAGTTCACGTTTTCATCATCCTTGGTAAAATCAAGTCCACCGCGGAGACATTCATAAACCGCCCTACCATAGTTCTTAGCAGATAACCCCAATTTTGGTTTAATAGTACATCCCAATAGGGGACGACCATACTTATTCAATTTATCTCTTTCAACTTGGATACCGTGAGGTGGGCCTTGGAAAGTTTTAACATAAGCAACAGGAATTCGCAGATCCTCCAGACGTAGAGCGCGAAGCGCTTTGAACCCAAATACATTACCCACGATGGAAGTAAACATGTTAGTAACAGAACCTTCTTCAAAAAGATCTAAAGGATAAGCTACATAACAAATATATTGATTTTCTTCTCCAGCAACGGGCTCGATGTCGTAGCATCTTCCTTTGTAACGATCAAGGCTGGTAAGTCCATCGGTCCACACAGTTGTCCATGTACCAGTAGAAGATTCGGCAGCTACCGCGGCCCCTGCTTCCTCAGGTGGAACTCCAGGTTGAGGAGTAACTCGGAATGCTGCCAAGATATCAGTATCCTTGGTTTCATAGTCAGGAGTATAATAAGTCAATTTGTAATCTTTAACACCAGCTTTGAATCCAACACCTGCTTTAGTCTCTGTTTGTGGTGACATAAGTCCCTCCCTACAACGCATGAATTAAGAATTCTCACAACGACAAGGTCTACTCGACATGAATTAGCCGTTAATGAAACCTTTCACAGGAATCTTTCACAAAACTCTCAACAAATATTATCAACTAATCAGAATGGTTGGTTGTTAGACTACGGTATTTGATTCGCCAAATACATCAACATCATTATTGTATACTCTTTCATATGTATGGCGCAACCCAATCCCTGTTTTTCAAGTTTCTAATCCCGTACTTTTTTTAATCTAAATTTAGAAAAAAAAGGAAATTCACTCTTGACAGTGCTATATGTTGTATATGTAAATCCTAGATGTAAAACTATCTGGAATTCGTCCCTGAAAAGGTAGAGAAGAGGCGGAAAACTATATGCTGAAATAAGAAACAATGGCCAATGTGAAAAAAAAAAATGAATCATAAATAGAGTTCAGGTTCGAATTCCATAGAAAATATGGGTGGGATTGTCTATAATGCTAGAGAACTGAAACGCTCCCTCATGGTTTTTTATCCATCTACCTTTTTTTTAGGTTGTGAAATTGGAAAATTCACTCATTGAACGAGTAAACAATCGAATTGGAGTCGCTTGAATGGTACCAACGAAATCAAGTGCTAACTCCTATTTATTATTGAATTAACCGATCAACCTGCTTGCTATCGGACATTTTTTCTTCGGTTTACAAAATGCAAAGAATTTCTACATATTTCACTTTATTATCATTATGAAAACAAATCCTACCCCTTCGGGTCTCGGGGTTTCCGCACTTGAAGAAAAAAACCTGGGGCGTGTCGCTCAAATCATTGGTCCGGTGCTAGATGTATCCTTTCCCCCGGGTAAGATGCCTAATATTTATAACGCTTTGGTAGTTAAGGGCCGAAATACTGACGGCGAGCTAATTAATGTTACTTGTGAGGTACAGCAATTATTAGGAAATAATCGAGTGAGAGCTGTAGCTATGAGTGCTACAGATGGTCTGAAGAGAGGAATGGAGGTTATTGACACGGGAGCTGCTCTAAGTGTTCCAGTTGGTGGGGCGACTCTCGGACGAATTTTCAACGTTCTTGGAGAGCCTGTTGATAATTTAGGTCCTGTAGATACTCGCACAACATCTCCTATTCATAGATCTGCGCCTGCCTTTATACAATTAGATACAAAATTATCTATTTTTGAAACAGGGATCAAAGTAGTTGATCTTTTAGCTCCTTATCGACGTGGGGGTAAAATAGGACTATTCGGGGGGGCTGGAGTGGGTAAAACAGTCCTTATCATGGAATTGATCAACAACATTGCCAAAGCTCATGGAGGCGTATCCGTATTTGGCGGAGTGGGCGAGCGTACTCGTGAGGGGAATGATCTTTACATGGAAATGAAAGAGTCTGGAGTAATTAATGAACAAAATCTTGCAGAATCAAAAGTAGCTCTAGTCTATGGTCAGATGAATGAACCGCCGGGAGCTCGTATGAGAGTTGGTTTGACTGCCCTAACCATGGCAGAATATTTCCGGGATGTTAATGAACAAGATGTCCTTCTATTTATCGACAATATTTTCCGATTTGTCCAAGCAGGATCCGAAGTATCTGCTTTATTAGGCAGAATGCCTTCTGCTGTGGGTTATCAACCTACCCTTAGTACAGAAATGGGTACTTTGCAAGAAAGAATTACTTCTACCAAAGAGGGGTCTATAACTTCTATTCAAGCAGTTTATGTACCTGCGGACGATTTGACCGACCCTGCCCCTGCCACGACATTTGCACATTTAGATGCTACTACCGTACTATCAAGAGGACTAGCTTCAAAAGGTATCTATCCAGCAGTAGATCCTCTTGATAGTACGTCAACTATGCTCCAACCTCGCATCGTTGGTGAAGAACATTATGAAATTGCGCAAAGAGTTAAGCAAACTTCACAACGTTACAAAGAACTTCAGGATATTATAGCTATCCTTGGGTTGGACGAATTATCTGAAGAGGATCGTTTAACCGTAGCAAGAGCACGAAAAATTGAGCGTTTCTTATCACAACCCTTCTTCGTAGCAGAAGTATTTACGGGCTCTCCAGGGAAATATGTTGGTCTAGCAGAAACCATTAGGGGGTTTCAACTGATCCTTTCCGGAGAATTAGATGGTCTTCCTGAACAGGCCTTTTATTTGGTAGGTAACATCGATGAAGCTACCGCGAAGGCTGTGAACTTAGAAGTGGAGAGCAAATTGAATAAATGACCTTAAATCTTTGTGTACTAACCCCGAATCAAATTGTTTGGGATTCAGAAGTGAAAGAAATAGTTTTATCTACTAATAGTGGCCAAATCGGTGTATTACCAAACCACGCCCCTATTGCCACAGCTGTAGATATAGGTATTTTGAGACTACGCCTTAATGACCAATGGTTAAAAATAGCTCTGATGGGTGGTTTTGCTAGAGTAGGCAATAATGAGATTACCATTTTAGTAAATGATGCGGAGAAGGGTAGTGACATTGATCCACAAGAAGCTCAGCAAGCTCTTGAAATAGCTGAGGCTAACTTAAGTCGGGCTGAGGGCAAGAGACAAACTATTGAAGCGAATTTAGCCGTCAGACGAGCTAGGACGCGAGTAGAGGCTATCAATTCAATTTCATAACTAATTGGTGCGCCCCAATAAAAAAGTGAATTCCGTTTATACACCATATTTTGGTTCTGCGGATTGAGTCGAATCAACTGTAATGGCATTTCTCTAAAATAAAAGGGAGGGTGGGTAGAAAAACTTATTAGATACTAATTACTCCGGTATCTAATAAGTTCTACCTACTATTGGATTTGAACCAATGACTCCCGCCGTATGAAAGCAATACTCTAACCACTGGGTTAAGTAGGTCATTTATCATCACAAAGAGAAAGAAAGGGGCTTGTCATATCGATGAATTATAGATGCAATCTTATTTCGAAGCAATACCAATTCTTGGCAGGAAACAGATCAGAAGCTATCATGTTGGATCATAGAAGATTCATCTTGACAAGAAATTATTTCCATGATAAACTATCTATCACAAGGGCTATAGCTCAGTTGGTAGAGCAACTCGTTTACACGCGCGCCACTGTTTTTCAGGGGAGTCCATCATGCAATCAAAAAAATTGATCTTATTGATAAATCGGTGTCTTACTCTATATATTCGAGGGAACAATAGCCTGACAAATAGTTGGTTCGGTCCGCTTTGGGTGCCAATTTAGGCTCCAAATAGAACCCATCATTGATTCGATAATTGATAAGGTGAATACACAGCCCATTCAATGCTAGGCATAATGAGTATAAGGACCTCAAAAAAATATCTTTTCGTAATATGAACTTTAAGGTGTATGAAGTTTCATATTTGACTCTTTGAGCAGAGCGATAGAGACTCCATTTAACTTAGGTTGATCTAGGCCAGAGGCAGACCTACGTCAAGGTAACTCTTCTTTGAAACACTTTGGTATTGCTCCTGGATCATAATCTAAATAATGAATCAGAGCACGTGGAGCCATCTCGTTATCTTTCTGTTAAGAAAAAGTATGGCGGACTATCTGATATTTATATCAGTTGATGAAAGAGCCCAATGCAAAAAAAAATGCATGTTGGGTCTTTGGAACAGTTCGAATCATTTCGATAATAAAAAGTTTGATCTGTTTTACCGAGAAGGTCTACGGTTCGAGTCCGTATAGCCCTAAAAATTTTTATAGTTTTCATTTCCTCATTCTTGTTTGTTGGTTGTAGTCGGACAGTCGTTTGGCCCATCGAAATAGAATAATTATCACATGCTCCGAGCGATCCCCGCGGGTGAGCATGAAAGGGACAAAATTCATTTCAGTGGGCCCAATCAGTCTTTGTTTGATCTCGGATAAAAAAACTGTCCTTTCTTCTTTGTGGATAAATTACACACAAATTTTTCCTGTTTTCCTATCCAGGATCAAAGGGTTTGGGATATTCCTTTTCTTTTTGTACAAAATCTCTTTTTCTAGATCTCAATATACCCCAATCCAATTGCTCACCAGTCCAATTCTACCTATGCTTACTTTATGCAAGAAGATTGAGGGTCTGTTTGCACTTGGACGAGTTAAGAAGCCCCCAACTCATCGTTTTTTCGGGAGCAGAACCCAATTCGTTGTTTCAGAGATAATGACTGGTTCCTAACTCTATTAGTGTTTGTACCCCTATCGATTTCCATGAGTTGTTTGGGGATTTGGTCTGTCGAATCATTTGAGTTGATAAAGCGCGATTCGATTAGAAGAAGTTTCTTCTGTAAATTATTTAGGATTCGGCTGACTTTCCCGTTGTGATATACTTCGTTGTATAGGGTTCGTTCAACATAATTTTTTTTTTGCATGAAGGCTAACCCAGCGGTTGGTCTTACTTTTGAAAACTCATTTTAATTACATTAATAAGTATTCTCGCCTTTTCGGACCCATTTCAAGTACTAAAGATCGATATTCTAGATTCTTCTTTTAAGACTTCGAGTTCTAATTAAATAACCCACTTCTTTTTGGGGGGGATGGGTTGCAGGTCGAGGTAGTACAGACTCAAAAAATGTAAATTGGGGATAGAACCCTAGGGTTGTTAGATGTAAGGGTTTCTCTCAATTCAATGCATTGAATAAAATCCATTAAGTCTAGAACAAGGATAAAAAATAGAATAGGGCGATGCATTCAGTTTCCGTATCTAATCAATAGAAACAACAATCCTCTAACTGGATTGGATCTTAATGAAAAGAATAAACCAATACCCTTCGGTTTTATTATATGAATATTCAAAAAGGATATAACATACATATAGAATTGTTCATTTTCTTAATAG
>JAJJMC010013885.1:10000-19476 GCA_023531435.1 Papaver californicum | reverse complement strand
TCCTTGTCGACTCTCTGTAAAATACTCGTTTGGCCGAGGGCTTCCAAACACATCGTAAGCTAAACCCGTGCTGACGAATAACCAACCCGCAATGAATAGGGAAGGTATAGTAATGCTATGAATGACCCAGTATCGAATACTGGTAATAATATCACCAAAAGCGCGTTCTCCCGTGCTTCCAGACATGCTGAGCTCCACATATTCTTGTACAGTCAAAGGGGATCGATTCCGTGAAAGATGGGATCAGTAAGTGGAAACCCACGGATCCTTAATCTTTGTTAGATCGTCAATAGTGTACCGAAGGCGTCTTTAGAGTATACCGAATCAGTATAGCTACCCTTCTTCTGACACAGCAACGCAATTTAAATCAGTATCCAAAAGAAGTGTTACATAAACTCTTTCTTCCTTTTTTGTTCCTTATATATAAGGATGATGTGCTATTCAACCCAAAATTTCTGTACTGTAGTAGTATAGGGTTCTTTTCATTACTCGCTTTGGGCTAGAAACTGAAGATCTGGTAAAGCTTGAGTTCGCCGGGTTGGGTTCTAATAATTAATGAAAGATGTTATCATATTCACACAATTCTATTAGATACGAAATCTAGAAACCTCTTTTCTTGGTTGTATATAACGGGTTTTTCTTCGGATCCTTTGAGTTCAAGGAATGGATTAGTAGTACAATAATAGGAGTAGATAGTATTTGACCAAAGAAAAAAAGGAAGAATCAATCAATATTCGTGATGCAACCATTGTCGTATTACAGCCAAAGGTTCTTTTCCTTCTTGACCTAGATACAAGAGAGGGATTCCCTAATATGGAAAGGCGGCATGTAGAACCTAAAAGGAAAAGATAATAGAATGACTAGTTTTAGAATTGAGTTGTCCCGAAATAAAGCTTTTATTTCGTCCAGCGATCGTGCGATACTTTTTTCTTAGCATTTGTGAGATATTATGTACAATTAAAGAGCCTACGACTTTTTTTATGAGGTTAAAGGTGTTGTGATAAGGTCCTTTGCTCCAAAAAGGAAACTTGATTATATACAATTGAAAAAGAAATGATCAAAATAGAAAAGATTTTCTATTTGATTCCATAGTGATTAAAAAAGAGTTTACTTTATGAAATGAATGAAATTCCACTACAAAGTTTTTTCTTTTTACTTGACTCAATAGTTGCTCAACGAATCTGTTGATTCAAAATAACGGAATCGGTAGATGTTAGAGATGATGGATCACTAGATCAATCTTTTTTCTACTTCTGTCACCCTATCTTTGTTAGTGCCGTCTATAATGATTGATGAATCAAAAACTTTTCATTGGAGCAGATTTTGTCAGTTTTTTTTTTTATGTAAACTTAGGTAAATGTTTTATCACCATATGTATAAAAAGACCGTATCTTATTTAGCTCCTTTATGCCTACTCTAACTAGTTATTTCGGTTTTCTACTGGCGGCTTCAACTATAACTCCCGCTCTTTTTATTGGTCTGAGCAAGATACGACTTATTTGAAATGAATTGAATGAACAATTAATAAAAAAACCTTTTTCTGTGAGATTCTAGGTATTCTATAGTGACTTCCCGCGTCAATTGTCAATTCTTGATCATTGAGATTCATTATTGCTTCGGATTTATATTTAAGAATAGATATTACCTCTCTTTTTCCTCTTTCAAACAAACCGAAATGATTGAAGTTTTACTATTTGGAATCGTGTTAGGTCTAATTCCTATTACTTTGGCTGGATTATTCGTAACTGCATATTTACAATACAGACGCGGTGATCAGTTGGACCTTTGATTAAGTAACATCTCGTTTTTGATTGACCTCCTCCTTTTTTAATTCAAGGAGGCCAAATTAAGGTTGCTGTTTAAGTTGGTGGAGTTATTTCATTGTAATTCGAGAACAGAATCACGCTCTGTAGGATTTGAACCTACGACATCGGGTTTTGGAGACCCACGTTCTACCGAACTGAACTAAGAGCGCCTTCTTATCACAATAGATAAGACCATAAAAAAGTATTATCTTTGTAGGCCTAATATACTTTGTATGTCTATAGTATCATAATGTATGTACAATTAGGATCGATCTCAATTACTGTCCACGGGAAAAGTAATAGGTAGGGATGACAGGATTTGAACCCGTGACATTTTGTACCCAAAACAAACGCGCTACCAAGCTGCGCTACATCCCTTTCAATTGGTATACAGTGTCATTGTAGAGAATCCCTGTCTTGTTTTCCACATCATTATTTCCCCCCTATAATAAAAAATTTCGCTTGCAATTTGTTCTTTTTGGTCTCATATAACATATAATAAAAGAATTATTTACATATGAAATCCGTCGGATAGAGAAATGAATATTTGTCGGTAATACTCAGGAAGAGGGGGGCGTCTTTTTCTGTTTTAAGGAAAGGGAAATCTTATCTACCGGGTCGTTGTATATATCTATTTTTGTTAGGGATTTCACTTACTAATACAAGTGATCCTTAACCACATATGCATCTGATCATATATGTATTACAATAAAGAAGGAGAGTTTGCAATGCGAGATATAAAAACATATCTCTCTGTGGCACCTGTGCTAAGTACTCTATGGTTTGGGTCTTTAGCAGGGCTATTGATAGAGATTAATCATTTATTCCCAGATGCGTTGACATTCCCGTTTTTTTCATTCTAGTTATTGACATGGGAAGGGATGAAGAAGATTAGTGAGATAATAAATTATCTGTGACTAATCCTTCTTCCTCTCTTTGTTTTATTCTTTTTTCCTATTTTCAAAATATAGAAGGACAGAAAAGGAAAAAACAAAAGTGGATTCAATCTCAGTGAAACTTGGGTTAGACTCAAAGGGCCTAAGAAAATAGAAATAAATGGGATCTAGGGAAACTAAAGAAATCATACAAGATATTTAAATGAAATACTGTATGTACTAGGATTCAAAATAATTGATAGTTATAAATTGTTGTATTACTTATTCTTTATATTACTCTATTGATTGCAACAAAATCTTTTGAAATTTGATTTCGGGTCGAAAATCAAAGAGTTGGGTAAATCCAAAATTCAAGGGAGGTTCATGGGCAAGGGTAAAGATGTTAGAGTCAGAGTTATTTTGGAATGTACCAGTTGTATACGAAACCGTGTTAATAAGGAATCATCGGGCGTTTCCAGATATATTACTCAAAAGAATCGACACAATACGCCTAGTCGATTGGAATTGAGAAAATTCTGTCCCTATTGTTGCAAACATACAATTCATGGGGAGATAAAGAAATAGACCGAACCAGAGGTAGAGGGTGTGTGTGCTACCCTTCGAAGTAACAAGAATAAATTACATATAATATATAGAAACAAATCAAATCCTATTTCAGTCGGATCAAAAAAGAATTCGAATTCAGAAATAGGATTTTCGGGATAAGGAATAAACAATGGAAAAACCCAAGCGACCTTTTCTTAAATCCAAGCGATCTTTTCGTAGGCGTTTGCCCCCAATTGGATCGGGGGATCGAATTGATTATAGAAACATGAGTTTAATTAGTCGATTTATTAGTGAACAAGGAAAAATATTATCTAGACGAGTGAATAGATTAACCTTGAAACAACAACGATTAATTACTATTGCTATAAAACAAGCCCGTATTTTATCTTCGTTACCTTTTCTTAATAATGAGAAACAATTTGAGAGAACCGAGTCGACCCCTAGAACTACTGGTCCTAGAACCAGAAATAAATAGGCCGCCCATGCCTCAATTGAATAAAAATTCCAACCCGAACCCCAACTCTGGTTGGTGTTTTGTTCAAAAATTCGAGAATCTAGATTGTATTGTCATGTCATAAGAAAAAAAGAATTGGGGAAGAAAAAGAGAAAGTCCTTAATTATTATTATGGAAACGTGTTAATTTCTTTTTACTACTTTATTATAGTAATTTATACCCTACCCTCCCGGAGTTCATTCTCCGGGGAACTCCGTTTAGATCATTCTGGTGGATTCCTTACAATCCCCTTATTTAATGATCTCGTTGGAAATCATGTAAAGACAATTCCTATTTGATATAGCTATTTGTGCAAGTATTTTACGATTAAGAAGTAACTGCCCCTTGCGCAGATCATGTATTAATCGACTATAACTATAAGATATCCTATTCTCACGAATTACTGCATTTATACGAGTGATCCACAAACGACGAAAATCTCTCTTTTGCCTGCCCCTATCCCGATGAGCCGAAACTAAAGCTCTCATTTTCTGTTGAGTCATAGTTCGAGTAAGTCTTGAATGCGCCCCTCGAAAGGTTGATGCAAATAAACGCATTTTTGTTCTACGTCTCCGAGCTATATATCCTCGTTTAATTCTGGTCATTGAATCAAATGAAACTTTGATGAATAACTAATTGATTTCTTTTCTTTCAGTCATTCTTTCCCCCCCCTAGTCTATTAATAACAAAACTGATTCTTCCGATGTATAAAAAAAAAATTCCAATGGCTTTTGCTACTATGACCTTCCCAACCACGATTTTTTTGAGGCATTTCATTTCACCTCGAAATAAGAAATTGTATTGATACTTGGTATCAAAAAAAAAGTAAATAAAAAACGAAAAATTGTGGGTTCCATCGTTTCTATGGTTACGGTTTAAACGGTGAGGTCCTTTCTATACACCGGAGCCTCTTACCTATTTAGTAACTTGTACAGTTCACACTCTTTGGCTCTACCCATGAATTATCCAGTAATAGGTCTTTTCACAACTAGATCTACCCATACAGTAACGGCATTTCATTATGAAGGTTGGTTAGGTAGCTGACCCTGTTAGTCCGTTTTTGCAAGAATGGGAGCATAATCTTTCTGCTTCTAAAATACCATTCCATTCCCCCGCTTAATGGATAACCATTTGCTACCAATGGGGAGTTGCTTCTCATCTCCAGTTGAGATGATTGGATTTATACCAAAGGAAACCATAAATTTCATACACAATAGAGGTCCTTTTTTCGATAGTGATATGGGGTTTTTCCATTCCTATTCATTGGTACCGATCATTGATACTGTCAAAAAAATCTCCTTTCTTTTGTTCCAGTTCATGATCTGAACGAGTCGCACATACACCCTAGTACATGTTCCTCGACGCTGAGGACATCCCCGAAGGGCGGGGGATTTTGTGACATTTCTGATTGGCTGTCTTGTATTTCTAATAAGTTGTTTAATAGTTGGCATGCTGGATCGTATACAGAATGGGCTGGTTTAGATCGATCCTAACCGGATGATTATGAATTCCTCTCGTTTCATTGAATATTTTCCCACTACCACTTTTAACCTCGGTAAGAAAATAAAATAGGAAATAACATAGCTCAGTCAATTATGGTTCGAAACGGAATGGAATCACAGATTTACGTGAAGTCCCCGGTATTTTCGACCGCTACAAGATCAACAATTCCATGAGCTTGGGCTTCTGTTGCTGACATAAAAACGTCCCTTTCCATGTCTTCGGATACAACCCATAATGGATTGCCCGTTCTTTGTACATAAACCCTTGTGAGGGTTTCGCGAAGTTTCAGCAGTTCTTCCGCTTCCAGGACAAATTCTCCTGTTTGTGCCTCGTAAAAAGAGCTAGCAGGTTGGTGGATCATTACCCTGATGATATAACATAATGAATGCTTCCTCTGTCTCAATGATAGAAAGAGACAAGAAAAAATCGAATTGAAGAACCGTACAGGCATTTTTTGCGCATTGCATACGGCTCTAGAATGGAATCTACTTTTACCTAAAGTGGAGGATCTATCAAACCCAGATCGGTAAATAATCCATTTACCACCCTTTCTTTCGGGAGAGTTAAAAAATACTATGATGGTTCCGTTGCTTTATATATTTATCTCGTCTGTAATTCAGCAATCCCAAAGTTTCTTTTTGATCCGATCAAATAGGGAAAGGATAATCTTGTGTATGTTTTTTCATTTTAATACTATTTCGTAACAGAAATATAGGAAAGAGCCCTCTGATGTGTGATGTGAAAACAAAAAAGTTTGTGACGCTGAAATCGAACCCCGATAGATAAAATCAAATCAGAAATTCCTTTTGTCTCATACTACTCTCTCGATACGGAATCTCATGTTATAAAAGAACAATGATGGTTTGCTCATATCGAACTCGAAGTGCCATGCTATTATTACTTTATTTTTCATATTTTATCTGGCGAAGGCATAGTCTTCTTTTTTCTCTCAAATAAAAAACTCATTGGCGCCAAGCGTGAGGGAATGCTAGACGTTTGGTAATTTCTCCTCCGACCAGGACGAAAGACCCCATTGAAGCGGCTAATCCCATGCATATTGTATGTACATCTGGTTGCACAAATTGCATAGTATCATACATAGCTATTCCGGGTGTTACCCACCCACCGGGGGAGTTTATAAACAAATAAACATCTTTTGTATCATCCTCTATAGTGAGATATATCATGAGACCCATAAGTTGATTTGCGATCTCGCTATCGACTTGTTGGCCTAAAAAAAGTATTCTTTCTCGATGAAGTCGGTTGATTAGGACAAAATTGTATCCCTTAGGGACCGTACACGCACCTTTAGATGCATACGGTTCAAAAAAAAAGAATCAATGTGTCGATTCCAGCCCTCTTTATTTTCCCCTTTTTTCATAGGAGGATTTTTTCTAACTCCTAATGAATGAAGGGCCTTTAGTCTTCTATTTTTCAAGAAAGCAGAGCAGGGTTTTGACTCACTTACCCCTAAAAAGAGCTCACTAAATTTACCCTCATTGATATATTGTTTCATCGAAATCCAATTCCGATTACGATGTCATTTTCTTGTTCCGGAATGGGCCTCTTCAATTCGTTTAGGTTTATGCTCTACTCCGGGGAAAGATTTACCCGACCTCTATTTGCACATATAGGACAAATGATCCCAATACCGCTTCTTTTGTTTGCTAATACTTTTTTTATTCATTTTATGTCTTCCGCTTCCGCCAATCACTGGAAAAGTATGATGACTCACTCCGTCGATTGATTGGCGGTTTGAGGTCGCTGGTATAATATAGGAATTCTTTATGATACAAAAGGTAATCATACATATTTTACCGATTGGGTTTTTTTGAACGGAGCCTGGATACTTCATTTTTTTGGTCCAACCAAGCCAACCATAAATTCTTCTAATTGAAAAATGCATATTGATCCCCCAAATAAATTGCTCTAATTGCACTTCACGCTTCAAATTATTGATGGTTCAATCAATCTTTCTTGGGTGAAACAGAGGATATCTCGATCGGGGGAGAAAACGGGGAAATCCCATATGACCCAATATGTCTGACAAGTCGCACTATACGTCAACCCAAACCGAATCTTCCTCTCCAGGAATCCGAAAAGGTACTTTTGGAACACCAATAGGCATTAAATGAAAGAAAAAGGTTTTTAAGTACTAAAATTTCACTTTGATGTGGAAACGTAACAACGGGTTTTCTTTTTTTCATAATATTTATGTTTTCGGGTTTTATCCATAGATTGTAAAGTTCATCGAAGAAGATGGAATGAATAAAAAAAATTATTATGAATGAGCTGCGATGTTCAAATGATGAACAAGCATCTCTAATTCACTCATCTAAAATGGGACCCATCCCCCCATTGCGTATTGGTACTTATCGGGTATAGAATAGATTTGCTTCTCTTTGTTCCTACGAACAGAATTTTTCTGTTATTACCAACGGAATGCAATATAAATGCACCCTTGCTCCGAGATAATCCATTGAAAAGGAGAAGTCCATAGCATAAGCAGAGTCTTTTCCAATGCGATAAAGTAACATAGTATCTATTTTTCTTTGATAAAGGGGTATTTCCATGGGTTTGCCTTGGTATCGTGTTCATACCGTTGTATTGAATGATCCCGGCCGGTTACTTTCTGTCCATATAATGCATACAGCTCTAGTTTCTGGTTGGGCCGGTTCGATGGCTCTATACGAATTAGCTGTTTTTGATCCCTCTGACCCAGTTCTTGATCCAATGTGGAGACAAGGTATGTTCGTTATACCTTTCATGACTCGTTTAGGAATAACGAATTCCTGGGGTGGTTGGAGTATCACAGGAGGGACTATAACGAATCCGGGTATTTGGAGTTACGAAGGTGTGGCCGGGGCACATATTTTGTTTTCTGGCTTGTGCTTCTTGGCAGCTATCTGGCATTGGGTATATTGGGATCTAGAAATTTTCTGTGATGAACGTACAGGAAAACCTTCTTTGGATTTGCCCAAGATCTTTGGAATTCATTTATTTCTATCAGGGGTCGCTTGCTTTGGGTTTGGCGCATTCATGTAACAGGCTTGTATGGTCCTGGAATATGGGTGTCCGATCCTTATGGACTGACTGGAAAAGTACAATCTGTAAATCCTGCGTGGGGTGTAGAAGGTTTTGATCCTTTTGTTCCGGGAGGAATAGCCTCTCATCATATTGCAGCAGGTACCTTAGGCATATTAGCGGGCCTCTTCCATCTTAGTGTCCGCCCGCCTCAACGTCTATACAAAGGATTACGTATGGGTAATATTGAAACTGTCCTTTCCAGTAGTATCGCTGCTGTCTTTTTTGCAGCTTTCGTTGTTGCTGGAACTATGTGGTATGGTTCAGCAACAACCCCGATCGAATTATTTGGTCCTACTCGTTATCAATGGGACCAAGGATATTTCCAGCAAGAAATATATCGCAGGGTTAGCGCTGGGCTAGCCGAAAATCAGAGTGTATCAGAAGCTTGGTCTAAAATTCCCGAAAAATTGGCTTTTTATGATTACATTGGTAATAATCCAGCCAAAGGGGGATTATTCCGAGCGGGTTCAATGGACAGCGGGGATGGAATAGCCGTTGGGTGGTTAGGACATCCTATCTTTAGAGATAAGGAAGGCCATGAGCTTTTTGTACGTCGCATGCCTACTTTTTTTGAAACATTTCCAGTAGTTTTGGTAGACGGAGACGGAATTGTGAGAGCCGATGTTCCTTTTCGAAGGGCAGAATCCAAGTATAGTGTCGAACAGGTAGGTGTAACTGTTGAGTTCTATGGCGGTGAACTGAATGGAGTCAGTTATAGCGATCCTGCTACCGTGAAAAAATATGCTAGACGTGCTCAATTGGGCGAGATTTTTGAATTAGATCGTGCTACTTTGAAATCCGATGGTGTTTTTCGTAGCAGTCCAAGGGGTTGGTTCACTTTTGGGCATGCCTCATTTGCTTTGCTCTTCTTTTTCGGACACATCTGGCATGGTGCTAGAACTTTGTTCAGAGATGTTTTTGCTGGTATTGACCCAGATTTGGATTCTCAAGTGGAATTTGGAGCATTCCAAAAACTTGGAGATCCAACTACAAGGAGACAGGTAGTCTGAGACATCATTGCTCCGGTTTCTTTCGACTCTATTTTCTTTTTGTGATTTAACATAACATAAGGTACTGGAGAAATCTTGATTTGAATCACCTTTTTTTCTTTGATTCTTGTCCTTTCTTTATCTTATCTGGGAGCTG
>JAJJMC010013885.1:0-5000 GCA_023531435.1 Papaver californicum | reverse complement strand
GGCAGCAAACGGTGTCCCTCTTCTTGTGCCCCTGAATCCACAAGTACCGGCGGAGGACCAAGAAACCACCCGACCCCGTACATCTGTAACTGTTACAATGGTATTGTTGAAACTTGCTTGAACATGAATAACTCCTTTTGGTATTCTACGTCCAGTCTTACGTGAACTAATACGTCCATTCCTACGTGAACCAACTCTTGGTATAGGTTTTGCCATCTTTTATCATCTCATCAATATGAGTCAGAGATATACGGATATATCCATTTCAGGTTAAAACAGATCCTTCATTTTATTTGTACGTTGGGTCCTTTTTCGAAGGATTATCCTTGTCTCTGTTTATGTCTCGGGTTGGAACAAATTACTATAATTCGTCCCCGACGGCGAATCAGTCGACATTTTTCACAAATTTTACGAACAGAGGCCCTTATTTTCATATTTGTCATTCCTTACCTTAATTCCGAATCTACTCCTTGGAAGAAAATAAGTCTCTTGGAATTTTGAACCTCGAGTTGTATCCCCACGAAAATAATGTCGAAAAAAATACACCTAATCGTTCGAATCTTTATTGCGGAGTCTATAAATTATACGTCCCCTTGTTGAATCATAACGACTTACTTCTATTTTGACTTTATCTCCTGGTAGTATCCGTATAAAACTACGTCGGATCCTTCCTGAAACATAACCTAGAATCAGATCTTCATTATCTAAGCGAACCCGGAACATGCCATTGGGAAGTGATTCAGTAATTAAACCTTCATGAATCCATTTTTGTTCTTTCATTTCAGGTAACCCCCTTGAAGTATCAACTAATGGAGGAGGAGTGATATTAGGCAACCAGTCCTTCCTCTTTTTTTTTTTTTTCGCAATATAGGAAGTTACCAATCAATTCAGATATCAGAAAGATCACCATATATAACACAAAATTTCTCCTCCGATTCCTTCTAGCCGAGCTTCTCGGTCTGTCATTATACCTCGAGAAGTAGAAAGAATAACAATCCCCATTCCTCCTAAAATCCTAGGAATTCGTTGAGAGTTGGAATAGATTCGTAGACCGGGCCGGCTGATACGTTTTAAAATTGTTCTATATGGCCCTTTCCTATTCCTTCTATGTCGAAGGGTTGAAACCAAGAAATTTTTGTTGCTTTCTCGATGTTTTCTCACGTTTTCGATAAAGCCTTCTCGTAGAAGGATTTTCACAATGTTTTCGGTAATATTCGTAGATGCTATTCGAACCGTTCCTTTTTTATCCATGTCAGCATTTCGTATCGAAGTTATTATGTCAGCAATTGTGTCCCTACCCATGATGAACTATAATTATTGGTGCCTCCGAGTTTTAATATAATCAACATGCTCGTTATTTTTTTTATTATAAAGTTAAGGGATATACGTGATACATAATCTACAAAATTAATTTAATTCATTCCCAAGACCCTACTCTATCATATCACGGGCTTGTCTATTAGTCTTTATTCTAGATAGTATTTATAATACCTCAGGAGCTAATGATACTATTTTAGTAAAATTCAACTGTCTCAATTCCCGAGCGATCGCACCAAAAACCCGAGTTCCTTTTGGATTTCCTTCTTGATCAATGACAACTGCGGCATTGTCATCATATCGTATTATCATACCGTTGTCACGTTTAAGTTCTTTACATGTACGTACAATTACAGCTCTGATCACCTCTGATCTTTCTAGAGGCATATTGGGCACTGCTTCTTTGATTACAGCAACAATAACGTCACCAATATGAGCATATCGACGATTACTAGCTCCTATGATTCGAATACACATCAATTTTCGAGCCCCACTGTTGTCCGCTACATTTAAAAGGGTTTGAGGTTGAATCATATCATTATTTTTTATCGTTTCTTTCAATGCAAAGAAAGGGCAAAAGAAAAAAGAAATATTTTTTGTCCAGAAAAAAAGGCCTGCGGTTGTTTGTTTTTTCATCACAAAGACTCCTTTCCTTTGGTTGCACATCCCTATTCTGCAATAAGGAATTGAGTTCGTATAGGCATTTTGGACGCAGCGATTGAAATAGCTTCTCTGGCTACAATTTCTGATACTCCACCCATTTCATAAAGTATTCGACCCGGTTTAACGACAGATACCCAATATTCGGGAGATCCCTTCCCCGAGCCCATACGCGTTTCTGTAGGTCTTAATGTAACAGGTTTGTCTGGAAATATACGTACCCATATTTTTCCACCACGACGCGCATATCGTGTCATTGCTCGTCGCCCTGCTTCTATTTGTCTAGATGTGATCCAGGCCGGTTCAAGTGCCTGAAGAGCATATCTACCGAAACTAATATGATTGCCTCGGTAAGATATTCCCTTCATTCTTCCTCTATGTTGTTTACGGAATTTGGTTCTTTTGGGGTTATAGTTGATGGTTGTTTGTTATTCTCAATTCCATCTCTACTGCAGAACCGGACATGAGAGTTTCTTCTCATCCAGCTCCTCGCGAATGAAATGATTCCATAATATTACGAATATGTATTGAATTTCTAATAGACTGAATCATAGGTTTTTTGAGATCTAATCTGTCACGTAAAAATTTATATATCTTGGGTTTTATATACAACCGGAAATATACCTCTAGAATATAGAATTTTTTTTACGAATCTTTATTTTGACCTTTATTGAATCCAAAAAACTTAGCAATCCAATAAGGCCTTCGCGGGCGAATATTGACTCTTTCAATATCTGTTTAATTCGTAGGGTCAGTCCTTGACCTCTCAGAATAAATGAATAGGTTTCTTGGTTCTTTCCGCCATCCCACCTAATGAATCATTAGGATTCGTTTTCAATGGAATCTTCTGCAGTCATAGGTTCCGTCGTTCCCATCACTTCTTGGTTAATGGCTAGGCCTGAACTCTGCAACGGAGCTCCTAATTCAATTTGTTGTTCCTGAGTCAATCTACTCAGTCTTTATTGACTCGAAGCTCTCTTTTATTTGTATTTCTTTTTCCTATGAACCGGATTCATTTAATGATTAATTATGATTATGGCCGAATCCATATTGATGCTTTATTACACTGCCTTTGTATGAGATTATTCATAGACCATACATATTGGAATCATATATCATTGATATTCTCCTTCTCTCTTTCTCTCCCCCTTCCATTTATCCACATCCTTTTTTTTGTTTCACATCACAATCCACGATCAGATTGGTTTTTCTTTTATGTATATGTAATATAAAAAAGATTTCAGTTGCTACAACGATATGATCAATACATCATATAGTGACTGTTTCTTTGGATCCCGATAATACGAAGCAATGAGCTGGTTATTAGTTACATAGTTCTTAGTTCAGACTTTGGGGCCGTCCTTTCCTTTTTTAATCTAATCTAAACTAAAAAAACCGACGAGTCACACACTAAGCATAGCAATTATACCAAAGGGTCAATCTAATTTTTATTTAACCCTATAGAATTAGAAGATTTGAAATTAATCATTTTAGATTAAAGAGAAAAAAATGAAAGGTTTTTTTTGTCCAGTGCTAGATAGAAAAGTAAAAGAAGAGATCTTTGATTATTTCTCGTCTGCAAATATCCAAATTTTTATGCCTAATACCCCATAAATAGTCCGAACTGTATACGAACAATAATCAATTTTAGCTCGAATGGTTTGTAGGGGAACCCTGCCTTCTCTGATCCATTCGACACGCGCAATTTCTTTTCCGTCGATACGTCCTGCAATTTGTACTTGACTTCCTTTTGTATCTGCTTGCTCAGTTAATTCAATAGCTTTTTTCATTGCCTTTCGAAATGAAACTCTATTTTTTAATTGCCCAGCTATAAATTCGGCAAGAATATTAGGGTCTCCATAGGGTTTTGCAATTCTTGTAATAGCAATGTTGAGTTTTCGGTTCACAGAATTAAAACCTTTTTGTACATTGATCTGTAATTCTTCAATTCCTCTCGGTTTACCCTCTATTAACCATTTTGGAAATCCCATATAGATTATGACCTGGACCAGGTCGATTCTTTTTTGAATCTCTATACGCGCAATTCCCTCTACACCCGAAGATATTCTCATATTTTTTTGTACATAATTCTTGATACAATCCCGTATTTTTTGATCTTCCTGTAGACCCTCAGAATAACTTTTTGGTTGTGCAAACCAAAGGGAATGGTGCTTTTGGGTTGTACCAAGTCTAAAACCAAGTGGATTTATTTTTTGTCCCATACACCCTCGCTTTCTTCATTAGCCCATTTTAGTCTTTCGTGCTCTACCATACATAGATACCTCTCTCTAACATCCGTATATTTATCTATATATACATATCCCGTTTTTCTTAACCATATGAAATAGTCTTGATCTTTAGATATATCTTTCAATACAATAGTTATATGACAGGTGGGTCTTTTGATCGGATAACTACGTCCTCGAGCTCGAGGCTTTAACTTTTTCACAATAGTACCCTCGTTGACTTCGGCTTGACTAATGATTAAATCTGTTTCCTTGAAACCCATATTGTGACTAGCATTTGCTGCTGCTGAATAAACCAATTTAAAAATAGGATAACATGCTCGATAAGGCATGAGTTCTAGTATCATAAGTGTTTCCTCGTAGGAACGCCCACGAATCTGATCGATTACTCTTCGTGCTTTGTGAGCAGACATACATATATGTTGACCTAAAGCGGATACTTCCACATCTGGGTCCCTCTTTATCATAAGGTTAACCTCCCACTAATGAACGACGAGCACCCATATTAACTTTATTATTATTAACATTAACGACGAGATTTATTATCGCTTCTCGCATGTCCCCGGAAATTTAGAGTAGGTGCAAATTCTCCCAATTTGTGACCCACCATACGATCTGTTATATAAATAGGCAGATGGTCTTTTCCATTATGAATAGCAATTGTATGGCCGATCATTGTGGGTATAATGGTAGATGCCCGGGACCAAGTTACTATTATTTCTTTTTCCCCCCTGATGTTGAGCTTTTCAATTTTTGCTAATAAATGATTAGCAACAA